>VWZK01007715.1:0-12670 GCA_013396935.1 Baryphthengus martii | reverse complement strand
TGATTAAACACTGGAATGGACTGCCCAGGGAAGTGGTGGAGTTGCCATCACTGGAGGTGTTTAAGGAAAGATTGGACGTGGCACTTAGTGCCATGGTCTAGTTGATGTTGGGGTGTTAGGTCATAGGCTGCACTTGATGATCTCAGAGGTCTTTTACACCTTCAATAATTCTGTGATTCTATAAAATTCCCTTTTGCTTTTTATTGACTCTACGTGGAGCCACATGTTCAGATACACAACTTTTACATGAATGTTACCTATATTTGCTTTTGATAATGGACTTGGTACCTCAGATATATCTGAAAGATAGAAAGAAACAAGCAAATAGTCTCTTCAGTCAACTACTGAAAATACACTAAAATTCAGACATATTTTTTGCGTATATAAGCCAAGAAATTTAGGCTGTTTAATAAAGAATTCACTGGCTTGTGTTCCAAGAGTGCAAACGGGAAATTGGTAAGAATGAGCACAGTAGCCAATGCTGAGAACAATAATGTCAGGCTATCTGAAACATTCACTTAGAACTCATCTAAGTGCAATATTTTTTTTAATGGAAGCTATTTTATTAATAGGCACTGTGATACCCTTTTGTCATTTTCACTTGCACCACAGTGCTGCTGCAAAAGAAACTTTTAATTGCACCTTCTAAATCACATTATGAGAAGCATACGAGGATATACTCTTCTCACGTCAGCACTACATTAGATTCTACAGACTACAAAATGAAAATTCAGGGTTTGATATCTCTCATTAGCTGTGGTTTTCTACAGTGAAGTTACCATGAAAAGTAGTCATATTATCTTTCTATTTGATGCAAAGGAATAGCTGTATAGGGTTAAATTTTATCCTCATTTTTGTGTAAACTAAACTGCATTTAGTTGAGCCTGCATCTCTCCTAAGTCTAAGAAGGGTTGCTAACTGAAATGTGGGTTTCTATTCTTGAGCAATATACATCCATCTGAATCACCAAATGGTTGAGATTGGAAGAGACTTCTGGAGGCCATCTGATCCACCTCCAGTGCTCAAAAGCAGCCACCAGTTGCTCAAGATCTTGTCTAGACAGTTTTTTAGTATCTCCAAGGAGGGAGACTCTAAATCCTCTCTGGGTAACCTATGCCAGTGCTCGCTCCTCCTTACAGTAGAAAGGTGTATTTCTGATATTCAAATGGAACATTCGGTGTTCAGTTTGTGCCCATTATTACCCATCCTGTCAATGGGCACCACCGAGAAGAACCTGGCTCCACCCTCTTTACACACTCCCTTCATACACATTCATGAGTCTCCTCTTCTCCAAGCTGAACAGTTCCAACTCTCCCAACCTTTCCTTATATAGTGGTGCTCCAGTCCCTTCATCATCTCTGAGGCCCTGTACTGGACTCTCTCCAGGGACAGATTCACATGAGAATCTGATAAACAAAAGGGAACATTTTCAGATCTGCTGAGAGCCTGTTGATTCAAAGATGACATTTTCTTGAACACTCTAATACCAATGAGGGTATGTATTGCAGATACAAATAACTTCAAAGGTGGTATCCTTTTTTGGACCTAAGCACTCTTGTTTTCTTTTTCTCCTTCTCTCTGTTCTCCCAACAGCTTTTAACTTTTTATATATCCTTTTGGAACAGGTGCAGTTTTAAATTTATTTTTCACAGTTGGTTCATTGACTTACATTTCAGTTTTACCTTGAATACAAAAAATGTTATTACAGTGTGTTCCTACACTTTCTGAATAACTTTCTCTTTGTCCTCATTTCTGGCTCTACATTTCTAAAAGTTGCAAGTCTTTAGTCCACCAAGCATTATAGTGTTGATACAGAGTATAAAACATCCTATTATATCTTTCAAATTTTGACTGAGTTCACCTGAAAAAAACCACATTATTTTCTATGGCTAAGTTCCTTCTTATATATGTATGGTGATGCGAGTGGGAAATAGCAATAACTACATCACTTACTGTAGAAGTGAGGAGCATTGGCCTGTTACAACATCTCCTTACTCTTTGTCTTTGGACTGTAAGGATGTAAGAGAAGAGTGGATGTATTGAGTCTGGCTAGAATGGCATTAATGTTTTTCGTAGCAGTATGTACGTTACTGTGTTTTGGATTTGTGATTAAAGCAGTGTTGATAATACAGCAGTGTTTTGGCTGTTGCTGAGCACTGCTTGCACAGCATTGAGGTCTTTTTCCTACCATTCTGTCCCTGCAGCAAGTAGCCTGGGGGTGCACAGGAAATTGGGAGGGGAGACAACTGGGGCAGCTGACCCAAACTGGCCAAAGGGATAATATATATCATAGGACACCATGCTCAACAGTAAAAAAAGCTCAGAGAAAGGAGAAAGAAGTAAGGACATTTGTGGTAATGGCTTTTGTCTTTCCAAGTAACCATTACACATACTTTCAGAGCTAAAGTAACTAAATATCTGCCTACAGATGGGAAGTAGTGTACGAATTCCAGGGTTTTTTTTGCATTGCTTGTATATGAATCTTTGTTTCACTTCTAAAAGTATCTTTACTTTGGCTCACCAGTTTACAGTTTTTGCTTTTGCAATTGTCCCCCCCATCCCACCGAATAGCAAGAACAGCGATTAGCTGCTGTCTGGGGTTAACCCACCACTACTGAGAAGTATAAGCTCCCCCATATGTATCTCCAGGATCCTTCTAGAGATCTCCTACATTCTGTAAACATCTCAAAAGACATTTTCTGAGGATATATCTGAAAGAAACAACAGGGCAAACATAGCTGTATCAAAATCAAAATTCCAGACTAAAAAACCTCAAACCTTTCATTCTGGAGCATCCAGTGCCCCTATGAGAACCAAACTGCAAATCTTTTCACTCTAAAGTGAAAAAAAAATAACAAAATCATAAATATTTATTTAATGTTCCAGATATGTTATAAACTAAAACTTTCTGGAATTTAACCACCACCCTACACACATGGTAAGAAAGGTATCCCTGGTAGAAGCTATAACAAATTTCTCAAATATAATTACAAAATCATTTTAAAATAACCAAGCATGAAATATATATTTAACATATTTCTTTTCATGTAGTAACATTTTATTGGACCAGTAACAATGCTACAAAAACAATAACAAAACCCCTCATCAAAGAAAACCAAAAAGCAACCTCAAAAGATTTTGGAGCTGGTAAAAGAAGAAGAAAAAAAAAAAGCCAAAAAATAAACAAATAAAAAAAAACCCCACACCATAAATACAAAAAAATTAATTTGTTATATCATTCTATATATTTGAGCAGTAAAGCTTGCACAAACATTTTAAGATATTTTTACTATCTTGCAAATAAAACAATAGGCTTTTCTCATGAGTATTTTTAGCACTATTGTTTCACTATCTGAGGAATACTCAAGCATAAAACTTCATATTTTGATGTTATATCTAATTACGTTTTGCAAACAAAGTGGATTTTAGAAATTCCACATAATGATCAATCTGAGATAAGTTTTAGTTATCAAGGATTTTCTTTTTATTGAAAGCCTGTTTTCATGTTCTGTGTCAAAAATTGTTATTTTAGAAGCAAATATTCTCAGTGTCAAGTGTTTATGTTTCATGAGTCAGGTTTCATCAAATATAGGATTTATAATTGTGATAATAACTAGTGGAGGTGTCATGAAAACTTTGCCTTGATCTCAGCCTCAATAATAAGTGCCATGGATTTTTTAAGCTTAAGGTTTACAGCAATCAATTCAGAAGCCTTGATATGACGGGGGCGGTAGATTTAAGTTGGAGGTGAAACTAGCCTATCATGCTAAATTAACCATAGTAGATTCTTTAAAGCATTGAAGCTAGGGGCCATAAATAAAAAAAAAAAATGTCTCTATACCTTGTGTTAAAAAGTAGCATTTTGATCCAAGTTTTAAAATAGTTTCAGCCCTATCAAGAAGTCTTCTTCAGCATCCATCACTGATAAATACCCTTAGAAGGATTGTGCAGTGTATTAAGTGATATCCTACCGAAAAAAAATAGTATGCAGTCAACTATGTGGTGTGGGATTTAGCTGGCCTAAATCTACATGTGACCTGGATAGCAACACAACCACATTTGTCACTGGAGAACTCTCCAGTATGTTCACTGGAGTCTGGACAGTTGTTCAGTTTACCCTAAAATTGACACCCTCAAGTGTTATCTAGACTCTGTATCTCTAGACTGCATCAATTGTATTGAGTAGATTTCCACTGAACATAGTAAGCGCTTAATAAATGTAACTCACATGTAGACACTTCTGTTGTAAATATCTGATCTTCCAGATATCTGAATCCCACCTAAATTGGGGTTGACAGTAATTGCCTATGCTTTTCAGTTCTTACCTTGTGAACATAGCATGTTACTATATGTTTTAAACATATTACTTTGAATGAAAGGATGGGAGCAAGGGGAAGACAGGTAGAACTGAATTGCTGTCGATTTGGTCACTGGAAAGGAGTAACACCATGGCACAGACTTGTATCACTGGAACAAGAACAAAACATTTTATATATATATATTTAAACTGTGTATATTAAATCTAGAAATACTGGCTGATTTCCGGGTCTCATTACACATTCTCCTGCCTAAAGAGTTCTGAAAGCAAGATTTGTAAGTATTTGTTGGGTAACTAAAATTAAACTAGGACTCGACTTCAGATCCACACAGAATAGGTAGGACTTTTTCCCCCATCAGTCTGTCCTGTCCCTTTTACCTTCAATGACTCTGTTACCTTATCTAGACACTCTATCACTTGTATTTTTTCCAATTCTGCTCTTACCCTTCACTTCTTGCTTTCTATTTTGCTCCTACCCTTGCATCATCCATTCTGTACTCTGCTTATTTATGATACTGCATTCTGTCCCTGAACATGTTTTTATTTGCCTTCTTGCATTTTCACCTTGTTTTAGTCAAGCAATGATTCCTCATATTTATCCAATATATTGGTGCAGTAGAAATGGACTCTATGGTTAAGTAGCAGATATATTCTCCTTTCAGGAAAGGAAGGCATACAGGGTGAAGAAAAGAAGCATGAATCATGCACTAACCTTCATTATTCTCACACATATAACACTTGTGATCTGCATATTAGCAATGAAGAATTAAGAGCTCAAAAGAGATGTTTGGCATTCCCACTTCCAGTTTTCAGTGTTAGAACAGTTTCCAGCAGCTACAAATTCCAAGGTAAGACTAGGTTCACTTTCCCACAGAACCTTCAGGAGATTTCAGGAAAAGCATTAAAGCAATCATATATATATATGCTGAGCAACTGTTTAGATCAAGTATACAATTCAAAGAATTGATTGAAGATCTAAATCTTCATACTAAAGATAACCTGTTAACTCTCACTATCAAGAGTTAAATGATGTAATGAGAAACCAGGTTCACATTTCTCTATCACGCTGACTGTACATATGCCCTGTTTTTAGCAACTCAACAGCTTACTCTATATTGTCATGCAATTTAACTTGGCTGATTAATTGGATCTGGTGCATGCAGTTGTGGAGGATCAAGCAGACCAGAACAAACTCCAGCCAAGAGCTGTGCAGCAATGTCCAAATGACTATTTCCAGAAGTCACATTTTGCATTTACAGATAAAAATTGTACTGCCTTTCTACCAGGGAACTTTGTAAGGGTCTCTCTCCATCACAGTGATGGGGAAAGGGTGCCTCATCACAGTCTTGCAGTATTTATTTTGTTGATTTAAAACCTCAACAACAGAAGCCACATGATGCTGCAAGATTCTCTATTTTTATTCTAAGTAAAAAGCAAAGTTCTAACACTTGATTTCAATAGATATTTGGCAGTGAAATCCAAGTGCATCTTTCAGCTTGCTAAAAAATAGACAAAAAAAACCCCTCAAATTTCATTTCTTTTTAAATCAAAGATTTTGAAGACGTGATATTCAAAATATGTTATTTATGTATGGTTGTTGTGGTTTAAGAGTTAAGAAATTGAAGGGGGACGAACATCTGTTAACTCTAGGACCCTGAGGGGTCAGAGGGCAACTGGTATTCCCTTCCATTCCCTGCCACACTCTATAATAAAGGACAGGAAGTTCAGATTTAATCCTCTTTTCTTTCTCACTCAGGCTGTGCTTCTCCTAGGGCTGCACCTCAGTGCAGCTGGGCCTGGCTCCACGGGCTCTGCACAATCTACCACCATCTGAGAGCTGGTTTTGTGTATGCTTGTATATCTCTCTTCCCTTCATATTTCCTTTTCCCTGTTTATCTCTGTTACTTATTAAATTTTGTTCATAGTCTTAATTTCTTGTGAGGCACTTCCTTCCTCTTTTCCCTTTGTATCCTCCCTTGGGAGGGCAGGAAGAGTGGGAGAGAGGGCCGATAGGAATCCTGTTCTGTGGGGCTTGCCCTGAGCATTAAACAGAGACAATGATGTCAGAATCTTTCAGTTTGTGAATCCTGTGTGAACAAATATGAGGACAAAACAAATGTGTCCTCTAATCTTTTTAAAGCACAACTGTTTTAGCTATGACTCTTCAGAAATCATATGAGCCAAACTTGAAAACATTGGGAACATAAATAGCTTATTTTTTGCCAAATTGTAAATAACTAGAAATTAGATTTCAATGTGGAAAGATAAGACTAAGCAATTTGCTCCTGTGGTGAGTATTTGTCATGGAATTTGGATGTAGAAGAAACACAATGGACCCCTTAATAGGTAAGTGATTCTACCATGAAGCCTTGCTCTTCACAGGTGGAACTGACATCATGAGCGTGCCATTGGAGCGGACAGCTCTCTATCCATATATCTGCATTTACCATTAGAGAATCAGAATATGAGCATAGACCTTAGATGTTTCAGGATCGAGGATGTGTTCCCGCACATGCATCTGTTTATATCAGCTGTTGCCATATAACCCTGATGATACCAAGACTGAAAATAAAACTTTGTCCGTATCATTTATATAGACAGAACACTGGCAATGTCAAAGGAAGATATGAAGTCCGGGCTTTATCATTGATATCAACACAGTCTTTTTATGAAGGACAGTGGGACCAAGCTTTGGAGAAGAGGCCAGAGCTCTGTTTGTTACAGACGCTCACATGAAAGCCAGAAATGTAAGAAATGTTGATGAAGCCCTAGTAATGTCAAAGATGGGGACAGAGCTTTGGCTATGTCAAATGGTTGCTAGGGAACACAGGCTCTATCAGAGATGAGGCTAGAGCTCTGGCTGTGTCAGAAATGACGATGGCACTCTATATCAGTGTTTGTCTCTGACATTTGGCCATATTAAACATAGCCAGGACTGGACACCTGGCTTTTTCAAAGTTGGGCATAGAGCCCTAGTTATGTCAATATTTGTCATACAGCTTTTATTTTATCGTATAGCGGGACAAAATTGCCAATATATCTGTGACTTACCATGTATGTCAAATGAACTAATAGAATTTTTTTTTAATATATTTTATATAGAGATTGATCTCTGACCTTATCAAAGATTGGCAATCACCTCTGTTTAGGACAAACACTGGTGTGTGTGTTCACATGTCTGGAACATGAGTAAAACTGTATCCATACAAGAACCTTTTATAGGAGCCATTCCTCTATTATTTTGACTGTTTCTCTAAAATATTCAAAAATTAATTTATAAATAGGAAGAAAGTATATGGATTCTTTTGTGTATGGATAAAAGGGCATGCTGATCATAGCAGACATAGGAATGGACATTCATGAAGATTCGTCCTTTTTATTTGTCTAGATATACACATGTACCAAGTTATATCACGTAACACTAAAATCTGATTCTATTAGTGGTCATTAGGTGCTTGTTTTTTCTTAAAAGATGCTAATGGTTACACATGTGAAAATAAGAATGTACTATTTCTGTTAGATGTGCATTTGAAAATCTTTTCTCTGCTGGATTACTTGTTCCCAGAGAACAGCGGGATACTCTTAAAGTGCATTGATTTTGCCCTAGTACTGCACTAAAAATGCATTTATTGAAAAAATCTTAATAGCGTTTCAGGTTTTCTTCTGAAAATCTCTCTGTACCTATATATGTAATAGAAGTCTGCATATACTAGATAATCAAAACAGTCTTATTAAAATTAACCAAGGTCCTGATCTGGTCAAAAGTAGCAAAGTAGTTCTAGCATTTTGCGTATAAAAAGACACCTGTTCTAAACTGCTGTTGGGAAAGCCAGATTATGACATTTTATGCTATAGAAAAGCTGAAATAAAATTGTCTGCAAGTCAATGGCAGATGGTAAATAAACGAGGAAGAAAGGTAACAAAATATTTTTTTAAAAAAATAAATCTAAGCATTGTCTGATGGAAGGTGAATGCATCTTTCTATGTAAAAAAAAAATAGAGTTGATGAGTTATATTAGTTTTTGTTGCAGTTACTGTCACAGAATATGATAAACCAACTCTAAATATTCAAGTTATGCCCAAATGGCTTTTCCTAAAATTAGAGTGATTATTTTTTCAGTTGCAAATAATTGTGATCATAGTTAAAAGTTACAGCAGCAGACGTAGTTGTGTCTTCATATGTTGAACTCAGTAATTTTACCTGAAAATTTGTGTAGGAGATAATTATGAGCCCCATCTCTTTAAGACCTTGTTCTGCTATAACTGTAAGCAGCCCTCCTCACTACTGTTATCAGTCAGTGCTGGACTGGCCAACTCAAAGTCAGACAGTGCTGGGAAGCAAATAGTCTGTCTAGATGAAGCTGGAGAAAAGGTAATTTTCTCTGACGGAGAGGGGGAAGGTCAAATTAAAGCTTTCTTGTTATTGGACAATATCTTTCTCTTCTTTTAATTGTTATTAAAGAAATTGTCATCTCATATGTAATTAACTGAATTTTGAATAGTTGTGGTCAGATCTATGTCAGATGACATTGTATTGCATTGCATATACTCGACCAGACAACATTTTAAATTGTAAAGAAAGCTGGATCTGATGTACACGACATGCCCTTTTAAAAGGCATGCTTTGTACTTTATTAATTAATACTCTGAGGTTGTTTATATTTAGCCATCAGCTCCATCTGGGCCAGCAGGAAGATACCTCATGAAGGCACAGATAATGAGCTGTTATACTTTCATACAAATGTCTTGTGTTTTGTTATCAAAGTCTGTTTGTAAGTCTGTTCAGACTTTCAGATGGAGATAAAGTGTGATAGAAAAGAGTAAATATGGGAACAAGTGAATTTTTTTCTTCCTTTGATAATGAAGCAACAGGATGAAGTTAGAGGGCAAAGAAGAATTATCCAATTCATTGTTACCTAAAAGTCTCTGCATAAATTCTTCCTCACCAATTCTGCATGGATAAAGCTTTAGCATTCTGCAGCACATATCTTATTAAAGGCTTGTTGGAGGACTTTGTTAGTTACAGTCTTCTCTGGTCTTAGACGCAAACCCTCTATCTGTTCTTGGTCCTGAGGTCTGCACTCAGATTCTTGATCAGCTATGGAAACTACAGACAGAGTCTTTTCAAACTTCTGGAAACAAATCTTTCCATGGCCTGTTGCGTGATCCTTAAAATTCTGATTGTACTTTGCTTTTAACATGGGTTCATGACTAAGCAGCATGATTTGGGCTAGTTTTTCAGGATATACAAATTTTATTCCTTGAGCTCAATATCCAAAGAAATTGAGCATAAAGGCTTTCCATTGTGAATGATAGGATGTTTAAAATATGTAAATGAAAACTGTTTACACTCAGCAATGATGACCTCTATGTTCTTTGTTTTACACTTATCTAAACTAAAATTATATACCATGTTCACCTATATATTCTATTAAGAAGATACTCAAGTGTTTGCAGTGACAATCCCATTTATCAAAAAGCCTGTGTTTTGTTCATATGGCTGCAAAGAAAATTTAGAAAGGAATAGAAAGAGTTGGAGAGGAAGTTATAGTTCTGATACTAGCTGATAGGAGTTTATTTTTTAAGAGCAGAAATTAAAGAGCAGACCTATGAAAGAAAAGTATGGCTTGCTTGTTGAGAAGACAGTTCAGCTGGCAAGAGAAGACAAAACCAATTGTCAGATTTTTATTTTTTTTTTATCAAGTAAAATAAATTATTTGCTGCTATGACCTCCTTAAATAAAACTTGGTCAAAGGAAGACAAAATAATTCCTAGCAGGAGATAATCAGCACAGATATTAATTTAATAATCAGAGGCTAGAACAAGACAGATTGATTTATTCACCATATATATGCAGGTTAGCCCTGTGAGCTCACATTGTTATTTAAAAAAAGCTCTGTCCTTATGTCCCTGTAAAGAATAAGGTTTTGAAAGGTATTTTGTATCCAAGGTGATTTATTTTTTTTTCTTTCTCTCTCCCTCTCTCTATGTATATGTATGTATGTATACACACAAACTTTTTTTATTTTTTTTCAGTTTCTCAAACATCTTACTACAGTTGGAAGAAGTAAACACATTGTTCTGACATTGGACACCTCAGCCTGAATATCACAAAGGAAGAGAAATTTCTCATGACATTTATACTCAGTTGTAATCTAGGGTTTTTTTCACAATTAATTAAGAAAAAATAGGAAATTTTATAATACTTTACCCCCCAAAAGTGCCTTTCTAAGAAGTTTAGTAAGAATTAAACATTGACTAAAGATTTTATTTAAGAATCTGCCCCAGTCTGTCTTCTGGCATCTCTCTTCTCTTACCGCTCTGCAATGCTGAGCAAGGCTTTGGCTTCTGTATCCATTCTCCAAGATGCAGACATCTGCATCTGCCTTTTTCTGACTATTTAAGTTGTATTGGTCTCCATGGTTCTTTTGCATCAAATCCTGGAATCTAGTGCCACCAAGTTCCTTCCCTGAGCCTTATCTCTGGTGTTGCTTATATGCATTCCCTAAGAGTCATATCCACCTGAAAAAAAATGAGTAAAACATTTAATTTCTTATTTTTCAGTTATGTATGCTCAGATCTGAAAATAAATAAATAAATAATAATTTAAAAAATACACTGTCCTGTACAATGATGCAAAGGTAAAATTTCCTAAATGCAAAGCTGCAAATGTGTAAGCCCCTGATAATTTGACACCAAACTGACAAATACTGAGGTATCTCCTGATACCTCTTTTGTTGAGAGCTTGGTTCTCTTTTCCTTAATTATTCCCTAACATTTTCCATGTACTAACTCCCTATATTTTTTCACAATAACATGACCACCAAAGACTTGCCTAAGTAATCGGATGATGTTGTAAAGATTTTTCATAATTTCTGAACAAAATATACTTTTTTTTTTTTCCCCCTCAACCTAGAAAGATGAGTTAAGATGCAAAGAAAAAGCAACCTGGGAAATGATATGGTATTGGGGTGAGGGTTCTTACGCCACCTTTTCTGGTGGCATAAATAGCTCATCCTGGCTCAGTATGGCTGCTGAATGACAGTGTGAACTTTGCAAAAGCCAACGAGCTGCACTGTAGACAGATAAATATGTCTGATTTTTATCTGTTTAAAGTAGTACCGACTCTATGCTGTGCATGCACACACACTCAGACCAGGGTGGTGCCTAAACCCCACTTCATTAGTGATCAATTATTGGTGATTAAAAAAAAAAAATACACATAGGATGTGTACCACAGATATATTGAAATATGACCTCCTCTCTTAATAAATGTAACTACTTTTCTAACACTGTACCAACATAATCAGCATCTTCTCTTTTTCTAGTTTATTCTTTAAGGCCTATGACATAGTGTTACCTCTCTTTCTGAGAAGAGGGTACTTTAAATATGTCAGTATCCCTTTTATGGAGTTCCAAATTAATTTTTTCTTCATTTTCTTGTTCTTAGGTATAGTGTTCATTGTTTGGCGAGCTCGCTTGAAAGATTATAAAAGTTAGTAACTTTTTACTATTGTCTTAACTAAGGCTAATCAGAAGCTGATAGCGTCATTTCACATTTTTTTTAAGTCTTCAAAGAAGTGACATGAAAACCTTTCAACTAGTTTAGTGAACATAGAATCCCACTTCTCATTTACAAAAGGATATCAAAGTATCAAAGTGACAGAGACAAACTGTATGTAGTCAGGGATGGGGACAGATTTTGGCTTGGGCAGCAAGAAGCTGAGATTCGTTGCTTTGTATAACACAACTTCACAATTGACAAGCATAACAGGAAGTATACCATGCAGCTTTGATCAAATTCAATGCCATTGAAAATTCCCAGCTTCTACTTTGAAGGAGCTTTAGAGATTGTTTCACATTGGGGAGGTAAGAACATTTTATGGGACAGATGTTTGAAATGCAGTTCCGGAGCCTTGCCTGAGACATTATGTTATACAAAATGTCAGAAACTGCAATCCAAAACTCAGTTCACTAGATAACTCAGGTACATCACATTATATTTCTATTTATAGTCTATTGTTAGTAATATTACTAATACTACTACTATTCCTTTATGCCATTGCATTCTGGTAATTCTATTAGCAGATGTAATTGATATGTTAATTATCATGGGATTAAAGTTTTTAACAGAAAAAAAGAAAGCTTAAAAAATTGTACTCTAAAAATCACAAGGGGAAAAAAAAAATCTAATAATGCAAAAAACCCCAGAGACTTAACTTTATGTTAAGTAAAATAATATGTGAAATAAATAGCAATATTTAACAGAGGGAAAAAAAACCAAAAGCAAAACAAAGAGTTTAGCTGTTTCAGATGATGAAAAACAGAATCACAAAATCACAGAATGTTAGG
>VWZK01007713.1:5671-34224 GCA_013396935.1 Baryphthengus martii | reverse complement strand
CAGAAGAGTGGTGAGGTTAAAAAAAAAAATCTAGTAATGGACAGTAGAATTGGAATTTAGCATTTTTTATTTTTTTGCTATTAACAAATGGTGTAGCCATCTATTCAAGCTGGAAAAAAAAAAAAAAAAAAAGGAGTTAGTTAGAATCATAGAATGTTAGGGGTTGGAAGGAACCTCAGGGGATCATCGAGTCCAACCCAGGGCAGGCCACACAGGAACAGATCCAGGTGGCAATGGAAAGTCTCCAGAGAAGGAGACTCCACAGCCTCTCTGGGCAGCCTGGGCCAGGCTCCATTGCCCTCCCAGCAAAGAAGTTTCTCCTCCTGTTGAGGTGGAACCTCCGGGGTTCTAGCTTGTACCCATCATTTCCCTTCCTATTACTGGGCACCACAGAAGAGCCTGGCTCCTTCCACTTGACCCCCACCCCTCAGATATTTCTAGACATGAATCAGATCCCCTCTGAGGCTTCTCTTCTCCAGACTAACCAGCCCCAGGGCTCTCAGCCTTTCCTCATAGGAGAGATGTTCCAGTCTCTTCATTACCCTCGTAGCATTCATTGAACTCTCTCTTGAATTGGGAGCCCATAACTGGATCCAGTATTCCAGGTGTGGTCTCCCCAGGGCAGAGTAGAGGGGGAGAAGAACCTCCCTTGACCTGCTGGACACAGTTTTCTTCATGCCCCTCAGGTGCCCATTGGCCTCTTGGCCCATTGTGCACTGCTCATCTTCACAAGAAACTGCTTTTCAAATTCCTATTTCACTATCAGCTTCCCTCGACCCGAGCGGCAGCGCCGCGCAGAAGCATCCACCCAGCACCACCTGGATTATAAATACCAGGCTGACAATGTTGGAGCTGTAATACTGGTTTCTGTTTGAGGAGCTTAGAAGAAGAAATAAGCAGGTGTTTGGTTACTTAAGAACAATAAAGCAAACATTTGGTTTGCTGAACAAATGGTTTTAGATGCTTACGAGCCATCTGCATTCAGCTGCCTAACACCCCCACATAAAATGGGAACTGAAGGATTGTGTTTATATGTCAGGGTCTTGCAAAAAAAAGAAGAAAAAAAAAGGGAAGAAAAAAGAAAAAAAAAGAGAAGAAAGAAAAAAAAGAAAAAAGACAAAGAGGAAAAAAAAGGAAAAAAATAAAAGAAAAAAGAAAAAAGGGAAAAAAGGAAGAAAGAAAAGAGAGGAAAAAAGAAAAAAGAAAAAATAGGGAAAAAAGTAAAAGGAAAGAGAACAGAAAAAAAAAGAAGAAAAGAAAAGAGAGGAAAATAAGAAAAAAAGAAAAAAGAGGAAAAAAGAAAGAAAAAGCAAGGAAAAAAAGAAAAAAGGAGAAAAAAGANAAAGAAAAAGCAAGGAAAAAAAGAAAAAAGGAGAAAAAAGAAAAGAGGAAAAAAAAGAAAAAAAGAAAAAACAGGAAGAAAAAAGAAAAAAGATAAAAAGGAGAAAAAAGAAAAACAGGAAGAAAAAAGAAAAAAGATAAAAAGGAGAAAAAAAGAATAAAGAGAAAAACAGGAAGAAAAAAGAAAAAAAGATAAAAAGGAGAAAAAAAGAAAAAAGAAAAAACAGGAAGAAAAAAAGAAAAAAGAAAAAAAGGAGAAAAAAAGAAAAGAGGAAAAAAAGAAAAAAGAATCAACAGGAAGAAAAAGGAAAAAAAGAAAAAAAAAAAAGAGAGGAAAAAAGGAAAAAAGAAAAAACAGGGGAAAAAAAAGCAAGAAAAAAGCACCGGGAGCTTGTGCTCTCAGATCCCACAGAATGGATTCTTAACTATATAGTTGGATAATTTTTTCCTCAACCCTCCAAGCTGATGCTGTGAGCACAGCTGGCTTTTTCCCCTTTGTTTTCCTTTTGACTGCCTGGTGATGCATTTGAGGTCTCTCTGATGTCCTCTGACCTTGACTTCTATAAAGAATAATCAGATTTCATATGTTTTTAATGGAAAACCAGCTGATTGCCGTTGACGTCACGCTCACAAATATTACTAACCAAAGTGCCATCCCGGGTCAGATCACCGGTGACTCTTGTAGAGTCAAAGTCAAAGTAGAGGATGACTAAAGAATAATGTTGGCAGTGGGAATTTCCTGAGAAATACTTCTCCTGCTTGAGGATTTTCTTCGGAGATGGCTGGACCGTCGTATTCGATCGACTTTTACTTGTTTTCTATGAATTTCTCTGAACTCTTTTGAAGTCCTTTATGCTTTTCCCTTTCCCAGCAAGAAGTTCCAGAGTTGAAATAGATGTGAGGAGAAACAGTATTTTCTATTGTTAGCTGAAAACCTACTGCCTAATAATTTCGTTTCCCTTTTTGAACAGTGAGTAACAGAGAACAATCATAACTTTTGTGATTTTTACAGATACCTATTTATCTGTCTGTTAGTTCTTTCTCTTTTTTTTTTTTTGGATTACAGGGCTCCTGTCAGGACTCAAAAGTGATCTTGTCAGTGTTCTTAAAATTCATTATATATATATATATGTATATATATATATATTGCCACGCCATGATCACAATGGCCACGAAGTTACAGGCAAATTATGAGCTGACTGAAATAAAAGAAAAAGGGAGGTGATAAATGTAACATAGAAGATCAATATCCAAAAGACAGTTTCTAATATAGATTTCTCTTCTTTGTGATAATGTATTATTTTCTAGCCCTTAAAGAAGAAACTTTCAGTACTAAAGAAAGAACAGCCATTATAAAACTAAAACGTTCTGACGCGATTTGTACCTAAGTTTTCAGTGAAGTTTAATTCCAAGGGAAATTAGCTACATCACCAAGAAATCCATCCCAAAACAGATGCTGGTTAGAATTACTCGAGGATGCAGATTTAATGAAGTTTAATTCATAATAATTGCATTTAAATATGCACTTATTTTTAGAAATAAAGGGTTTCCATTAACTGCGATCGCATGGGAAACGGAGTTTTTGCCGAGTGAGCTCTGAATCCAGGCTTTAGGTGACAATTCAGAAGTAATAATGCAAACGTGATTAGCAATACTTGTCTTATTGTACAGAGAAAGTTACAAAAAGGGCCCAGCCCCAGCTGCTTTGAAAGTGAGAGGTTTGAGGGAGAAGTGAAACCTAATCCATGTCCATAGAATCATAGCATGCCAGGTTAGAAGGGTCCTCAAGGATCATCTGGTCCAACCCAGTGGTGGGAAGCCCACCACTTCCCTTGGGAGACAATTCCAATCTTTAATTGTTCTCATTGTAAAGAATTTTCTTCTGGACTCCAACCAGAATCTCTCCTGGAGCAACTTGCAGCCATTCCCCCTTGTTTCCTCCATGGGACTGCTTGTAAAAAGGGAGTCTCCTTCCTCTTGGGAGCCACCCTTCAAGTACTAGGACATGGTGATGTCCATATGGAGATTGGTGACAAGTGGTGTCCCTCAGGGGTCTGTACTGGGACCAGTGTTGTTTAACATCTTCCTCAGTGACATAGTAGGGTCAAGGGCACCCTCAGCAGATGATACCAAGCTGATTGTTGTGGTTGATACACCCGAGGGACAAGATGTCATCCAGAAGGACCTGGACAGAGCTAAGAGGAGGAGCCAGAGGATGGATAATTCGTTATAAGAATCATTTATTCAGATCTCAAAGGAAGTTGAAGGGTGAAGGAAGGAGATGTTGAATTTTTTTTGAGAGATTGGTGCCTGTGGTTGAAAACCCATCGTTGTAATCACAGAACCACAGAATGCCAGGTTGGAAGGGACCTCAAGGATCATCTGGTCCAACCTTTTACGCAAAAAGTTTAAACAAGATGGCCCAGCACCCTGTCAAGTTGTCCTTAACTGAAGTGACAAACTAATGGAAACTAATACTTATTTTGCCCCATTGCCTGGATAAAAGCAGTTTTATCTCCTTATCATGGAGTTCTTTTTCAGTCCTGTTTTGGGATGTTAATTTGGGGGTCTTGTTTCTATATTTAGGTTTATTTGCGATTTATTGGAGGATGCGTTAATTAGTGGGGTGTCTTTATTCTGTTTGAGTTGTTGCCAAGCCTTTTCCTGAAACATTTCATCTATATAGGTGGCTTTGTTGTGTTCCTCTTGATCAGAGAAATAGCTGGTAGTCGTACGTGGACATCTGTCATCCACGTACGACTACCAGCTATAGATGGGGTGTAACACTATGGATTTCAATGGCTTGTCATCTTTCAACTGGATTTTTAGAGTCTAGAATTGCTTTAGTCATTGGGTGGGACATTGTTCTTGATGACTAGTCTGGATTTATTTCTGGCTTGTTCCTCGCATTAGGACTCAGCAACAGCTCAGGGTGCGCTCTTGTGGACTATTTATGAGAATAAAGTAGATGCGCAATGAAGTCAACCAGCGAGTTGCAGCAGATTTTGGTGCTTTTCAAGATTAAGCTGATGAAGAAATCAAAAGCCTATTTGTGTCGCTGTGGTTGTGGGTTATACAGCAGCTGGCAGGTTTGAGGAGTATTGGGAGAACCGCACGGAGGATTGTATCTTTTGAGTTTTCTTTGCATGAAGTTTTAGGTGGCAATAATGGTTTTGCTAATATTTTGGTCATGGCGAAGTGTGACATTGTTGAAGGTATTTTTGAAGATCTTGAATGTTCTCCAGTATTTTTTTCCCCCCCTAGTAAGGCTATGGATAATGGAGCTAGAGGGGTACCATAGCTTTAAGGAAAGTATGAGTTGGAATGCTAATTGTGGAAGGTTGATGGTTATATAAGGAGATGTGTTGTTGTATGTCAGAAGTAGGTTGAAGATTTTTAGAAAAAGGAAGATGACAGAATAGCTGAATATATAATTACATATGGGAAAAAAAAACCCCTCTTGGCCACATCTTTGGGGTTAAACCGGGGGAGTTTGAAGGAATAAAAGAAGTAAAAAAGACAGCAAACCCACCTTTTTAGTGGTTGTTTTACTGAAATAGGGTGTTTGAAGTTTTCTACTAAAAAAGATACTTTAGTAAAGGAAATTCAGCTCTAGAAGCTGGAGGGAAAGTTTTAATTCTTTTTCTTCTGAAGAAGACAGTGAGAAGAAGAAACAAGTCTTAACTTTTTGGTTTATGTTTTCCAATGTTATTCTATGATCTCCTAGAATGCTTTTGGATGAGTGTTTAATTATTTTTTTGTTATTTTCTAGGATCCTAGAAGGGGGAAAAAGAAGGTAGAGTTGTACTTTAGCTTTGGTAACACACATAAATCTCTTCAATTTAACTCCATTGATTTAAGCACTTGCAAATGCAAAGGTATAAAAGTGCTTCTAAGGAGAAATATAAACTAGATATATAAATCTAGCTCAGTGAATAGAGTGTCCCATCCTTATGTCAAGATGCAACTTAAAGAGATTTTTTTGTGCTGTATAAATCTTCTTTCTTTCCCAGTCCTAAAGCCAGCCTTGTTTTACGTGGTAAATTTTTATTCAGCTTAATTTGTTAAAAAAAGATGCCAATTCTTTCACATTTTTGCCTACTTTTTGGCTCAGACAGATAGTTTTAGTGTTTCCTAATCAGGCTCTGGTTTCAGTGGGGCTTTATTTCAGTGTGAGGTGCTGACAGTCCAGAGGTTCTATTGCTATTCAACAAACCGGAGAGCAGCACAACTGTTGGAACCAGTCACATGTTATAAAGTAGTGAGATGCATTATCTGCTGTTCTATTACCTCATAAGCCCAAGCAGAAATACTGAAATCTAGATAAATATTACCAATGTATGATTGAGTTATACAAAAATATAGCTACATAGATATAGAGCTTCTCTTATGTTGTGGCTTATGTTCAAAATTTGCAAACTCTGAAAGCTACAGTGGGTGCCGTTCTTCTCACTTTCAGAGACAGGTATTGATGCATGAAAATGTGAAGCGATTTGACTAAATGTGAAGCAATTTGCTTCAAGCCAGGAATAGTCCAGTCCCGGGGAGTAGGAGCAGTAGTCTCCTGCTTCTACTCATTAGACTTCACATCCTCATCATTAAAGAGTGAAAAAGGCAGCCACTGCTTTCTTCAGTGCAATCTGTGCCCACCTGGCTATATTCCTAGATGTTTACAGAGATTTTCAGTGGCACAGAGAGGCCCTGAATGATAAACCAAATATTCTTTTGGGAGCAGTGCTAGGTTCATGTGGTTATCCTCTTGGTGCGGTGTTTCTTTCATTTTGCACAAGAATATCTGCCTTACCCCTTTCAGGATACCCAAGGGGTTGGCAGTGCTTTGTCTGATGAAGTGAGATGTCTGCAAATGAAATCTCTACATATACTGGAGGCTTTTTTCTGTCACACTTTTGCTGCCAGCTCAGACTAGCTGTTAGCTGCACTTGCAGTGGAGGAACCACACCTCCGTGAAATCAGACTTTAGAATCATAGAATTGTCAGGGTTGGAAGGGACCTTGAAGATCATCGACTTCCAGCCCCCCCGCCGTGGGCAGGGACACCCCCCATTAGAGCAGGTTGCCCAGAGCCCCATCCAACCTGGCCTTAAAAACTTCCGGGAAGGGGGCTTCCACCACCTCTCTGGGCAACCCCTTCCAGGGTCTCACCACCCTCAGGGGGAAGAACTTCCTAATGTCCAATCTAAATCTCCCCTCCTCTAGTTTGGATCCATTTCCCCTTGTCCTATCACTACCTGACAGCCTAAAAAGTCCCTCCCCAGCTTTCTTGTCAGCCCCCTTCAGATCCTGGAAGGCCACAAGAAGGTCTCCTGGCAGCCTTCTCTTCTCCAGACTGAACAACCTCAGCCTGTCTTCACAGGAGAGGTGCTCCAGCCCTTGGATCACCCTCATGGCCCTTCTCTGGACACGTTCCAGCACGTCCAGACCTTTCTTGGAATAATGGCTCCAGAACTGGAGGCAGAGCTCCAGGTGGGGTCTCACGAGAGTGGAGGGGGAGAATCCCCTCCCTCGCCCTGCTGGCCACACTTTTCTTGATGCAGCCCAGGATAGGGTTGTCTTTCTGGGCTGCGAGTGGGCACTGATGGCTCATGTTTAACACCTTCATCTCCGAGGACATCTCACGGCTACCCAAGAAAGATGACTGGGCAACTTCCAGGTTAATAAAGATAAACCAGACCCTTCTGCAGGCATCCAATGAGTCTGAGCTCGTGTTGGAAGGAAACTTGACTTACAGCTTTGTAAAGGATGCCTTGGAGAGTGGCCCATCCTGCAAGGCTGAGGCAGTGTAAGCAGTAAGCTTATGGAGAGGCATAAAATTTCTTTAGTCATTGCTATTCATCTTCATTGCTAACAGATGAATGGCAGTGGATGGTCCAGTTCCAGCAAGGTTTTGCTTTAGTGTATGATTTTCTAAAGAATTCTTCCATAGGGATAATTGATAATTAAGATACTGGAGAAGCTCTCTTGTAAAGGGAATTTTAAGCAGAGAGGAGATTTATGCCCTTCTCCTCTTCCTCCCTCTCCTTTCTTGCCATCAGCTAACATAGAGCAATAAAAAAAAATAAATACATAAATTAATCTATTTCATAAAAGCACTACAGGTTGGTAAGGGATAAAACAAAACATTACTGAATGAAAGGATTGCTTAAAACTATCCTGTCCCAGGATTAGGACCATCAGGAGAAAAATGCATTTTTATTACCAGAATGAAACAGCTTATGTGTATCTGGAAGGAAAATACAGTCAGAGCCCAAAAAACATGAGGAAAATTGCTGATGAGATGTTTGGGGGAAAAGAAAATCTAAAACATACCTTGTTTTCTACAGAAAGACTCCAAATAAACAACTCATAAAAATGTTTGGGTATGTAACTACAGATCCTGAAACAAGATCTGGTGACAAAATGTCTTGTGAAATGTTTTTGTGAAGTTCTCAAATAGAACTGGTTGGAAAACTGCTGTTTCAGGTTGCTTTTAATTTTAAGACCTGAAACTGCTTTTTACTGAAAAATTAAAAGGCAAAGAATTGGTGTAACATGCTGATAAAATATGCCATCCTAACACAACTAGAATGTTTTATGTGAGCTATTTAAACCTTTTGGATTTAAAAAGTAATACATAACAGGAAATTATTTCTACTTTTAATTTTATTTTTTGTTTTCTGAAAAGAAATAAACAGTGCTGATAAGTGGCATAGGTCTGCAGAGTAACTTGAACCTGCAATTGCATCAAAACTTTCACCATCTGGAAGTTTAGGCCATTTCTACTCTTGACTTAGTGATTGGCAGGACCACAGGGAAGTGAATAAAGAAGAAAAATACATATATTATGCCCTATATTGCTTTCTTCTACATATGAAAATAAATATGTTTCAGAGTTATGAGAAGCTGCAGAAGCTTTATGGAATTGAGAACTAACAATTCCCAGCCAGAGCAATCCATTAAGAGCTGCTGAAAGCAGACCACCTACACACTGTTTCTCTGACAAAGAGGGAAAAAGGGATTTTTTTTCAGTGCTGTAGCAGCTCAAAAAAAGAGTATTCCAAGCAAAAGTTCTATACGACTGCAATAGTTGCAAAGATTTTATTGGAAAACTGTTAGTTCTGAATTATAGGTGATGAAAAGTATTAGGCTTTGCATATACTTCTTAGTGGCCCTAGATACACAATGAGGTGTCCTCTATTGAGTGGTGATCTGGGTACCGTGGTGCTACTGGGGTAGGATGAGGGGCAGTGGGCACAAACTGGAAGCCAGGAGGTTCCACCTCAACAGGAGGAGAAACTTCTTTGCTGGGAGGGTGACGGAGCCTGGCCCAGGCTGCCCAGAGAGGTGGTGGAGTCTCCTTCTCTGGAGACTTTTCAGCCCCCACTGGATCTGTTCCTGTGAGGCCTGCCCTGGGTGATCCTGCTCTGGCAGGGGGCTTGGACTTGATGATCTTCAGAGGTCCCTTCCAACCCCTACTATTCTATGATTCTATAATTCTACTGTAAGCCAGTCAACTAAAACTTGCTGGAGTGAAGAACAGACTGATGGAAAGCTACTAACAAAACAATTGTATTAATCTAGATGCTGCTCCATGAGATATGAGATTAAGTCACTTTAAGTCCTATGCCCAAAATACTCCTTATAAATCCAAGAAAACCGTGAAAAACTGTCTGAGAGATATTACTGTGCCTCTCAACAAGCGCAATATGTCATCTAAACTTTTTAGTTACAGGAGGAGAACATGAGGGAAGATTTAGAAAGGGGCCAAATTCTCTCAATAACCATCTTCTGGTGGCTTCAGCAATGAGTGACAGACCTGATGAAACTGAGATGTACTGGATTTTAAGCCTGACAAGGATGAGCACAACTTGTAAACACCATCTGAAAGGTGTCCAAAACATTGGTGTTGCAGAACACGGCCCTGGTTCCGCACTGAAATAGGATGTCTTGGTACATCCTCATAAAAGTTGTCAACTCTCAATCACTTCTGAAGATCAAAAATGTAGTACAAATAAAACCAGCACCTGGGTAAATGAAAGAATTGAGTGTGCAGCACGATGGTGATATTTTCATGACGCTGTTTCAGGCAAACAAAGCAGTATAAACTTGCAACTTGCCCAGAAAATAAATGGCAGGGCTGCCAAGAAATGGTTACTATTGCTAGCAGGAGAAATGATAGACCGATTATTTTCTGTGAGCTCCCAGATTAAGGTTGTTAAAATAGGAGTTTGATTTAATGTTACATTCATAGCTATTGAAATCAAGGGAATTTGATTCAGGGTGCAGGTGGGAAAAGCTAGAAAGTGATTTTTGCTAAGTATTTGTATGTTAACTCACACCGAGGTTCTTGCACCAAACTTCTTGACCTCCAGCTCCCAAATTTATGCCATATGTTTGCCTGCGGTTTTGAGGTCTGTTGCTACAGGCTTGGAAGGATGAATGAGATCATAAGTCCAGCACTATGATTCACTATTTCAGTGCTGGTTATGTGCCCCAGTTCATGTGTCATCTTACTCTGTCAAAATAAATAGAGTTTTGGCAATAGCTCTTCCCACCGTGTGATGTGACAGATCATCCTCATAGCATGTTTTTTAACAGACTATACCATGATGTTATATATCTAAGTATGTTTCTGAGTTTAGAGGAAGATAATATATTTAAGTATGTTTATATGTCTAGAAGAAGATTCCCCCAGTCTTGCAGATGTCCGGGATAAGTCACGCTGACACGGCTGGGCGAAGAAACCCTCTGAGGCTCGGTCACAATTAATCCCCTTTGTACATTAGATGGTTTTGTGTTTCCTTTGGGATCCTCTGAGTCTGTGTTTTGCAGGGTAGACTTTCTGCTCAGGGTAGCTCTTGGTATATAAATGCATCCCCATATGTTTTTCAGCCACAATGCTGGTATGTGCTGCTGATAGATCTCGGCAGCTGAGTATACAGGTCATCGAATCTGTATGTGTCAGACCTATCTGAAGAAATAACTCATGTGCAGGTGACAGAGAAATGGGTTTTGGAGAAGAAAATTCAATGTACTAGCTAAATTTTTGCAAAATGGATTTATGTGCCATATACAGCTACACGTATGTAACACTTTGTGTTCATAATATATAATAAACTATGTATTCTATTGTATAACTCATATATATGGGTGCAACGTGTATATATATGGGGGTGTACAAGGCCATAAAAAGAAGTGTTTTCCAAAATCAGGCCTTTCAAGCACTTGCTGGCAGGGCAGGATTCTTTTCACTGCTTTACAACACAGATAGCTCCTTCGGAGCTGGTTGACTTAAGCTCCCTTTATTAAGCTCGACGGAGATTTGCTCGCTGTAGTCAAGAGTGTATGGCAAGATTCCTCTCATCTTAAAAAAAGTCACCTCAACCAGGCCGGAGCAGTTTGGTGCTAGAAATGCCTCTTGCTCTTGACTAAAAAAGGAGCCTCGTGTGATGAGCTCAGTTGTGTCTAAAATGAAACAAGAGGAATCCCAGCCATATTGCTGACTTTGCCGCAGATCGCTGACTAAAATCTTCCATACACAGCGCAAATTTTAGGTCTCATTTTCTGCCGTGCTGCCAGTTGAACAGTTATCTGTGCATGTGCAAAATGAGGTGAACTCAACTATTCATTTTAAACAGAAGTTTCAACAGTTTGGGTTCTTTTTTTTTATATATATATATTAAAAAGAAGTTCTCTTTTAATGCATTCAATTCTTGTGAAAGGCACTCCACAGAATTTGGCCTGCTGGCTGTGAAAATATATTTTTAAAAATGTAATTAACATTGATTTCTGACCAGTATCTTGTGTTTTTCCAGTTCCTAGCCATCGGTGCTATGTTGGCAATGGCACGGAGTACCGAGGTACGGCAAAGATGACCCTTTCTGGACACAGCTGCATGTCTTGGGATTCAGACTTACTTTACCAAGAGCTTCATGTTGACAGTGTTGAGAAAGCAGTACAGCTTGGCTTGGGGCCGTTCTCTTACTGCAGGTGAGGAAAGTTCTTGTTTGCCCTGTATTTATAAATTAAAGGATGAATGTGTTGTAGGAGAAGGGCCAGGAATCTCAAAAGAAGGGTTATTCCTGTCTTGGAAAACCTCAGCTCATTTAACAGCCTGAGATAAGGGATCATAGAGNCTGACGGCTCATGGGGAGCTTCTTGTCCACCAGCACCCCCAAGTCCTTTTCTTCAGAGCTGCTCTCAAGCCAGGCACTGCCCAGCCTGTAGCAGTGCTTGGAATTGCCCCGACCCAGCTGCAGGACCTTGCACTTGGTCTTGTTGAATCTCATGAGGTTGGCATGGGCCCACCTCTCCAGCCTGTCGAGGATCTAAGTGTACAGAAGATCTGGTAGATAAGAGAATTCAATAACTGGGTCTGCCGAGGGAAGTTGAAACACAAAATCCTGTTGGAAATTCCATGTCCTTGGGATATTTTTTTTTTCAAATAAGCCCATAGTGCAAAACTTTTGAAATTGTTCATAGATGACTATCCAAAAGGAGACAGAAATGCAGCAGAGAGATTAAAGTGCTGAACTTTTTTATGTCTACTTCTTCAATGGTGAAATATATAACATAAAGAAAAATATTTTCAAAAGTGAAAAGTCATTTGACAGTGAAGAATCAAAGCCCTGTATTTCAATAATGTTGGAATGGGATGTCACATTTCTTTCCTGGATTTCTTCCAAGGCAAAACTATTGCCAAATAACATCTCATAGTGTTTCAGTTTGGATTGAACCACATATCAATAAACTACATTTCTGCTGAAGTTTCCTGTACGGATACAATGAAAATAGGTTGTGGTATAGAAGTTGGTGCTTTCTGCTCAGTCCCTTTGGATTCTCTCTGCCTCTGAAGTCTTCATGAGATGAATGGATATCCCCAAATAAAGCAAATATTTCCATTTACAGAGGAACCTAGAGATGAGAAAATCCTAGAAACAGCAAATTTTAGATGATTCTCCATAAATTACTGAATTTTTTGTTGTGTTTTTGTTGTTGTTGTTTTTGTTTGTTTGTTTTTTGGTTTTGTTTGGTTTTTTTTTGTTGGTGGTGGGTTTTTTGTGTTGTGGTTTTTTTTTCCCTGTTCTTTTCTTCTTTTTCCTTCTTTTTTTTTCCTTCTTTTTTTTCCCTCCATGCAAATTAGACCAGTATTTCGGGAAAACCAAAACGCACTGCACTTCCCAATTTGTTTAAGGATAAAAAGCATGCAGTATGCTGAAAGTGGCTGCTCTTCTCTATCTTACACAAATTAATAATAAGCAGTTTCTACACCCTTCCCTTAACCCAGATCAGCTTGCTTTCCAAAGCTTGGTCCTGATTCATGCACTGAAGTATGAGATTTATGGTGTCCCACCACAGCACGGCAATTTATTGGGGACGTATTTTATGCTTTGATAAACCCTTCAATTTGCATCATTTAAGCACAATATGCACTTGCAGATTTGAAATGCAAAGAACAAAATGGTGTAGGAGCTGATGTGTTCGTGTTCTGTAGAGCCGAGGAAAAAAAAGCTTTTCACTTTTTTTGTCAGCTTGTTACAATTTCTGGGGGTATCTCTGCTCCACTCTATAATCCTGCAGATAACTTCTTCTTCAAATAGGCTAATTTAGAAACATTGTTGGTGGAAGATGACTCAACCCATGTTGCTTCTTCACTTCTGAGAATTTTAAAGTGCTTTAATCTTTTTTTTTTTTTTTTAATCTGAAGAGCAGTCAGGGTAGAAAGAAAAAATATTGGAGAACCTTACAATAATAGATAGTGCTTTTGATAAATCCAACTGAAATAGCATTACTGTTTATTTGCAGCCCTGAATTAAATTGTCTATTTTTCTTGGCCTGCTGAAGATCTTTCTGGTTCTTCAAAGTTTCCCTGTATTCTTGGAAGAGTAAACTGGGCCAATTTCTACTTACTTATAAAGCATTGATAAAGAAAATCAGGCTGTACCATGGAGAAACCCTGATGAAATCAACCCAAAAACTGTTTAACACCAAGATAACCGAGGGCTAAACAGTTTCTAATATTTTTTTCTTCCCCCTTTTGAGGAATACAGTATTTTCTTGAGGTAGTCTTTCGTTTCCTCAGACTCTCCAGGGAACGTGAACCTCAGCTTCTCAAATTAATTTTTGCTAGCTATTCTCGTTATGGATTTTCTACCAGTCTACCTGTGTTGGAATTTCCTTGATTAAAAAATGTCATCTAAAAAAAAAAGGAATCTCTCCCATGGGATTTAGTCCTGAAAATAGCTGAGCTGAGAGCTGTTAAAGAGCTTCAGTGTGGGCTGTATTTAAACCATGTGAACACGCTCGCGCATCCAAATACCTGTAGGCAAATTTTACAGGTGTTTAGTCATGTGGCTGTATTTCAGGTCCTAGAGAACCTTACACTTGGTTAGCTTCACGCCTGAAGAATTCTACTGAGAGGCTGCTCACCTTTCGAGACGTCAGCAGGTGCTTCAGTGCTTTGTCAGATGGCTCAAAACCCTTGAATCCTGTCAGTCCTTTGCATGGTGCTAGAGGAAAAAGCAGAAAACCTCTGGGAAGCTTATAACACCACTGTGGTTAATGCTTGTAATTCGCTTTCCCTCTGAATTAATTAGAAATCCAGATGAAGATGAGAAGCCATGGTGTTACATCACGAAGGACAACAGTTTGTCTTGGGAGTATTGTGACATCCCATCTTGTGGTATGTAAAGGCTCTCTTAAAATCTCTGCTGTGAATGAATAAAGAAAGATTTACTGCTACTAGAACAAGCTTTCACTGTATAATTTTAAACATTCCCAGGAGTGTTGAATATTTTACTGTTTGCAGTAAGTCAGTTGACAACAGAAGGGCTTCTTTGGCATTTTTTTTTTTTGAAGCTGTGATGCAATCTGTGATTTTTGTCACAGTTACAATCCCCCCGATATCACCAAATTTTCTGCTGGAAGATGCAAGATGTCAGAAATGCCTGATGCTTTGGTACAAATTGTTGTCACTCAGGGAATTATGGGTCCAGAGAAGAGAATGGGCCTCTGTTAGCAAATAGAGGACTGGATCTTGGAGATGTATGAGACATAGCTTTTAATTCCAAAACCTCAAGATTCTACTCTTCCCCTAAATTAATATTTAGCAAATAGAAGACTGGATCTTGAAGATGTATGAGATATAGTTTTTAATTCCAAAACCTAAAGATTTTCCTCTTCCCCTAAATTAATATTTAGCAAATAGAGGACTGGATCTTGAAGATGTATGAGACATAGTTTTTAATTCCAAAACCTATAGATTTTCCTCTTCCCCTAAATTAATATTTAACTGTTGTTGAAGTTGACCTTTAGAATAGAGTTGTAATCTGTAAAGTCAGTTTATAAAGTGGTCCTTTATTTCCTTTTTTTGGTTCTAAGACATTTGATAGGTATTTACACAAGTGTCCTAGTCCTTGCTATTGCAATGGCAAAGTTCAGTCCGGAATCCAAAACGGAAGATGTGATGTATCATGCACTCTGTTGTGCCTCCTCCAATAACGAAGGTTATACTTGTCTATTTGTAAGTGAAACGGTGTCTGGAAATGTTTACAGTGCATTTAATTTACACTAGCAGCTGTGCGGCCAGCGCTGGGAATAGGCATAGCTTTCGGTCTTCCAAGTCTCCTGAGGAATTGAATGAGATTCAGTTGTATGTGAATGTTTAACCATCTTTTCATGAACCTTTCTTTGAAAGACTCCTACAAAAGTTCCAGTCCTCAGAAACCTGAAGGATCTACAGTCTGATGCCATATCCCTTTATATCTCAGCAAGCAGGGGAAGGAGGCCACCAGTTCCAGACATCATCGACACTTACGCAGTTACAAAAAGACCGTGTGGGAGAAGACACAAGAAAAGAAGTTTTGTGAGACCTAGGATAGTTGGGGGATCTTCATCTCTGCCTGGATCTCATCCCTGGACAGCAGCTATCTATATTGGAGAGAGTTTCTGCGGTGGAAGCCTCATTCAGACTTGCTGGGTTGTGTCAGCAGCACACTGCTTTGCCAACAGGTAAACTCGACCCTTAGTATGGCAGGAGGTCCTCTCCTCCTTGTAGTCACCTTCTGCTTTTGTGACTCGCCACAAACCTGAACCGAAACAAGTAAGAGAGATTATAAAAGACCAATATCTCAAAAAGAGTTTCTGGCAATTTGAATGCTGTTCATGAGCTAACAAATCGCTTAGAGTCCTATTATCTCATCAGTCCTTATCATGTTCCTTTTAGCCAGAAGAAGAGGAGGCTGAGGGGAGATCTTGCTCTCTACAGCTCCCTGAGAGGAGGTTGGAGAGAGGCTGGTGTAGGCCTCTTCTCCCCAGTAACGTCAGGATAAGAGGAAATGGCCACAAGCTGCACCAGGGGAAGTTTAGATTTGATATTAAGAAGAATTTCTTTCCTGAAAGAATAGTTAAGCACTGGAACAGGCTGCCCAGGGAAGGAGTGGAGTCACCATCCCTAGTCTTCAAAACACAGGTGGATGTGGTGCTTTGCAACCTGGTCTAGTGGTCATGGAGGTGTTGGATAGAAGGTTGGACTTGATGATCTTGGAGGTCTTTTCCAACCTTAACAATTCTATGATTGTTCCTTAAGGAAACTCAAATAAGCTGAATGACCCAACTGAAGGAATAAGGTAGGGAGGAGCAGAACAGAGGATGGGAGTTTGCACGTGCAGGCATCTACAGGGGGATAGAAATATTTTTCTTCTTCTCAGTTATCTTTTGGAACCTGCTTTGAGATATAACAGAGATGACTATGTTCACTGCTGTGTTTTGTTCAAAAAGGCTGAGACAGCCACGTAATGATTTACTAGAGACAATAAATTACCGTTGGTTGGCACAAATAGGGTGGGCTGAGCTTTACAAAAACTCAGAGGGAAGAACTGAACTATTAAATTTCCGAGGCTGATTTCCTTGAGAGGTGTTTTATGGGGTTATTTTTTTCAATTTTTTTTTTGTACTCCAGCTGTGGGACACTGGAGAAAACACTGACTAGAGGATGCACTTGCCTTATTCTAAATATTTCATTTTCTACAAACTCTGAACACTTTCCCTGATTTTGGTTTGATCACATTGAGGGGAAAGATATTACATCATTTCATCCCTGTTGCTCCCTTGCATAGTAAAGAAGCCAAGAGAAACTGCACAGCTCGTGCCAGAATGCATACACTGATAGCTTGAAGACCTAATAATACCGTTGTGAATGCCGTACCGAAGCGTTTGGAGCTCGAGCCACAAACGCGTTTGTTTTTCAAATGTTGTGAAATAGCTACTAACTTTGGCAGCTCTTCAGGACATTTCCACCCACTTCCAGCTGGTAGTTTGGTACATAAAGATTTTTCCGTAATTGCTGCATTGTAATTTGCACTCTTCTGTATGTTTGGTACCTCTGTGAGCCACAATTTCAACCGTTTTCCGCTAGGCGACAATAGATACCTGTACCGCTAACCTTTTTTTCTTTTATTATTTCTTTTCTGTAACCCCTCATGTTTAATTTCTTTTCCTGAATGAACCAGCTGTAAGTCACAGAAGGACAATTCAGTGCCTTTGAATTCTATTCTAAATATAACTCTGGGAAGTGAACTTCCACTCTGTGGCTCAAAATCTGATTTTTCAAGGGCATTGGAAGACTGAGAAAATCCTGACTTTACATTTTGATCAAAGAATATTTTGTTGTCTTCTTGTTTTCCAACCACACACAAAAAAATAAACTTTGCACTTTCCTTTGTTAATTGTAAGCATAGATACTGCTGCAAGGCAGCTGTCAGAGCTCTGGGCTGTATTTAGTTATAATCTCTCTCCTCTAAGACCATTACTGTTGCTTATTGCTTCGTGCTCACTACTGGAGGAGACTCCCCAGTGCTTTTGCGTCTGATGGGCACTGGTGATGCACCGAAATACAACTAGGGAAACTGCAATGAATCATAGAATCATACAATGGCTTAGGTTGGAAGGGACCTCAGAGATCATCCAATCCAACCTCCCTGCGATGGGCATCTCTACTACAGCAGGTTGCTCAAGGCCTCATCCAGCCAGGCCTTCAACACCTCCAGGGAGGGGGTATCCACAGCTTCTCTGGGCAATCGATTCCAGAGTGTCCTCACCCTCATACTGAAGAACTTCTTCCTCAGCGCTAGTCTAATCGTCCTAAGGTCCAGTCCAGTGGTGTTGACCACTCTGCATCTGTTCATCATGCATGGCAGCAGATATTTTCTACTCCTGCACTGGATAACAAAACATACGAGTGCTCTGATGTTGCTAACCATATTCACAGTAGACTTCTGCACATGCAGATGGAATTTGGTTTAAAACAAGAGTGAAATCTGAATTCTGTTGCTTTCAAAGCCAGAGAATTTACTGTCTTTCCAAACACTTCCTGATTATTCCCAAAGGTCTCTTTCTTCCCAGCTGTTATGCTGGTTCTTATTAGTTATCTGTCCTAGGACACTGGATATGGGAGGTCTGTGGTTTATTTAAAGTAAAGGTACAATGGCTGTAAAACACACGGTGAATTACAAAAACTGTATTCTCCTCTGTTTTTTTGTCTTTAGACCAGTGTGCTGTTGGGATCTTCCTCTACCAAGTTGCTTTTGATTCTAGACAACAGATTTAACACAGATCAATCTAATCTCAGAGCAGAAGTGGTCATAGTTCCTAGGTGGAAGCTGCCCAGATGTTCCCGAGTCGTCAGTGGCCAACACCTTTAAAATCTTGACCCATGGCTATATTTTTTGCTTTCCCAGAGAAATGAGATATCCACCACCAACTCATCTTCGGGTCCCTCATTTCTTGCTCAGCAGTTTTTGTACTCATTGGTAAAGTCTGGTCAAAGTTGACTCAGTTGTTTCTAGAACAAGTAAGCTTACAACCCCTGAAGATTCTTCTTAGCCAGGCAGCAGCTGGGCAGCAGTTCCTGGGCTTTTCTTTTCCTTCTGTCAAGGAGCAGCAGCCTTCAACTAGAGTAATCAGGACCCACAGAGCCTGGGACCCACTGTAATGTCAGTCATCTTTTTCCCAGCCCCTGGTAGGTAGGAAGATTGGGAAAGAGGTCAAGATGTTATGAGAAGATAAACAATGGACATGGTGGGGAGCTGAGTTTATAACAGCTCATGAGATACACAGCCATTCGAAATTAGGCTTCATTTGTCCTGCTAATCACAGGATTGCTCGTTCTCTCCTTTGTATTACAGTCCTCTAAAATCCACTATTACTGTAGTTCTGGGTCAGCATATATTTAATAAAACGACGGATGTAACACAAACGTTTGAAATAGAGAAATACATCTTGCATCCTGAGTATTCTGTATTCAACCCTACTGAACACGATATTGGTGAGTATCTTTGTTCTCACAGTTTTATTTTCTGTTTACTCAACTTTGTTTCAAGTCCAGTTGATCTGTCAAAAAACTGCCTTTGTAGTGGAAGAATCATAGGCAGTAGGAGAGGTTTTCGAGCGCAGAGGGTCCTTAGTTCTACCAGAGTTATAACAGCACCTGAAAGCTAGACAAATTCAGATGAGAAACAAATTGCAGATTTTAAATAATTATGATAATTAGCCTTTGGAGCAATTTACCCAGTTGTATGGCAGATTCATCATCACTTCAAGTCTTTGTGGGATTAGGCTTTTTTTTTCCATCGAACCAGAAACCATGGACTTGATGCAGCAATGACTTAGTAAAATTCTCTTGTGTGTATTGTATAGAAGATGTGACAAGATTAATATAATAGCCCCATCTGCTCTCCAAATCTATGTTACTAAGAATCATTTTTTACTCTGAGAATTAAATATCAGCTGTCTTAGCAGTCAAATGTTACATGCCCTTCTGATTGACCTTATGATATTATCCAGAATGACAACAGAACATCAACTTCTTCTTATTTCCTGATCTGCTTTTGCGGAAGGTGACATGTCACCCCTGAGGAGCAAGTTCTGTGAGCACTCTGTCTATGAGAGTATTTAATGGCCTAGCATTGGGGATACTTTAGGTCAAGCTTTTTTGCTCCTAGGTGGTGAATATTTTCCACTCTGTAGCAAAAAGCGTTCAGAGTCTTTGTTGGTGGGAGCTCTGTCGTGTTGCGCTAGGAGACAAACTGGATTTGGGGTATTGCTCTGCTCTGAAATATCCTGGTGTAAAGTACTGTTGGCACTTTGAGATCTCTTAACTTTTCAAATGACTCTGAAAGTCAGTATGCTTCACTGATTTGCAATGTCCAAATCCAGGGGCAGATGAATGCGGGGTGCCCAAGATGAGCCCAATGCCAGAACCAAACAAGCAGGCAGAAATTGTGTGTTGGGGGGGAGAGATGTGGGGGTACGTTCTGCCCTGCTGGTGATCTCTCCTGATGAGCAGAAGAGTTATTTCCTGCTGAAAGTGCTTTTCTAAGGAAACAAACTACTACACGAGTGTTTGCTTGGAAGTTTGAGGGATTCAGAAACAGGCAGAGTTGGTGGGGAAGAGGAGGAAGGCGAGGAAGAGCAAGCTGCTGAGTGTTGGAGCGCAGTTCGTGCGGGCTTCTCAGCCTGGGAGACACTCTACACGTGTTCCACGAAGGCCAGAAAAATGTAGTCGGTAGAGAAATAAGACTACCCAGTGGGATCTCTTGCTTTCCACACAGCTGTGCGCAGAAAACCTGGAGCTTCCAAAAGGCCTGATGTGAAGATTCAATAGGTGTGTCCACATAACCACAACTCTGTCCTCTTTGACTAGTGTGCCCAAACCCAATATGTTGCCCGTGTTACACCAAGCACAGCGCCTCCTCTGTTGCTCTATGGCCAAACCCAGGGGGTTTGCTACAAAGGAACCAACATTTCTGCTACTTTGGGCATTTTTTTCAGTATCAAGCTCACGATGCTGCACATCTTTGTATTTACACTGTCTTCAGCCCCATGAGGGGGATAGTCGTGTAGGTTGTGTAATTCTCTGTAGCTTTCAGAAGCTTGGGTTTGAATTATTTTTCTATTCCTTCATTTTTTTTCTGAACTCGGTGCTAACAGAGCACAAAATAACACCAGCTCTTGCAGTAATTAATTTCTGAAATAAAACTGGAATTAGGCAGGTGGCCAAACTTTCAGAAGCAGCGAGCACTTGCACATCCCACTTATTTCAGCAGAAAGTTGTGGATATGGCACTGTTATTTAACTTCAAGGTGGGAGGAGACATATGTATTTTCTATCTTCCCCCTTCTCTACAAAGGCAGTGAAGCAAAATCTGCTCAGCAAGTACAGCATAAAATAAATATTCCCACAAGGGGAGGAGCTGAATGTTTCAGCCTTCAATTTGCTGTGAAATCAGGTGCTGTTGGGATGAGTCTGTCTGTCTTTGATTGAAATATCTTAATTAAGAGAGACTTAGGGGATAATTAAAGTTTTATCTGAGACCTATTGCTGCCAATCCCATTAAAGAAAGGGAACAGTCACTTTATTCCTCTTATATTTTCTGTTCTGCAGCTTTGATTAAGCTGAAGAAGAATGGCCAACGTTGTGCCGTCAAGTCCCAGTTTGTCCAGCCCATCTGCTTGCCAGAAAGTACTACTGTTTTCCCTAATCAGTTCAAATGTCACATTTCTGGATGGGGACACAGGCATGAGAGTGAGTAAAATGAGAGTTGGTGTCTGTAGGAAAGAAACCTGATGATAATTACAACATAATGCTCAAGTATATGTTATACAATTGATAGTTTGGTAAATATTTTCCAAGGGATTTCAGGTGGGATTCTTTTTACCTGCCCTTAGATGTTTACAACATTTGTGTCTGAAATGATCATCCTGAACTTCCTTTAGATTCCTTGGAATTTGGAGTATGGGTCCTTTGGCCAAAGGTTTGCATCCATTTTAGGATGAGATGAGCTAGCTAGATTGGGAGGGGAGCAAGTAGCTTTATAGTAGGTGCCAACAACTTCACAAGTCAGTTGAGTGAATCCTACCGCTGGTTTCTCAAGGTAGTTATCAAAGATTGCAAACCAAGCAATCAACTTACTGACCTGTGATTGAGGAGATCTTTATCTTCACCAGCAAGAGACTTTAGAAACATCTCCAGGAGAGGGCCAGGTGGGCTAAGAAGCACTTGCATCTAGTTTGAGAAAGGTGGAAAAATCCATCCCATCCTTTCAGATAAGGAATTTCTATGTAGATAGATGAGGAAGATAGGAGAGCTGTCTGTCTCATTTTGCTAAGAGATTTAGTATGAGGAAATGTCCTGGTTTAAATATGTAGTCTAATAGGAAAAAGAGGTAATGGAGCCTTTGATAAATTGATGATTTGATATCACATCTGGAAAGAAGGGAGGGCAGAAGTACTGGGAGGCTCTTCCTGAGTCTCTAATAAATGAAAGAACCCAAAGTGGATTAATGTCTGGACAAAGAATACTGTTATTTTAAAAGGGCATAGAATCTAACTGGAGGAGCAGAAAGTGATCTGATCACTGGGAAATCACTGGATCTTTTAAAGAGATCCACAACACAAATATGTGTGAGAGGTGTTAAGTATGTTTATGTGTTGTATTGTGCATTGTGTTTCCATGTTATGCTTTTCACATTCTATAAAACTGACTTTCTTTTCCTCTCTGGGAATTTTTAAAGATATAACTGGTTATTCAAATGTCCTGCAAGAAACACTGATTCCAATTATTCCCGAGGAGAAGTGCAGAAGCCCTGAAATTTATGGAAGAGAAATGACTGAAAACATGTTCTGTGCCGGCTACTTCAATAGCAAATCTGATGCTTGTCAGGTAATGTTGTGAGTCATCTCTAGGCAGAGAATATAAATGTATATTATTGTCAGAAATGCTGCACTTACAGTGCTTGCTTTTGACATTACAATGTTCTTAAAGAAAAGAAACTGATGTGACTGCACTGTTTGCTTCCTTCATTTTTTTTTTTTTTAACCTGTTCATTGTCAATTAAGTTCTGCAGAAGGGCAAAAACCCTCCAGGGTGTTTTATTCCTCCTATTTTCGTAAAAGGCAGTGGCTATGCACTGAAGGGTCTGTTGCTTTAGGTTCTGGCTGAGATTGCAGTATGATGGCAATGGTTTCTTGGCCAGTTGGCAGGGATAGGCTGTGAGGTCGACCAGGGTGCCTCTCCAGAGCCAAATCCCCGAGCTTCTGCCTCTTGCCTCAATGGAAATAAGGATACCTGGGTAGGAAGTGGGGAGTAGGTGAGGTTTGGAGCAGGAAGGAGCTAAGGTTACTACAGTGGATGTTATTTAATGGTGCAGAACATTAGTCAACTGGAAATTGTGTTTCATGACTTCAGGCCTTCGTGTTACGACCTCATGCTCTCACTACGTTGCATCTCCTTTGGAATTACATCCCGCCTTGGCTCTGAATAAGGATGCAGAATTGTTTTGGTGATAAATGAGATTATTTTTTTAAAATGAAGAATCAGATTATTCCTTACACAAACCTTTAGATTTTATTTTCAGTTATGCTCTATTAGCATAAATTCGGGAATGAGAGGGAGAAAGAAGATAGTGGAGGGAAGGCTCGAGTTGAAAAGTCTGAGAAACAGTGATTTAGAGTCACAGATGTTGCTAAAAAACAGCGTTCATGAGACTAAATCATCATTAGTGAATCAATAATTTGTTTTTCTCTTGTTGGCAGACTTGTAGTGTGGTCTAAGGAGAAATATGTAGAACTCTTAATGTCACAACAAATGCAGCTGACCTCTGAGTTTTCTTAATATATGCTTAGGAAATTAAACTGTAAACCATCTGTTATGTATAAAAACATTTCCAGACCAAGAAATGCCAAGCAGACAATGTGTTTATTTTAAAAAGATGTTCTGGGAAACTTTTCTTTTTTTTTTTTTTTTTTTTTAAACCATTGCACTGATACCAAAATGAGTGAGTTGTGGAGAAACAAGCAAAGCTCTGAGAAGTAAATTGATCTCAGATGCAAGACTTCATTTGCTGTCCCTCACTTACCACAGAAATCTGATACAAAGACATCACAATTTTCCTACCGACTTTACTCTCAAGGAATTTTTTTTTTTTAAATAGGAAAAAAATGATTTCTCCTTAGTCTTAAATAACTGGAGTGGTGGTTCCATTCACCAATACCGTTACTAAATCGCATTTTTGTTTCTGTAGAAATTTCAGAGTAATAATATTAAGACCCCCTTTCCTGAATGCTTGCAAGCTTTTAAATGAATAGAAGTGTTCCAAAGTCATCCTTGCTGTCATGTGTCCCCGAATGTTAGTTTGGTCTTATTTTTGGTTTACAGTTTAATGACAAGATAAATGCTCAGTAGCAACAAATCCAACAGCTGTGGAAACCCCATATGCCACATAAAATGATAGCATCCCATCGCCACACGGGAGAGTGTGTATTTGGTTTGGAAACTTTCATGATCTCTAACATTTGCAATGAACTGCATTGAGGACCTCTCCAAATACTCTGCCTTATGTGACCATATCACAACCTAGTGTAAGCCTCAGATTTTCATACACCTGTTGAAAGCAACCCAAATCAACCGTGCTCTTCAGTAGGTGTCTGAATCTAAAAGAATTTCAGATTTTTAAACAAATTCTGATATTTAGATGCTTCTGTTCAATGTGGAAATAATAAAAAAAACAACAACCCACCGATATATTGGAGGTGAGAATAACTAAAAAAAACTTTCTGTAATGAAACTTTGTAGAATCCTAGAATGGTTGGGGTTGGAAGGGATCTCAGGAGATCATCGAGTCCAAGCCCCCTGCCAGAGCAGGATCACCCAGGGCAGGCCGCACAGGAAAGGATCCAGGGGGGCTGGAAAGTCTCCAGAGAAGGAGACTCCACCACCTCTCTGGGCAGCCTGGGCCAGGCTCTGTCACCCTCACAGCAGAGAAGTTTCTCCTCCTGTTGAGGTGGAACCTCCTGGGTTCCAGTTTGTGCCCATTGTCCCTCGTCCTGTCACAGGGCACCACAGAAAAGGGATTGGCCCCTTCCACTTGACACCCACCCCTTAGATATTTATAGACACGAATAAGATCCCCTCTCAGGCTTCTCTTCTCCAGACTAAATAGTTCCAGGGCTCTCAGCCTTTCCTCATCAGTGAGATATTTCAGTCCCTTCATCATTTTTGTAGCCTCCATTGAACTCTTTCCAGTAGATCCCAGTCTCTCTTGAACTGGGAGCCCAAAACTGGATCCAGTATTCCAGGTGTGGTCTCACTGGGGCAGAGTAGAGAGGGATGAGAACCTCCCTAGACCTCCTGGAGCAGATCACTGCTTCCATATTTTATTTTAGTTTGTTTAAATCTCTCAGGTAAACATTCTTCATTTAAGACTTTTTTTTTCTGACTGCTTTCTGTCAAATTAGATAATCTTTGCTTACTTTTAACACAGGGAGATTCTGGTGGACCTCTGGCCTGTGAGGAAAACGAAATCTCTTACCTCTATGGAGTTATCAGCTGGGGAGATGGCTGTGGCAGAGTCAACAGACCTGGAGTATATACACGAGTGACAAACTATGTAAACTGGATTAATGAGAAAATAAGTCCCCGAAAAGCCAGTTAAACATTTGAAGCCAGGTTCAGGAGCCTTTTGGTTTCATTAAAGTGGTATCAATATTTTATTCTAAACTGATATGAAAACTATCATGGTAATTCTTAGCAATTCCAAACCAGACCACCAAAAGGAGGCCTCCTCCATCCGATGTCAGCATCCTTGATCTAGAATTTTAGGGCTGTGGATTACTCAATAGACAAGACTATCTTTACTTGGTTTAATAAAACAAACATGTTGAGACAGTGCACCAAAAGCTACAACTGTTTTTCTGCTTGGTGGATTACATAAAAAATGCTTTGAATGTGTTTGTGCAGTTTCTGGTGGAGCTGTCATTCCCTCCAAAACAACCCGTAACAACTTTGGCCTTGTATTCCCAGATGAGACGAGATTAAAAAACAAAAAAATAAACAGGAGAAGCACCAAAACCAACTTTCCCTCCCCCTTAGAAGTGATTTCTTCAAGTCCAAGTCAAGAGACACTAATGAAGGCGAAGCTGCTCCTCAGCCAACTGCAACAAACGTGTTCTGGGGAAAAAAACAGCGGGTTTAGGTTTTGATTCAACCAAATATGCAACCATATTTTTATGTTCCACTGGCATAAAATCAGGAACGCTCTTCGGAGCTCTGCTGAACCTGGTGTGCAATTTCCCAGTAAGGTTAATGCAACACCTCCCGAGAGCACAAAGTTTCTTGCTGAAAATTGTTGGAAGTCAGAGGACCTGGTTTCAGGCCGGTGGAGCCAGGACCTTCTGCAGACTGAGACCTTCTTCTCCTCACCCTGAGGAAAGACTGGAAATACTTCACCTTGAGGATAAATATTGAAATGTTTCTTAAATTTGACAGTGTTTGGAAGATGACTTAGATTTCCTACTGACAAGTTGTGCAGCTGTTTGGGTAATTCAGAAAGGAGGTTTCTCTTAACAGATTATTAAACTGGAGGGCTGGGGGAGCAGCTTGACATTTTCCTCGGGGATTTGGTGATCTTGTAAACCGCAGGTTTTGCTGCCACGGTCTATGGAATTGTTGTGGGAACAAGCAAAGAAATTATTACAAAATGTAGATGTTTAGAGGCTGTGGAGTCAGCTGTGTCAGCAAAAAAAGGCAGAAAATGATTCAACAAAAAAATATAATCTGATAAAGAATGTTAAAATACAGCGCTTTTTTTTTTTTTTTTTTTTTTTTTTAAATACAGGAAACCTTTAGCCCTGTCAAAAGTGTACATTTGGAGGTGTTGATGTGAAATGGATTTTTTCTCTGATAGGGAACATTTTTGAATATTCTCCTGTTTCAAACCAAACTGTGCTTTAAGACACAGAATTTTTCAAGTGGTGCCTAGATCCTCAGATACGTGTTTTGTTTTATAGCACTGGCAGTGTCTTCATGGGTTTGTTAGTTGTGATGACCGACTTCTGCAGCTCAAAGAAACACGGTAAAGAAAAACTAACCAAAACTTGAATTTGTGTCAGTACAAATATGTAACAATGCTAATCTAGATAAATGATGTCAACTGTTTAATAAAAACATTTACCCTCTGTTTCTTGGGCTTAGTCTGTTATGTATACAGTCATTAAAACCTGAATCCTTCTGTAGGCCACTCAACAGGTTGAGAGCTGGTAGAAAAAAAGAAATAATGCTCCTTTGTGCTGAAAGGCATCTGAAAAGCTCTGCATAAGGATCAATTTCAGCTGGTGGTGCTCCCAGTTTTATGGAAGCGTTGCACAGGTTTCCAGTAGCCAGATGTAAGCACTTAGATATGATTTTTCATCTGTGAATACTAAGATCACAGTCTTTAATTTGTTTTTCTGGAGCACTAAGCACTAGCTTGGAAAAGTCAAATCCACCTCTGGGGTCTTAATTCCAAACTAAGCTGAAGACTTGTTGTCTGAAATGTATTTTCTCTCAGTCTTCTGTTGCTGTAAAGAAGGTGGCTGTTTGATAGGAAAGGTGTTAGACTGGTGTGTGTGATCTTTGTAGAGCTTTTTAGCTGACCCATTTTCAAAAATCTGTGCTGCTTTTATCAGTATATAGCAACACCAATCAAGAAAACATTTTATTTTTTTTTAATATATCGAATGTTGACAAATGAAAGTCTATTTCTGCCCTCGAACAACAAATCTTCAGTGGCTACTGTCATACTTTGAATGCATTCAAACAAACGTGTGGCTTTCAAAGCAGCTCGTTTGTCCAGTTATTGCATTGATTTGGCAGAACTAAGTTTCAGCATTTGAGCATCTGCTCTGTGGTGACCAGCTCTGGGTTAAATCCACAAACTCAGACCAGGAGTGGGAAGAAAATGTCCATTTTAAATGAGCAGTGCTGATCTCTAATGCTCTTGACATTGGTTACGTTCCTATAGGACACTCCAGCACCTCCTGCCATTCCGAGCATTACCCCACGGAAACTCGGCCTGTTTTTTTCTCCTCCCTTTAAGTGCTTATTACTTTGGTTAAAAACAAAATCCAACTTCAATTTACTAGTGAAATTTTATCGGATTCTTTTTTTTTAATATTGATATTGAAATTGAGTTAGAATGCAAAGCCAGTCGAACAAACACATCCCTAATTCATTATGAAGCGCACTTAAAGATGGTTTTATTAAATTATATGTTATTCCATGCAAACTGACCGATTCAAAGAGAAGAAATAAACGCAAACATCTGAAACCCCCTTCTATTCTGCTATTGAAAGAAAAATGTGCTGTTTAAAAAAAAAAAAATCTGAAGAACTAATTACCATCAAAGAAGATGCAGTAGGAGTATTTTTAGAATAATGGACTCTAATTAGTCCATTTCTCATTGAAATAAATCTGAGGACATCATTAACACATCTTATTCTATTAATTGTAGCAGCTCTGGGGTTGGTGTAAGTGGGTTGTTATCTTGTCACAGTTGCATTGCAAAGAAGGAAAAAAAACCCCAACAAACAAAAAAAGAATATTTTTATCTGGGGTAGTTGGCTGTGTGTCTTCTGGGAGCCATGGGGAGCAGTAATTACACTTTTTGAAAGAGAAATGTGGGCGTTCCAAGGAAGCCGCTGGTTGGGGGTGCGGGGAAGGGGGGCGGGTTGGCCCGTGGGGGCCAGGCTCCGCTCCACGGGGACAGCGGGCGACGGGAATCCAGTCCGGGCTTTCCCGCCGCCCCCAGGGGTTGCCCTGGGCGGGGGTCACCTGCAAAACCCGGAGCCGGATTTTGGGGAGAACGGCTGTCGGCGCTTCCTTGGGGTCGCGCCCGAAGGAGATGAGATGGGCTGGGGCGCTCCCGAAACTCTGGAGAAAAAAAAATCAAATGAAATTAAATAAGTAATTAAAAAAAAATTTCGCTAAAAACTTCACACTCCGCAATAAAATACGTGACTAAAGAACCAGTAACAAGCTACTCGGGACCCCCTTTCCCCTCAGCGGGAAAGTGTCCTCCGGCCTCCCCTCTCCCCGGCCCGGTGGGGTGGTGGGCGCCGGGAAGGGCCGGGCCGAGCCGGGCTGGCCGCTCGCCCGCCCTCGTCTCTCCCTGGGCCTGTGGCGGGGAGACCTAATAAAGCTATTTTGAAAGTGACCCCTCGGGCAGAGCGCGGGGAGGGAGCAGCGAGCCGGCAGCAGCTGTCCGGAATCATGACTGAAGATGACGGATTCCGTGGTGGTGGAGGGTCACGTCAAGTTGAGAGATGGAAAAAAGGTCCTGGCTCCCACACACCCCTCCTTTAGCCCGGGCTCCGTGGCGGCCCGGGGCTGGGGGTCCCCCTTTCT
>VWZK01007711.1:29891-42764 GCA_013396935.1 Baryphthengus martii | reverse complement strand
TCTGGGCAGCCTGGGCCAGTCACCCTCACCGAAGCTGAACTCTCCACGGCCCGGTGCTGGCAGCAGAAATCATTGGAGGTGACCAGGAGCAGCGGCGTGAAAACCAGGGTTGGGGTGTTAATCCCCGGAAAAGTGGGGTTTGGGAGGGTGCTCCCCATCCTCTCTGCCCCCCCTCAAAACCAAGGCACGGCTGCAACAGCACCTCAAGCAGAGGGATCCCTTCCAGCGGGGCTTTCACTCCGCCTCCCGCACAGCACGAGCGCCGCCGGCTTTGACCTTTTTATTTCCCCAATTTATCATCCTCTTTGCTATTTCAGCTTTGTTTCACCAGCTCCATCCTTCACAGCCCTATATTCCCAGCTCGGGTTGCGCCTCCTCGCGAAAGAGTTGCTGTTGCCACGATTAAAACCATCTTTAGGTCGGACGCCAGCATCGCTAAAACCCCGGTAGCCACAGGTTTGCCGCTGGACCACAGCCGACGGGAGGAGCAGCAGCAAAGCACCGCGGCCGAGCATCGCTCGGTCCTCCGACTCCCTGGAAATATTCCCATGCAAACTGTGCCCCAGGGAATTTGGGAAGCCCAGCTCCTCCTGCCACCTCAGCATCTCATCGCCGGCCTTCACCGGAGTCAGCAACGTTGCGCCAGGGATTCATTTGGCCCCGTGTTTTCATTTCCATCCTCGGCCTATGAATGTCCTTTGAGCTCCTCTTAAAAAAGAGATTGATTAATAGGAAATTACTCAAAGTCCTTGCAGCCAGCGCTGGTTTTGACACCCAGAAGCAAAGGGTAGGATGATAAGGCCCAAGTCAGACATTTGCCAAATGATTTCCTCTGCTAGAAACTGTTCCGAATTTTTGAGTATTTTTTTAAAAAATCCATCATGCGGTAATTCTTTAATTAGCTCAGCGTTGCTCGAGTGAGGACACTTTGATTTGATTTATGAGGAGGGAAAACATTGGAAGTAAATGCCTTTTTACAGGCATCCCAACACGAAGGGGAAATAATAAAAAAAAAAAATATATACCCAACAGGGTGCAGGACACCGTCCAAAGCTAAGAAATGCTTCTTAAATGACACGAGAGGGAGAATTTGGGCTTAGGTACCTGAAATCAGGAGGGGCTGGGGTGTGAGCAGGATGGGTGGTGGTGCTGGTGCCCGCTGGCTGCTGGCCACAGCCTTGGGAAAAAAATCGCATTAGAGCCGCCGCCACCGCCCCGCGGAGCTGCTGCTAATGCATTAATGCTCCATTTAGGATCAGGGCCCATCGATCTCTCGTCTCCAAAGAACTAATTCAAGCCCCCAGTGCGTTCATATAATTTCTCCGCGCTTCGATTTCATCCCACAGCCAGCAGCTCTCTGCACCCTCGTCCACGTGATGAAGACATCGGGGGCTCAGCGCCTCGGCTCCCCTCGGTGTCTGCAGCACTGCCCTTTACTCCTGGCACAGCATCGTCGCTGCCAAGGGCTTGACGTTGAAAAAAATGGAAACCTTGAAACCCAGAGAGCCCAAACCACAGTTGCTGAGGATGCTGACTCAGCTGGACGCCTCTCCCCGGCACTGCTTGCTCTCAATTTTGCTCAGGTTAATTAAAGGAGGGAGGCGATCCGATCACCAGTGGTCTCAAATTTACAGTAACGTAACATCTGTCATCACCCCAGTGCAAATTAGTTGCTTTGCTCTTGCAAAATCCCCAAAAAATTCCACAAAGCTTCACTCCCCTCCTACTTTTCCACAGCAGCATCCTTAACCCTACCCTCTGACCCAACCTTCACGGGGGCAGATCTGGACAGATCATCCCACGAAAGGAAAGCCAACCCTACTCCACAACACGTCCTAAATCGGCAGAAATCTCCCCAAAACGCTGGTTTGCGGCATCCCAGCTGCTCGCTGCACACCGAGGAGCTTCCCACTCCTGCAGCAATCCCACTTCGCTGGTGGGTGAAGCCGTTCCCACTTTACCCAGCACTTTGGCACACAAAGCATTATATAACCCCACAATATTCAGATTTTCCAGCCCCCGTAGGCTGCCTATAAATAAGGACAAGAGACGGGAAACCAATCCCACTAGAACCTGGGGATGGATAAAGCCACCCCCTGCATTCACGTGAAGCTAAAACTCCCTGGAGGAAGACAAAAGGGGTCCACGCTTGGTTTGAATTCAGCCCAGCACCTAAAAACAACCCCTTCACGATTTCACAGCCATGGACTGAGTAAGGAGCAATCCCCCAAAAACTTCCAGCTTGGGATCGACCGCCTTTCTGCTCCCCAAGGTGAGGTTGCAATGCCCGCTCCGGTCAGGAGCTGAATCTGATGATGATCCTAGAAAAAAAAAAAATCCACCCAGACCTTACCCATCCCTCCCAAATCCTCCTTCCAGAGCCAAAAAGCCTCACTCTGAACCCAAAAAAAGCCGCTCTTTGAACCCCAGAGGCTGCTCTTCCAGCCCAAAACCACCCCAGATGGAGAGGCCATGAGAGAAAATGAGTGAACTTGGGGAGAAAAAGATGGATTTGGGGCGGGAAAAAGGATGGATTTAGCCTTGGGGAGGGTAAGAGGAGATGGAAGTAGAATGCTGAGGAAAGTTCCGAAGGTAAATTTTGCTTAAATCAGGGTTGAGCTGAACCGAGTTCACAGGGACACACCTGACAATTGCTCGGCAGCAGCTTTATCCCAGATGGCAAAATTCCATTTATCTCACTCCCCTCTTCGGATTTCTTTGGGTTTCATGCATTTAAGGTTGAAATCCATAAATGACCTTTTTCTCCCCTTCCTGTCTCCTCCTAAGCTGCTTTAATTTCCCACCAAGATTTATTCTGGCTACTTTCGCTCCTGTTACTGATGATCCTGGCTCAGGAATCGTCGCCAGAGGATTTGCTTTCCTTTCATTGCTCCACAAGCGCAACGGAGAAGAGGCTGCTAGAGGTGAAGAAATCCTTCAGCCTTTAAAAAAAAATAAAAAATTGCATCTTTCCCCAAATTCCCGGTGCTCCCCATCACCGAGACCTTGGAGGTGGTTGCAGCCATCCACCCCACCACGGTTTTCCCAGTTTTTCCCCCCCGATGTCTGGTTTTCCATACGATTTCAGGCAATGGAAGAGCAGCAAGAGCTGCTACTGGGTGGAAATCTGGGCTAAAAAAAAAATAAAAAATCACATTTTAAAGAAAATATTAAGGCAAAGAGGAGGTTCAAACACAGCCAGCCCTGGTAAATCTTATTCATAGAGATTCAGTCTTGTCTTTAATGGGATTAAAAACCAAAAATGTGGGGGGAAAAAAAACACATAAGGGATAGAGAGAAATTAGTTGATGGCTGCAAACGTTGCGTACTCCTCGAATTTGGGGATAAAAGCGTCTCCCACATCACAAACCACCACCGGTTTCTGCTTCCTGAAGCCCAGCTTTGCCCCAAGAGGACGGAACTGGGGGAGCAGTTCCTCTGCAGAATATTGATAAATACTTCTGCCTTGAAAGCAGGAGGGAATATTTTATATACATCTCCAAAAAGTCTGAAAGCTTTTCAAAAAAATGAGCGGCTCGATCAACGCGTTTCACTGGGGCTTTCTGCATTTCAAGCTTCTCCGCTCCCCTTTCCCTTGATTTTTCCAAGGAAAAAGACCCTCAATTTTAAACACGGGTTCTTGAAAAATAAGATAAATCCTTAAATGGATTTTTTTTTTATTTCCTAAGATTGAAACCCCCCTCCCACAACCTTCATCACCCCCACGCTCCTCCTCTTCCTCCTCCCACAGCCGCCGGGGTGATGCCGAAGCCATTAAGGGAGCCGTAGGCTGTAAATCATCCCGGTTCCCAGCCCTCTGAAACGCCTGGTCAAAAAGGGGGAAGACGGATGGAAGTCTTATTTAAACATTTGGGAAGTCATTTGGGGGCGTTTAAGTCTTTCTTCATTCGCCGCCGGTCCTTCTCCGGCGAGCCGAGGGCCTGGAAGGAAGATGGATAGCCGAAATAAACCTTCTAATTGGCACCTTTTTCCCTGTCTTTGCCCAATTTCCAGGCTTAATCGTGATGAATAAGCAGAGGATTCAGGCTGAGCGGGTGCTGGAGGGGTGGGAGGATGGGAGCAACCCCCCTTCCATCCCTTCTCTATCCTTATTTCCCGCGTTTCTGTCGGCGCCTGCTGCCTTTTAGCTGCCGCTTTTTTGACCAGGGTGCTGCATTTCGCTCCCGATCACTGGCTCCCGAGGAAGGAGATATCTCCCTGAGCCTGGAAATGCCTTCGCAGCCTAAAAAACCCCTCATTTTTAATTTTTATTTTTATTTTTAACAAGCTTTGGGAGATTCAGCCGAGCAAGCACCCATCAGGATGTCCCAACAGGTTTCATCCTCGGTCTTGCTCTGCCCCCCCCACAAAAAATCTCTCCTTGGGATATTTTGGTGCCTTGGGGGGTGGATTTTTTTATGTGAAAAACGCAACATCCTGCTCTTTCCTAGGAGCTAAACTTCACTCAGCTGATTTTTAGCGTGGATTCAGGGGGGGATTTCCTAAAAATAAGACTTTCCGCAGCCTCCTCGGATACACGGCAACATCCCACATCTCCTCGCAAACTGCAGCCGGATTTATGAGCAGTCAGGTTATTTTGGCTATTTCCAGGAAAAAAAAAAAAAATAAAAAAAAAATAAATCGCACAAGACTTTAGCACCCTTGCAAAGGAGCCCAGCATCCCACAGCTCCATCCCAAGAGCAGGGAAAAGGCAGCCTGTGAAGAATTTTGGGGCTAAAAAGCAAGAAATTGGGGCTGAGCTGTTTCAGCTAAAAAAAAAAAATAAAAATCCAGTTGATTGGGTTCAGTTTCAATTCCCCAGGGATGAGCTGACGCAAGGATGCGATTTTAGGGCCGAGCATCGTGCTCGGTCCCCGGATTGGTCCCCAAACCCCCTTCCTCTAACCATGAAGTGCCCTTGGAGGGCTTTGATCCCTCCCTTGTTTTTCCTTCTACATCACGTCATTGCTTGATTCATGGAGATTCGCATCGATTCGGCCATAAAACGTTATGAATTCTGCTTGGGGAGGGGGAAAAAAAATAATAATAAAAATAAATAACATTGATCTGCTGCTTAATTTGGCGCAGAGCTGCGAGACCCCGTAACAGCTCACCCCGGGATTTACGCTGAGGTTGCAAGAGCTCAGCCTTTTTATACATATATTTATTTTTTCCCCCTTTTTTTTTTTTTTTTTTAATGAAAGTTGCTGCCATGTTTGGGAGCTCCCATCTCTCTTGGCCACGCGATGATTCGGGGGTTTATTTTGATATCTCCCACCGCAGGGGCATTTCAGAGCCTTTTAATCGAAAAGAGCATCATTCAGGTTCTTATTTCAGGCACAGCTACTCCAGTAAATTGTTTTTTTTCCTGGGATCCAGTGGTCCCTCCACTCCCCAGCACCAGCTTCACTCGACATCCCTCCACGTCCACCAAATTATACCAGAATCAACATTTTTGAGCGACGCAAGAAAACGCCCCTTTTTCCCTTCCCATCCCCGCGAGTATTGCTGTGGAGCGGGGCACGGAAAAAAAAGCTATGGAAAAATATCGCAAAACCAGGCAATTTTGGTCTGCTGCGGGTGTAAATCCCGCCAGGTCACACTGGTTGCCAAGGAGCAACACCCTTTGATACTTGGGTTCCTCAGCAGATCCCAGTCCCACAATAAATATCCATAAATCCCAAATCCGTGGCAAATCAAGGCAGGCGTTAATCCCGAGAAGCAGAGAAATTTGCGTTTCGGAGAGGGATGGGATGGGTCAGAGTTGTTCTTGGTGGAGTTGCTCCTTGAGCAAAAGCAAAACATGAACCCAAAATAAAAAAATAGGAAAAGAAAGTGAATTTCTCTCATGAGAAAAAAAAAATAAATAAAATTTGTGTTGGGCACAAAGGAAAAAAAAAGCTCAGGAGCTGGTTATCTGTTCTCCAGGGAGGATTTTTTCATCTTTTGACCTGTATTGCTCTAAGTTCCTTGGGGTACCTGTAATCTCCTGCGTGCACCAGGCAGCACAGAGAAATTCAGGGGGATTTTATTTTTATTTTTTATTTTTTGAAGGCTGAGCAACACTTATCGCAGGCAGATAACGGCCAAGTTCAGAAACTCGCGCCCCTCAAACGTGAAAATTGAATTTCACTGATGTCCTCAAAAAAAAAAAAAAAAAAAAAAAAAAAAAAAAAAACCAACAAAAAAAAAACCCCAAAAAAAAAAAAAAAAAAAAGCAACACCATCATAAAAAAAGCCCCAAAATAAAATAAAAAAAAATAAATCCAGATTTCCCCATCTCTCCGGAGAAAGCTCCGAAAGCGTCGGTTTAGGCTTTTCTGAAATGTCAGATTTCTGCATTTCAAACCCAAATTGAAACCCAAACGCTTCAAAGTGGGGGAAATAAATAAATAAATAAAGCGCTTCGGTTTTGAAAATAAAAGGCTGAAACAAAACAGTTCTTCTCTTTCTCTCTCTGGATCTTTTTTTTTCCCCCCAGACAGGATTCTGGCGAAAACAGGAGCGTTTTTAGAGCCCGTAGGAATTTTCTTTACAGATTATGATTCAATCGAGATGTCTCCTGTTAGATGGACCAGTTTCCTGGCACCTCTGTGGAAGTTGGTCTCCAAGGCTGGATGTGACACAAATTTCCTGGGGACTCAAATGCATCTTTACAAACCAGCTCCTTGATTTTGAAAACTATAATTCTAATATATCGACGTCTCCAAGTGATGAGTTTTTTTTATAAACGGGACCTTCTCGCGAAGTCGGCGTGAAGCTGGGAGGGGTGTCCGGTCCCCACGCCCCAGGTCACTGAGGAGCCCAGCTGTTCAAAGCTTGAGGAGCTTGTGGTGGTCCTCAAGTGTTTGGAGGACGCCAACATCAGCACTGGGGTGGTTGTGGGACCTGGTGGAGCTACTCCAGCTGTGAATATTGGCGGCTGGCGAGAGCGTGGGACTCTCTACCAGGAGCAGCGCTGCTGTCACAGCAGCACGGTGCCTGTTTCTAAGGCAATGACATCTCTCCGGATGGAGGTGGTGGAGAAGGTTGTGATGATGCACCACAGGGTTCTTTGCAGGAGGAGAATGGCTAAATTTATCATGGTCCGAGAGAAATACTACCATCAAAGATCCCCAGGAGATATCAAGATGCATGTCTTGGCCACGCTCTTTGTCCGCCACCAATAAACACAATTTTGGGATGAGAGATGATATTTCTCTCACTGGCAGGTGCCTGTTTCCCAGCCTGCCAGGTGTAAATGAGATCATCATCACAACCTTCTCCATGAACATCTTCTGACGAGATGTCATTGCCTTGGAAACAGGAACCATGCTGCTGTGACAGCAGCGCTGCTCCTAGTAGAGAGTCCCACGCTCTCGCCAGCCGCCAATATTCACAGCTGGAGTAGCTCCACCAGGTCCCACAGCCACCTCAGTGCTGATGTTGGTGTCCTCCAAACACTCGAGGACCACCCCAAGCTCCTCAAGCTTCGAGCAGCTGGGCTCCTCCATGACCTGGGGCTTGAGGACTGGGCACCATCACACCACAGAGTCCTTTGCTGGAGGGGAACAGCTAAATTTATCATGATCTAAGGGCAATATTACCATCAAATACCTCCAGGAGATGTCAAGATGCATGTCTTGGCCATGCTCTTCATCTTGAACAACTACGTGTGCACAACAGAGACACGCAACTATTTTCTGTTGCATCCCCCCAGCTACATACCACCAGGTCTCCTATGGGGCAGATTATCTCTGGGTGAACGAGCAGAAGAGGCCTCCTGAAATGTTGATTGAGCAGTCAATAGACATTTCATGTTAATTGAATTACCAAGCCCGGCAGGAAAGCCAGAGCCTCTTTTGCCTTTCTCCATGAATGGGGCTGCGGTGTAGACAAACGGACCATCTTGTCATGGTCAGATGAGCCAACAACTCAGGTCTATCCGATCTCTGGTGAGCCTAACAGCCCATGAACTTGAGGGCAAGATATTTTCATCAACGAGTAGAGCTTGGAATCACCCAAACCCCCCTTTTCTTCTCCTGCCCCATCCAAACCATCACTTAAATCCCCCTTTTCTTCTCCTGCCCCATCCAATCCACCACCCAAACATCACTTTTCTTCCCCTACCCCATCCAAACCACATCCTCTTGCTGTTGCCACCGACTCCGGGTGCATCCAGAGGGTCCAGGTGCCGATGGCAAGAAGAGGGAGAGTGGGAGACAGAAAGCAATGGATGAAGGTGACCCAGGAAGCTCCAGCCAGTGGTACATCCCGTCAATAACCACCATCGCCAGCTCTTGGCTCCAAGAACTTCCGAGGAAACAGTCCTGCCTTTAGCCCTTGCTCATGCCCCAGAGGATTTTTGGAGGGATGCATTTTTGCATTCCTCCTACAACCCCTGCAGAGCACCCACCTTCGAGCCCAAACGTCATCGCTGAAGATCTTACCAACTCAACCCCCTAACTCTCCTGCCTGTCTCTGTCTCCATGGCCCCAACGCACAAAGTTTCGGACGCGCAAAGTGGATCGATAACGGCTCGTTCGACCGCCCGCCCTAATTTGTGATTTGGATGCAGAAACCGCTTGTTCATCGGGGAAAAAAAATAGCAATAAAAAAAAGCAGAAAGCAGAGGAGGAGCAGCCCCTGGTGCTTCGAGGGTTTGAAGGGGCTGGTGAGACATGCACAGGGAAGACGAGCAAGATCCCAACCAAACTCAGCCTTAATTTGGGCTCTGGATTTAGTAAGGGCTGCTCAAAGTCCCTCTGTTTTGTAGGAAGGTGACACAGCTCTGCATCCCTCCATCCCTGATTTCATACCCATTGGCTTGGCAGGACAAGGAAAAATAAAGAGGAAAAAGTCAGGACAAAGCCACGTTGCACCCACTGCAGGCAAAAATTAGGTGTAAATCCCCCTTTTGCTGTATTTTCTGTGTTCCCCACAGCACCAAACCCCAAGCGTTGGTGCAAAGTAGCAGCTCAACAGCAATTTTGGGGGAATTCTCTCTCACCCAAAGGGAGACTGTCCGATATCATCCTGCCTCTCTCTCCTTCCCAGGGCAAACACACTTCGGCAGCACCCAAAAAAACCCCTATAATTTGGGGTTTTGTTTGCACCTCTGACCTCATCATCCCCGTTAATTCTTCCTTAAGGAAACCAATTTGTGCAGCAGACGCCTCCTCGTTTGGAAAAGCCAAATATCCACCCACAGGCTTAGAAAGTGATTGGGACATGGCAAGAAGTGGAAAAAAAAAACCAAAAAAAAAAGACAGAGACACCCAAAAATAAGGTTTAAATACTCCACCAGGCTTGTGATGAGCACAAGCTGGTCACCATTCCCATCCCAGTTGCACCTTTAAAGGGCTGTTTAGGGCCCAAGTCCCCAGAAGCCAAATCTTTGAGGCAGCCCGGTACACTTCACCCCAATTTCTTCCCCACCTCCCCTTATTTTTGAGATTTGACCAATTCACAAATCACTTTGACACTACCAAAATCAGGTTTTCGCAGCAAACTGGCCAAACCCAACAAATTCCACCGCTCCTGGGTGTGGGAGACACTGGGGAGGTGGCTGCTGCTGCCAAGTGACCCCAAAACACCACCTTTGAGGTGAAACTCTCCCCAAAATCACCGCGTTTTCTTCCTAAATGGCCTTTTTGACAGTATTTTGGAGCTTGAGATGCTCAGAAAAAAAAAAAAAAATCAATCTGAAACCAGGCCCCCCAGACGTAGCAAATGCAGAGGGGAGGTGCCTTGGAAAGGGTCACTCATCCCCACGGGGACGGTGATGGGCAGAGCCCCATCGCTGCCGCAAAACCACTTCACTCGCCCCCTCAAAAACATGAAAATCATGTAATGTCATTATAATTATAAGTTAATTAAAGCAGAAGAGATCAAAGACACTTTAGACAGATTAACGATACGACGAGCGCCAGAAATTTTCCCCGGTTTATGCATCCGCCGCATCGCCGGCGCCTTTTTCCAGGCTCTGGTGCTTTTGTGCGTGCCGGGTGGCTCTTTCATTCCTCCCTTGGGTCCTCCCCCCTCCTGGCTTNNNTTTTTTTTTTTTTTTTTTCTCCCCCCCTTGCTTCTCTTGATAGATGAAGGATTTGAAGTCCTAACAGCTGCGGGGATTTGTGTGGTGAAGAGAGGAGACATTCAAAGGATTATCAAGCGAAAAAATCAACTTGCTTTAAAAAAAAAAAAGTAATAATATAGATAATAAAAAAATAAAAATAAAAACGAGAGGGTTGGAGAAATTGCAGGCGCACGTGGAGAGGCGGGGGTGTATAATATAGATATGTATTTATTTTTATGCGTATTTATTTGCATATTAACTTCATATTTTGAATCTATTTAATTTTATATGTATATAAACAAAAAGAGAAAGAGAAGAGAAAAACAGGGCAAGCTCAGGAATACACCAGCGTCCTACAAACTGGGGGGAAACGAGGTAGTCTTAGGGATGCTGAGCATGAAAAAAAAAAAGAAAAAGGGGGTATTTTTCAGCTTTCAGCTCCCCACCCCTTGTTTTCTTTCTCTTGGCTGAAGTTGATGGTGTTCTCTTCCTTTCCCTCCCCCTGGGACGCTCTTTGCTGTGTTGGGGTGGTGGACGCACCCAGGGGACCACGGGGAGAGTTGAAAACGGGGGGTTGTCTCTCTAAAAATCTCATTTTCTCTCCGCTGTTTCCCTCAAGGACCGTATTTCTGCAGGAAAATAATGACCTCAAACCCAGATTTAAAAATAAAAATAAAAAAATTCGCTATAAACAACCCCAAATAAAAAATTTCCAGGGGAAGGGAAAAAAATTCAGCCTGGGTAACCAAAGGAGAGCTGGTAAAATGCTCCAGCACTCTCCAAAATGCCTCAAGGGGTGGAGAAAGAGCAGCAAAAACCCCTCCAGAACTTTTCCGATCCTTGTCCCCAAAGGACATCCCTGGAGAGGAAAGAGTGGAAAGGAGTAAGTGCCAGACTTGGACAATTGCTGTCTCTAAATGTCTACAGGCAAGGGCCTGCCCGGGCAGCAGAACCCCGCTGTCAGATTTAGCATCTTTCACCAAGGTCATTTCAAAAGAAGAAAAATGACATTTCCGTGCAGTTTTAACCAAAAAAGAGCCAACTCGTTCAGAGATGTCCGTTCAATTGGCTTGCTGGGAATTTCTCTCCCTTCAGTCAGAGCAGGTTGAGTCCTGGCCCTCCTATAAGAACTGAAGAACTTCGGAAGAAGTTCTTCAATACGAGGGTGACAAGACTCTGGAATAAATTGTCCAGAAAAGTTGTGGCTGCCCCCTCCCTGGAGGTGTTCAAGGTCAAGCTGGATGAGGCCTTGAGCAACCTGCTCTAGTTGAGAGGTGTCCCTGCCCACGGCAGGGACCTCGGGTTGGATGATCTCCCAGGTCCCTTCCAACCTAAACCCTTCTAGGATCCTATCAACTCCTCAAATCCAGCTACAGATTTTAATCAGTTTTACACGTTCCCTCCTTCACCTTCAAAACAACCCAAAACATATCAACCTTTAACTTTGGAACCGCCGATAATCTCGACAACTTAATCCCGGCTCAAGGGTGCTGCCAAGATGGGGGGCTGAGCGACAGCCGGAGGTTTTCCGACGGGACCAATGCGCCGCCATTGGCGGCGGCGGCGTAAATCACGGCGAGCCGTTCGTTATTTCCCCTCCCTCCCAAATATTGTGAGTAGATGTGATGTCACCTCCGCGCACCTGTCAATCACACCTACCTAATCAGGACAGTTGATTGACAACTGGGGATTACGAAAGTAAACAGACACAGCACAGAGAGCGCTTTCTACCCGTTAAAGTGCTGTGAGGTTTTTTTCTATAGGAAAGAGAAAAATAATACAATGGGTTTTAGACTTGGGAAACAGAGAAACAGCTTATTTGGTGCAATCTCCCTCTCAAAGCTGCTCCATGTCCAGTGCTGCCCAAAAACCAGCCTGGTTTGGGCAATAAATTGGGCTGAGGGACGGGTTTATCATCAGGGATGGAAAAACCTCTTCCGGAAGCGACGTTTCATCAGGGCATCCAAATAACAACCGGTGAAACATCTCAGAAATGTTATTGGGGGTTTAGATAAGGGATTTAGGGGTGCACTATGGTCCATCACCATCAAACCTTTAGATATGTGAGGTTGCATCATCTATAGGCAACTGGTGGCAACAGACAGGCTCCAAAGGACGGGGACAAGTGTCATCCCAGTATCTCCTTAACATCAACCCATATCTCCAAGCTCTTAACCCCTAGAAATCATCATCAGGAAGAAGAACACCCAAAAAAATCCTGCGCATCCAGCTCTGCCTTCGAGTTACCGCCTGCTGGGTCACAAAGCAGCTGGAAGGACCCAGAAAGGCAGCAACTGCAAGTATTTTTTACGATTGCTCATGGAGGCGCCACGTGAAGGCAACGCAACGGGATCCTTCCAGAGGGAACATCAGCTACTGATGCACCAGCTCCAGCCCAAAGCCCAGCCAACTGGTCACCGGGGAGCTTGGCGAAGCCGCGGGGATGAGTACAGCACGTCCTCGCTCGGTAATTACAGCGTAGCCACTTGGGAAACCGAGAATAAGCAGCAAAATTCCCAGAAGTTGACGATCCTTTGTCGCCAGCAATCAGCCATGAAGTCTTCCAGCAAAGCAGGTCATCTTCTCAACAGTATTAAGTGACACTTTTTAAGGTCAGGACAGAGCAGGTTTGAGATTCAACCTTCTCCACCTGTCCAAACTTAAACACGAAGTCATTTTTATTCTACATACACCCAATGCAGATAAATCTGGCTCCACAGACTCGCAGCACCCAAATGTCCATCTGACGTGGGACGGTCATGGTCCTCAACGCTCAGCAGCCTCCTCTCCACCTGAGTCTCGTTCACGCGATGGGACC
>VWZK01007711.1:0-29484 GCA_013396935.1 Baryphthengus martii | reverse complement strand
AAAAAGAAAAAAAAAAAAAAAGGACGCATCATTTCCCACCTTCTCCTGCCACCTCCCTCCTCCAGCCGGGGAGCATTGTTATTTCTTTCTCTGTAGTGAGTTCATTGCTTAAAAATACCATTTTCCTAGCTTTTTTTTTTTCTTTTTTTCTTTTCTCCCCCAATTCCTCATGCTAATTTATGGAAATCAAACGGTGCCTGTTCCAGACAGGGATAATAAAGGAGATGGATTAAAAGAGTGGGGGAAGCGCAGCCAAGGGGGGGCTGTAAATACTAATTGTTCTACGCGGAGAAGGCGGTTTATTTTCTTGTTAAAGGGAAGGTTATATTTAATTAAATCTGCTTGTTCTCGGCTTTTAAACGAGCTCCCAGCCTCTGTTATCAGGCTGGGGGAGGATGTTCCCGTGTGCCCTCCTTCCCCAGGCACCAGTTTCAAGGGAAAAGGAGGGACACGCTGGTCGGATCCTGCTTAGCCCAAGCACCTCGGTGCACAGATGAGCACCCACGTGTGAAAGGGGTTGTACCGGGAGCAAATTTGATGAAGAAATATATTTTTTTTTTTTCTCCCCGGGAAACTCAAGCAATGCAGATGCTCAAATATCGCATTTCCCAAACACACCACTTCTGGAGCACGCATCGGGACGCAACCACGCTCGAGGACCTCTTAGGAAGGAGCACGGAGCCAAATCCAGCCAGGAATTGGAGAAAAAGCACCTTTGCCAGCAAATTTGGAGACACGCAGCCCACAAAAAGCTGGAGACGCTCCGGAGAACCCCATGTACACGTCTCGGTTGTTGCACCCCCGCTCAACCCAGCGTCAACCACCGCAGTGGAGGGTCCCTCCCCTCTCATCCTCCTCGAGTTCCGAGTTTGGGGTGGGTTTATGGCTTTTATTCTCTTCCAGGTAATTAAATCCACGCCGCTCGCTGCTGCGAGGTGAGGCGTTCCCGCCCCCTCCGATAACATCTCGGATCGTTCAATTCTCATTGCTCCAATAATCCAGATCTAATTTGCCGGGAGCCCGGCGCCGAGTCTTTCGGCACTTCATTAGAGCGCGTGAGCAGCATTTCATTACCGCAACCCCCACCGCCAGCCCCGGCAAGTTTCCCTTTGGAAAAATCCAAAGTAAAAGCCAAATATGTGCAATCCAAGCGGTCTCCAGGGATTCAGCCGGTTTCCCAAACCCATTTTCAGTTGCATGGGGTGCAAAGTTTCCACAACCCTGATTTGGATTTATCCTCCGTGCTCCCCCAGTTCGAGCTCATTTTGGCTTTTCCCGATAGGTCCAAAAATGAACGCAGTGTCATCAGGATAATTTTTACTCCTTGAAGCTTTATGGGAACCAGACCCAGCAATTATTTCTGGAAATACATATTCCCACAGGCCAAGGGACCCCATTCAGAATCCACGTGCGGCCATTCACCCCCTAATCTATTTGAAACAGACTTTAGCGTGCACAGAAAATGCTGAAAAACACCGTTAAAAGCATTTTCCATCAGGAAAAGCTCACCTTTCCATTTTTTTTGAGTGGAAAACAATGAGATTACGTGGTGGTGGGGATGTTCAGGGAGGAGTTCCTGGATTTGGGAGCATCAGAGAGGCTAGAGAGTAAAGTCAATGCCGTCCACAAATTGATCACTATGGGAGTTTAGGGGGGAAAAAATAAATTAAAGTGGGTTATTCTGTGTCTAATCCAAGTCCAGAATATCTCCCACGTGCCTTAGAGGGAGCTGATTTAACGGGTCATGAAGGTGTTGAATAAGACAAGCCCTTGTTCCAGGCTCTTACAGCATCTCCTCTCCACAGGCAAAAGGACAGACGAGGCAAGGAGAAAGGAAGATGGAGCGGCACGGGGAGGGGAGGGGGGTGAGGGGAAGCGAGCATGAGCGCAGGCTGGAGTTATTTATAGGACACGGGCTTGTGCGGGAGGAGATAACGATGCCAAAAAGAGATGGTAAAAATAATCCCAGAGACAGGTGCCTCTGCCTTGGGGACGAGGCTGCTGCCAGCGACAGCTTGGGGGAAGTGCAAGATAAGGAGAAAGGGAAGGGGAATAATCAAATAATAATAATAATTAAGTGTATTTGCATTTCTCTGCATCATCTCTCACCCACGTACAGAGAAACATCAGCCTTCGCACCACAAAATTGGAGGCTGGACTTTATGGAGCTTGACTTCTTGCTGTAGAACTGGAGTGAGCTGCTGATGCTGCTGGCTCAAGTTTGGGGGAGCCGAGAGCTCCAGGAAACCCAGATGAAGGACTTGGTGAAGAATTAGAGACAGAGCACGACTGCTGACCATTTCCCAAGGGAAGGGCAGGGAAAATAACCCCCTGGATGTGACCACAATTTCCTACACACTTGGCCCCATGGGTGGAAAACCTGAGTCCTGAAAACCATTTTCCACAGTCGAGCTCTTGCTCAAAACTGTATTATTAAAAAAACTTTAATAACTTCGCCTGCAAACCTCTTACCCTCTCTACAGGGGGGGTGGTGGTGGAAATTACAAAACCCACACATTATCTTAAGCAAAAGATCCATTTTCCCTGGTATTTTGTCATCAGCAGCCCCCCTGGAGATATTTGTGCTGCAGGAATGACGCGGAGAAAGGACCACCCCAGACCCACGTCTGTCCTTCCCCATCCCCACATGGCATGGAGGCAGCTGGCAGCGAGACGGCTCATGCTTTATTTAGATCTAGCTATAAAAACATAGAATAGATAAATATATCAATAAAAAATAGGAAAAAACACCAGAAACGGAGGAGAGGGATTAATCACGTCGAGCCAAGGAGGGGGGAGGCAGCGCGTGCGCTCCGGCTCCGAAGAGCTGCAATCGGATAATCAAGGCAAGCGCTGGCAGCGAAGTGGCATCTCGACGTCTTGTTATTCCTTTTGCAACCTCTTCCCCCTCCCCCCCCTTTTTTTTTTCCCCCCCTTCATCTTTCCGGCACGAATCCATCTCCTCGCCCTCTTTTTGGAGCAGCCTTCATCAACTTGTCACCCGGCGACAACAAGCCAGGCGGCGAGTGTGATGCAAAAAAAAGAACCCCACATCAGTAAGAGGAGGAGAATATAAAAATGAAAATAGAAATAAAACCTAAACCCATACGAAGCTCGATGCTCCATCCCAATAACGCGAATCCCGGGAATTCATTCCTAAACCGGCAGCGCTTTCGGCTGGGAGGAGCTGGCGGCGGCCGCTCGCACCCGAGCGAGCAAAGGCAAGAGGAGAAGCGAGAAGATGGGACAAGCCTCGTCCAAGCCACGACGGGCTCGGCTCGCGTTGAGAAGAAAAACCCAAGCAGGGCTCTAGCACGTGCTGGGATGGAATTAATTTTATTTGCAAAGTAGAAAAAAAAACAAAACCAAAAACCGAAACACCAAACTGACAACTCGTTCTTGTTTTCCTTTCCCGATTTTCTGTTGGCCTGAGAAAGGCAGAAGGATGAGGCCAGGAGGGATCTCCATCACTCTGGCTGCACGGTCCCGCGCCTCCGCTGACAAGAGGAGGACAAATGAGAACGTTTAGGCAGTAATTAGGCAGTAATGACCTACTTGGAGGTCTGTACCGTGCAGGAAATAACCTGAGCTGGGAGTCGGGTGAAGCGAGCTCGAGTGTACTCAGCAATTTATCAGGTTATCGCCAGCTCGCGGGGAACTGCCGACTGAGTCATTAACCCCATGATGGACTTTTGCTTCTTACAGATACTTCTTTCCAATAATTGTAAAGAAAGACCTCCTTTAAAAAACCTCCAAACCTTCAGTTCCTCTAAACTGTGAGCCACTGGGCTTCTTTATCCTCTTCTAGTAAAGCAAAGAGGCGTCCCTACAGGTGCTAGAGGATGCACAGCTGCCTTTGCGTGAAAAAAAATAAAAAAAATAAATAAAAAGGAGCCTTTAACCCCAAATTTCCACCTCTTGGAGGCTTTTCTTCACGCCTAGTGAATGCCTCTAGGCCCCAAACAGAGCATTTTGCAGTACTTAAGCATCTTCCCATCACTATATATAGATGCTCTTACTTAGACTGAAGGAATTGATTGTACTTTAGGGGGGAAAAAAACCCCACTGCACCTTTGGCTGAGTTTCATATTTATATACTGCCAAGTTCGTGCGATTTTAATGAGGGCTTTGGCACGTCAGCTGAGCTGTAGCAAAGCTGGCTCTTCCTCAAATCCTTCTCTGCCAGGTAAGGTGCTCACCTGGCTCCAAAAACCCCTCCCCAAACCCAACTGGAGATGTTCAGCATGGCCCTGGGTGCTGGTGAGGGGATTGGAAGGGATCCCACCCTCTCGCGAAGGAGCTTGAAATAACACGAGCCAACCTTTCGTGAGGTTTCTAGTAATCCTGGGGTTTTTTTTTTTGGCAGGGAAGGCCGCAAAGACAAACCTCCACGCTGAGACAGAAGCGAGTATTTCCAAGCCTGGCACCAACAGAGCTTGGATTCTGCTTTGAATCCAAGCTCAAGATTTTGTTTCCTTCCAGTTGACTTGCTCCTCTCAAAGACGCCAGGAAGGCACGGGCAGTTAAGGGGAGCGCGCTGTTTGTGTATTGACTTTTGGGCCAGCCTGGCATCCAACTGAAAGAGAAAGCCAAGGTTGGCTTCGTCTACACCATCCGAGATATCTTTTAGACAGTTGCATCCTGACTGTGACCTTCACGCTCTTAGTAATCAACCAGGAAAAGAGGAGATGCGTGAGCACGAAAAGAGAATAAAAGGCCATTAGTCCAAGGTGATAGTACCCTAAAGGCACTCATTTCTCTCTGCTAATCCTCACAGGAAGGCGCACAACCTGCTCTGGTCCCAACATCTTCACTGCAGCTACCAAAACCCAGGCAAAATGCATCCTCCTCCCTCAGCATCCCATCTCCCAGCGCTTCAGGGATCGGGCCCTCACCGGGATTCCGCAGACCACGGCAAGCAGACCGCCTGCTCACGACACGGAGCATCCTTAATTGCCACTACACCCAGTTTACTCTCCGGGGTAGTATCATCTTTGCGGCGTCACCGCGATGCCTCATCGCGGCGTTAATGCGCCGTGACTCGCACGACATCTGCTCCGCCACTCCGCCACTCCGCCGCGCCCGTGTATTAACGCGACCGAGCTAGTCCTCAACCTGTCACCACACCTTAAAATCAACGGCGGGACGACTCTGGGATGCGCAAGGCAGCCTGCAAAGGACGTGAATAATTCATGGGCGAGACGCGGAGAGCGATGAGACGTCGCCGGTGCGTGCGACGGGGATCCCGTGGGGTCCGGCAGCGGCGCTGGAGCAGAACGAGATGAAAAGCTCTTGGCAAAGAGATCGGTTGCCAAAGACGACGGGAAGAAAAAAACTGAAATGGTGATTATAGATATTTATTTGTTTATCGAGCAAGTTTGGGCTCGGGGAAGCATTCGCACCCGGGTCCCAGAGGTGCATCCTTGTGTCTGAGCGTGATGCTCCGGGACGAGCAAAGCTTTCGCTTCCCAGGAGGAAATCGCCCTTATTTCGTAGGGCGACGAGCGTTAGGTGTGCCACAGGGTGCCCATGGAAAAAAAAACACCCAAACCCCACAACCAAAGGGATGCTACAAAAAGGAGAAACCCAGCACATGATGGGGCAGGATGGCAGGGAGCACGAACCTCGTGCTTATTCTCCAAAAAATACGACGTTTCACCCCGAGTATTTCCTCGCCCCAAAGCCATTGAAATCCACAAGAGGCAGAGCGGGTCAAGAGCCCTGCAAATCCCACCCACTTGAGACTGGAGGAAAACAGCCTCAGGTGGGGGCTTTGCCTCATGCTGCTCGTCCTTGAGAGCCTCCTGATTTCAATTTCATTGATTTTCCCCGTTTCTCCAGCGTGTGCAACCAGGAGGTTGCACGTAAAGTGTCATTAATGACCTGGGTGCAGGTGAGGGTGGGGTTTGCATCACATCCTGCAAGAGTCTCAGAGGGTACTTGAGTCTTTCCCAAGCCTCCGACCCCATGAGTGGGTTTATCCCCAAATTACAGAGGGTTATTTCTCACCTTCTTTCCTTCTCAGATGCCAAATAAGAGGCTGAAGCAAGAAAGGAAGAGGAGCAAGGTCACCCAGGAGCCTTTCCAAGGGTTGAACTCTAAATCAACACTTTCGAGCTCGGTTGCACAAAGCTTTTTTTAGGATGCTGGGACCTTCGGGCAAAACACGAGCTGAGAGATCATTGTGTCACCCAACTGCAGCTTTTTCGGCGCCTGCAACATCATAAAGAAGGTGGTTTCTGCTCTCTGAGCACCAGCAAAGCTCTTTCTGAATGACAAAAAAGGAGAGAAGAAAGAGTTTCGCGGGCAAAATCCTGGTGGAGGAGGTAAGCACATGGCTACCTCCTTGCCACAGGCAGAAATGTCCCCAAATTAGGACATAAATAACATCTCTGGGTGTGCAACCAGGAGCCAGCACCTCCCTGCAGCCTCACCAGGACATTCAGCACCCCCACTGCCACTAAGGGAGGCCAAAAGACCCTGGACAAGCCACATGACAGCTTTTGGGTCCGTGGAAACCCCATCATGACCTGAAGCATCCCTGAGAAGAGGGCAAGAGGTTGCTCCAGAGTCAACAAGTAAACCCAGACTTGCATTAGAAGACCACGATAGGCGGGGGATTTCCATCCCAGCTCCCAGGCGCGTTTCTGCTCATTCCAAATTTCAATTTCCTCCCATCATCGGCTTCGCTTTCCAAAGCAAATCATTTGCAACTACAAAGCTGCTCCGTTTTGACAATTTCAGAACATAAAAACCTATTGCAATTGCTCCGAAACGTCTTCAAAGCAGCGCTGCTGTCAGTCAATCACCCTTTCCTACCTCCACAAAGGCACTCACTAGAAAAAAAAAAAAAAAAAAAGAAGGTTCACCCAATACCACCACCAAAATTTAAGCTGCTCTTCTGTCTCCCAAATCAAAAGATCTTTTATGAAAACTGAACCACTTATTTTTTATATCATGGGGTCTTTTGATTCCGTAGCCAAACTTCTCATTGTGACCACAAAGAATGAAAAAAAAGACCCTATGGCTTTAAAAAAAATTAACCAAAAATAGGGGTTTTTTTCCTCCTGATCACGTTCTGCAGCACCTCAGATCTCAGCAGAGGAGGAAGGCGATGGGAAACATCAGTCCCTGGAGCATGAGGCGTGCAGGTGTAAAACAGGCTGCGAGTGGAGCCAGTCACAATCTTCAATCTCCTTTTTTTTTTTTTTTTTGGGGTATGAAAAATTGTGTTAAGCTAAAATTTGCGCAGAATTAGGAACCCTCCACGCTTGTAATTACTTACTTTAATGTGCTGTTTGACAGCTCTCGTGATTACTGTGGGTTTTAAGGCTCCCGGCATCTCATCATCACACGAGCGGCTCAGGCTTCGGGAAGAGAAACGCCAATTTCTCCCCCTTGTGATTGCACAGAAAATCTTGGGAATTCAACCAAAACGTGCCCCAGCCGGTAGCTAAACAGGGAGACCCTCCACACACCACGATTCCTCCTCGTTATCTCCGGGTCCAGCTAATTCCCGCCACGCTGCCACTAAAACCGTTTACCGCGTGAAACGGCGCGTCCAAAGGGACTGTTCAGTTCTTTCCCCTCTAACCAGATTAGACAAAGCAGCTCTTGGGCGCGCTGGTAATCCCGGCGGGGGTCGGCACCTCCTGTGTCAAACCACAGCTGAGGACTCACTCTGGATTTGGAAAGGGATATGGGAGGTTAAGAAACAAAACAGGCATCCCCAGCTCTGAGCATTGAAGTCAAGAGGAGCTGTGTGGTATATTCAATGGAGCAGTCAAACCCCCCTTAAACCTCAGTTTCTCCATCCAGAGGGACAGGAGACCAATTCGTGGTGTCCACCACTTGGGTTCAACCCCTCCCAAGTCCCTTGCAAACCCTTTAATTCCTCATTCCTTTTGCAGAGCGCCAGGAAAACACCACCGAGTCGTTTTGGGCCTCTCCCTCCCAGAAGGACCTGGAGGGGCTGGAGCGTGGCCAGAGAAGGGCAATGGAGCTGGGGAAGGGTCTGGAGCAGGAGTCTGGGGAGGAGCGGCTGAGGGAGCTGGGCTTGTTCAGCCTGGAGCAAAGGAGGCTCAGGGGAGACCTTCTGGCTCTCCACAACTCCCTGACATTCAGGAGCTTGGAGCCAGGGCGGGTCAGGCTCTGCTCCCAAGGAACAAGGGACAGGACAAGAGGAATCAGCCTCAGGTTGCCCCAGGGAAGGTTTAATTTGAAGCTGAGGAACAATTTGTTGCCCTTTGGGGTTGTCCAGGCCTGTGCCAGGCTGCCCAGGGCAGGGCTGGAGTCCCCCTGATCCCTGGAGGGGTTTCCAAGGCGTGGAGATGTGGTGCTGAGGGACAGGGCTCAGTGGTGCCCTGGCAGGGATGGGGGAATGGTTGGACTCCATGATCTTCAAGGTCTCTCGCAACCCAAATGATTCTACGAAGCAGAGCAGTGTGGAAATACCCATCTTTTCCCAAATCACACAGCACACGGCCCCAGCAGGACCAGCAAAGACTTCATTCTGCAGCAATTCCCATTCCCCCGCCCCAGGCGCGTGCCGACCTCCAGATAAAGACATTTTCCCATTTAAAAGTCTCTGTTGCCTTGTCTGCACTTTCCCTACTGATAATGAAAATGTATTTACACTGGCGGATTTTAATTTAATGAAACGATGCTCCCTTTTCCCTCCCCTGAAGAGCCGGCTTCGTGCATTTATTTCCTGCCATCGCCTGGTAACGAAGCCCGCGATTCAACCGAGGAGCTGAGGACACGAGTATCAACCACTTAGACCTCTAGGTAAGGGGGAAAAAGACAATAACAGAGGATTTTAACCGACGCAGTACGAGCGGGAGAGCGCCGATAGAAGTGCTCATGGTCAAGGGTGAGGCGAGAAAGGCTGTCTTTAAATTAACTCTACCTATGTCTATATATACCTGTGCTGATCCAGCAGCAAGGGAAGGACACGGTGTTCTAGGGAAACGAAAGAGAAGAGGAGAAAAGAACAGTGCAGAGGGTACAACTGGGCAGCAGTGGGATGGAAACGGGTCCGGCGACAATTCGTAGAATCCTAGAATGGCTGGAGTTGGAAGGGACCTCGAAGATCGTCTCGTTCCAACCTCCCTGCCATTAGGCAGGACGTGTCCCACTAGAGCAGGTTGCTCAGAGTCTCATCCAGCCCGGGCTCTTCCGGAGATGAGGCTCCACAACTTCTCTGGGCAACCCATTCCGGTGTCTCACCACCCTCAGAGTGAAGAACTTCTTCCTCATGTCCAATCTCAACCTCCTCTGCTCTAGTTTCAAACCATTGCCCCCTGTCCTATCCCCACAAGTCCTTACAAGTCCCTCCCCAGCTTTCCTGTAGGGATACTTCAGATCCTGGAGGGCTCTACAAGGTCTCCCTGGAGCCTCCTCTTCTCCAGGCTTCTCCCAACCCTGTGGGTTGGTGCAAGGAGAGGAAATCAAAGTGTGAATATTCTGATAGGAGGCAGATTTGCAACAGCACCTTGAGTAGATGGGGAGATACTTCAGGCACAAGAGGCAGAAGGTCTCCCAGAGCAATAAAAATCACACCCATCACGCCTCTTTTTCCCTGCACAGCCAAAATTTGGGGTCTGCAGCACCCCCGAGGAGGCAAATTCCAAAAAGCTCGAGCGTTGGAAAGGATTCCCCACCTCCATCCCCTCTCGGGGCTTGGGAGAAGGAAAATTGCACCGCAAAGCCAAGCTGTGGCACATCAGGGTGGGAGGTCGGCAAAGGACACATGGATAATATGAAAAAAAAAAGGATGGGTAGCCTTTCAGAAAAACAGAGTTTCATCACAAATTGTTGCTCCTCAGCCAGGCCGGGCAGTTCAGCCATGTTTGGTGGCAAGGTCCCCAGCGAACCCAGCTCCACACCGTCCAGTCTACCCACTTTGCAGCTATTTTAGAAGAAAAAAACCCAACAACAACAAAAAAAAACCAACCAAAACAACAAAAAGAACCACCAAAACCCAGTCCAATTTCACTCAAAACCTAAACGAGCACATCAGGCCGCAACACCCCCATTACCCGGCTTCCGAATCCTTCCGAACTCTCCCATTAATCCCTTTTTCCTCCCCATTTATGGAAGCCCCGTGACTTCGCTGCTGCAAACCCCACACCATTACGTCGCTTCTCATTTACCTTCGCACCCATTAGCAAAACAAATGAAGCTTTTAAGCCGCGGCTCTAAATGGCATCGCCGGTCCCTGCCAGTCTATCCCCCAGGATACTGTGCATTTAGGAGGAAGCTAAATTTGCAGAAAACGCAGCGGTTTCCACTTTCGTGGCTCAATTCAGGATTTGAGTTTTTAAAAAAAAAAAAAAAATAAAAAAAAAAAGAATAAAATCAGAGGAATCTTTGTTTCTTTCCTCTTAGTTGAGCTTTGGGAAAAATTCAGTTTTGCTCCACTGAACCTCACCCAGCACTAGTGTTTCACTAATTTTCGAGGTGATGGAAAATAGGACAACAAGGGCTGATAAAATTACTTTTTTTTCCTAAATCTGGGGTTTTTTTTCGCACATGTTGGAAGTACAAGCTGGTGCGACGCAGCACAACTGCACTGGATGCCACCAAAGAGACGTGACGCATCCTCAGAGAGCGGACGCTGAGCAGCATTCCCCATCTCCCAGATAAATGTCCTAATTACAGGGCCTACTAATTAATCTGCTTCTTGAGCCAGAGGAAGGATAAAGTCGAACAGAGCCCGAAAACCAGGACGCCGGTGGCACGGGGAGGACCCCAAAAACAGGTCTGGACGTCAAACATGGCCCCAGGGACGTGTTTCCCGTCGCAGGTACAGCAGCAAAAGAGTTTATCCCGGCAATTCCAAAAAGCTCTGGTCCAGGCTGGGATATATGGACCAGCTCAAGCAGACAAATATAAATCTCTCCTTAGTGGGACACACACAGCAACCGCAAAACCCATCGCAGAGAGGAAAGCCCATGAGATAACGTAAAAAAAACCAACCCTTTCTGAAGTCCAGCTTCTCCAAAAGACCATACAAAGCACAACCTTACCCATCATCAAATAAAAATGATTCCTAAATATCGTCATTTCCAGAAGAGCCAGGATTTAAATCACATTGGGCACTTACCACACTTCCTTCAGGGCAGGAGGTGAAGAGCTGCAAGCCAAGTCCCCACTTTCCTTCTTCAAAACCAGCATCTCAGCTCTTCCAGCCGTGAGCCCACAACCAAAATAAGCAAATTGATGAGGACTAAGCTCAGTAGAACTAATTTTTCCTGATTTTCTAGGAGAGGGGAAGACTGAAAAGACCAAAAGCAAGAACCCAGGCAGACTCTTCAGCCCAAGAAGCTCACAGGTTCTCCTATTAAGCCACAGGTGATGCCCCACCTGAAACAAATCAACTCCTGCCTCTCTACTTAGATTTGGCTGCAAAAATTAAGGAGGAACTGGGAAGATAGAGGGGGAATTGAACTGTGAAAATAAAGGGAAAACTGCAAAAAGCACCTTCCTGTTGCAGGAGCAATCCCCTTCTTTTGCAAATACCCCTTGAGGGAGGATTTCCAGCTCCTGCTGGAGTCTAGCCCAGCACCTAAGCCCAACCTAGGCTGAGCTTAGCACCTTGCCCCCTTTTTCACACTCGTCTTCTGCTGCAAAAGTCCTTGTCCTTATTAACATCTGAAAAAGATGGAGTTTAAAAGGTTGGGGGAGGGAGGAGGGGGCAGCATGACACAGGTCAGGGCACGTTGGAGGTGCCCATGGCAGCTCGACACACACAGCAACCCAGTGTTATAAGAATCTCAGTGTTATAAGAGTTTCAGTATTACAAGAATCTCAGTATTACGATAATCTGTCCTAAAAAACCCTCCGTATCGCAAACGACAGTGGGGAAAATAAAGAATTTTCTTGCCAGAAATGAAATTATTCCCCTGCCTTCCAACCACGCCGCAAAGCAAAACCCACGGCGGCGCGACGTTTTGCCGTAACGAAGGGGAGCCTGGGCCATTCTCAGCGCCCCTGGTGCTTTATTAATAGAGATTTTTTATTTTTTATTTTTTTTCCCTGGGCTGGTTCCGATTCCTGTCACCACCTCGGCGACACCGATGCGAGAGGGATGCTGGCGGAGGGCGCTGGGTGGAAACAAATAGGTCAGGCTGTAAAACAAGGACAAGCTGCCACCCAGGCACAGGGACTCGCTCCCACGGTACTTCCTTCATCCCTCAGCAGTTGCAAAAGGGGCTGGATCCGGCCAAAATCGAAGCACTTTAGGCCTTGCTAAGTGGCGACAGCGTCGGCATCGCCCCGGAGATGCTTGAGTGCTTTGCTGGCTGGGTTTGAGTGGGATTTTTTCTGCATTTATGTGTCTTTTGGGAAGCCATGGGAGTGTTTCTTTTTTTTTTTTTTTTCCTTGTCTGCATAATGGGAACATTACAGATGGGACAATTTAAAGCAAGTCTTTAAGCAGAAAAATCCTTGAAGTAAAGAAATTCAAGGCAAGGGGATGAATTTGGCAGCGGGAGATGCTCAGAGCTGTAGCAGGGAGCTAAAAACACATTGTTTGGAAGCTGAGATACCCCCCAGCTACTTAAATATGCTCCCCAAAAGTGCTTATTTCATCCCATTGCAGCAGCATCTCGTTCCATCAGGATTCGCACTGCTCCATCCTGAGGTATCATAGAGAGAGAGGGAAAAAAAAGAGGCTTTTTCCCATTCCTTGCAGCTTTTTGCTTTGTCTCCTCCCTTGTTAAGATCCCAGTTACAAATTCACTCAGAAAAAAGGGAGAGGGAAAAGGCACAGGAGCTGTTTCCAAATAGGACCCCTCACCAAGGTGATTTTTGCAGAGTCAACTAGTGAGTGGAGCGGAGAACCTCGAGATCTTGGGGTTTTTTTTTAACCCACAAAGGGTTAATCCACCTACAAAAGGGAAAGAGGGGGGAAAAAATCAAAAAAAAAAAAAAAAAAATCAAATACAGCCATTACATCCCATCCCCCTCCGGCTTGGCCAAGGCACCGTCGGATAAATGGGGGGAAAATTGCAAGAAGGTGCATAATGACCCCGAGTTATTTCCGAGCGATTATGGAGGATAACAGTTATTATGGGCAAGAACAAGGAAGGTCAAACGGCCTGATCCTGCTGCAACGCTGCCCTGCTGCTGTGCAGCTCTTTTCACAGGGAGTGGGGGATTTTGTGCCTTCCCCTCGGTGAGGAGCAACTTTCTAAACCTGTGTCGGGGTGGGAAAAACCAAACCTGGGGGCAAACCGCTCGAATTAGGGGAGGGGGTTGGGGGTTTGAGGAGCTGGGAATGTGCTACCACGGGCTGATGCTCTGCTGCAGAATTCCCTGAGCACCCCTGGGCACGTCCCTTAGGCTCCCCTCGTGAGCTGTCTGCGGCCACTTCGATAAAAAATCATCATTTATTTTAAATAAATCCCTACAGAAGAACCCAGCAAAGACATCCATCCCATTTTTAACCTTTCCTTGGAGAAACAGCTGGAAAATCCACCATATCCAAGCCCACGGGGCAAGAAGTCAGGAGGAATGCGGAGATGGGATGGGGCTGAGCAGGGAAAGCAAGAGGAATATGAAATTTGGGAGGCACTGACCTGCCCCCCCTCCTGCCAATGTCACATTATCCGACTTTCCCATGAGGGCCACTAATTTTTATGGTGGAGCACACTTGTCTCCCTACTATAGGAATAATTTAATTAACTTGGAGAAATGTAATTAATTTTAATTGTTCATGATAATTCATTGTTTAATATGATATTAATAATCATTAAAAAAAAAAATCCTAATGCCCGGTAACTGCCCTATAATGTGCTAATTAAACTCTCGTATGGGAAGCACTTCATTTTAAAACGGTGGGAAATTGTTTCTGATCTCCAGAGCCCGAGCCAGTGACCTGAGAAGACAGAAGGAAGGGAGGAAGGAGGTAGGAATGGACTCACCGCACCTCAAAATCCCAGCTCTACCCGAATATTCCCTTTTCCTGGGATTTTTGGCCTCCTGCAATTACCTAGGGGAGCTTCATCCCTCTTCTCCAGGACCCCAAGAACGACTTTGGACTTAACAGGGTGGAAAAAGCTCGTTTCCGTGTCCTCTGCTCTTCCCATAACCATCTTAAGAACTTAAATATACAATTTCCATCAAGGAATTACACGCTGCTGGCAGCCGGTTAAACCAGGGAAAGGACCCCCCGTGGAACTGTTTGCTTTCTTGGAGTGGCATCGTCTTCAGCGAAGGATTTGTCCTCTAATTGCACCATCTGCGTCTTGGGAAGATGCAATTGCATCCCTCCTTTCCCTAATTTTTTTTCTCCTCGTTCTCTATTTTTTTCCTGCCTTGGAGAAAAGTTTTGTGATTGCAAGTCCCAGCGTCTCCCCAGCCCCAGCACTTGGATCCTCACAACCCCCCAGGTCCCCACGTCCTTCCGGGTCCAAATATTCCTACAGCCCCCAGGACCTGGATCCTCAGACAACCCCTCCAAGTCCAAATATCCATCCAGGCTCCAATGTCCCCCCAGTCCCAGAACTTGGATCCTCAGATCCCACCCAGGTCTCAATATCCCCTCAGGTCCAGATGTCCCTCACCCAGGTCCCAATATCTTCCCAAAATCCCAACCCAGAACCTGGTTGCTCAGACCCACCTGCCACAAGACTCCCGTTTTGGGGTAGTTTAGTGGGAAATAAGTAACAAGTAGCAAAGCTGCACCCAATGGGGTGTGAGACCCTGTTGAACCAACTGCCCCTTCCCCTCCTCATGCACATCCCTGGGTCATGACCCACCCTTACCACAGCAGGACGGACCCAGAAACCCATAGAGATGCTCCTCAAAAAGCAAAACCACAATGTTCCCGAGCTGTGGGGCCAAAACAGGAACAGAAGCAGCAAATTTGGGGCAAGGAGGTGATGCCCAATGTGGGTTGGACACACGTTTGCTCACAAATCACCCAGCATGTAATGGTAATTTGAAGATGGACAAGCTGGGGGAGCTTTGCTGCGCTCGGAAGGGTCAGTGCTCCCAAAAATATTGGTTAGGAAGTTCTCTCTGAGGATGGGGAGACACGGGCAAAGGCTGCCCAGGAAAGCTGCGGATGCTCCATCACTGGGTGTCTTCAAGGCCGGGTTGGACGGGGCTTTGAGCAGCCTGCTCTAGTGGGAGACGTCCCTGCCCGTGGGGGACTGGAACGAGACAACCTTTAAGGTCCCTTCCAACCCAAACCTCCACACTGGAGGTAACAAAAAACATCTCCATCCTCCCTCACCCACAGTGACAAAACCTCATTTCCCTGACCAAAAACTCTTTTTTTTTTTTTTTAATACACCTGTGAAAAGCTCGATTTCTGAACATCCTTCGCAAAAAGAGCCTCGGGAGGGGGGGAGAAGACACGAACATCTCTCGTTCTACCGCCAGCGCAAAGCCTTTGCTAAAAATACCTCCACCCGCTTTGATGAGGCAGGAGACAGCGGCTCCCTGTGCCTTCGGCTGCCGTCATTAGCAGCTCGCATCTGCCTGGCTGGCAGCAGACGGCTCTTTTTCCGTGTGGAGGTGTTAAAAAAAAAAAAAATAATAAAAAAAATAAAAAAATGTATATAAAAAATAAATAAACCTGCATCATTTGTTTTACTTGCCAGCCCTGGAGCAATGGGAAAGCTGCTGCAAAGCACCTGGTCGCTGCTTTCCCACCTCCCTCGCAGGTGGGTTTTGAGCAGCTCGGGCAGGCAAAAAAAAAAAGGAGCGTGTGAGGAAAGGAGGGNCAGATGTCCCTCACCCAGGTCCCAATATCTTCCCAAAATCCCAACCCAGAACCTGGTTGCTCAGACCCACCTGCCACAAGACTCCCGTTTTGGGGTAGTTTAGTGGGAAATAAGTAACAAGTAGCAAAGCTGCACCCAATGGGGTGTGAGACCCTGTTGAACCAACTGCCCCTTCCCCTCCTCATGCACATCCCTGGGTCATGACCCATCCTTACCACAGCAGGACGGACCCAGAAACCCATAGAGATGCTCCTCAAAAAGCAAAACCACAATGTTCCCGAGCTGTGGGGCCAAAACAGGAACAGAAGCAGCAAATTTGGGGCAAGGAGGTGATGCCCAATGTGGGTTGGACACACGTTTGCTCACAAATCACCCAGCATGTAATGGTAATTTGAAGATGGACAAGCTGGGGGAGCTTTGCTGCGCTCGGAAGGGTCAGTGCTCCCAAAAATATTGGTTAGGAAGTTCTCTCTGAGGATGGGGAGACACGGGCAAAGGCTGCCCAGGAAAGCTGCGGATGCTCCATCACTGGGTGTCTTCAAGGCCGGCTTGGACGGGGCTTTGAGCAGCCTGCTCTAGTGGGAGATGTCCCTGCCCGTGGGGGACTGGAACGAGACGACCTTTAAGGTCCCTTCCAACCCAAACCTCCACACTGGAGGTAACAAAAAACATCTCCATCCTCCCTCACCCACAGTGACAAAACCTCATTTCCCTGACCAAAAACTCTTTTTTTTTTTTTTTAATACACCTGTGAAAAGCTCGATTTCTGAACATCCTTCGCAAAAAGAGCCTCGGGAGGGGGGGAGAAGACACGAACATCTCTCGTTCTACCGCCAGCGCAAAGCCTTTGCTAAAAATACCTCCACCCGCTTTGATGAGGCAGGAGACAGCGGCTCCCTGTGCCTTCGGCTGCCGTCATTAGCAGCTCGCATCTGCCTGGCTGGCAGCAGACGGCTCTTTTTCCGTGTGGAGGTGTTAAAAAAAAAAAATAATAAAAAAAATAAAAAAATGTATATAAAAAATAAATAAACCTGCATCATTTGTTTTACTTGCCAGCCCTGGAGCAATGGGAAAGCTGCTGCAAAGCACCTGGTCGCTGCTTTCCCACCTCCCTCGCAGGTGGGTTTTGAGCAGCTCGGGCAGGCAAAAAAAAAAGGAGCGTGTGAGGAAAGGAGGGAGCTGCTTCTGTGTGAGATGGAGCTAAGGGAGAGGGGGGGAAAAAAAAAAAACCTCTTCAACCAAGCATGGTGGTGGTGGAAAAACAAGACCCTGGTGTTTCTGTAGGCTGGGAGAGGCTCGTAGAAACCACTCGGGTCTCCATCTCTGCGTAGTCAGGGACTGAAAATTAGGTTTGATTAGGCCGGTTGCTGGCATCTCCCCAAGCAATCCACCGTCCCACGCTGCAAACTTTAGATATTATGAGGACAATTTTGGCAGAGTAGTTCCTCACGGGTGGTCTCCTCAAGAAGCCGGCAGCGGGCTGAGCCCCAGCTGCCTGCGGAAGCTGTTTGCCCCGCTCAACTATCACGGCATCTCCCATCCCTCCGGCACATCACCGGCAAGCGGCAATTAGCACCAGAAGAAGAAGTAGTCTCTCCGTAATTAGTGTCATTTACTTAAAACACTCGACCTTGAGGAGGTTTTACATCGATCTCAGCTCAGGCGTTGGAGGATTTGACAGGAGCAACATCTCCCACGTGCGCGTAAAACCCCCTGTCTTGCTGCCAACTCTACAAAGCCACGTTGAGCTACAAGCGTTGGGTCTCCCGATTAATTAGGGGGTTTGTTTTGCTTGGGAAATGGCAGGGAGGTGGGAGCAGACGGCTGCTGGGCAGGCACCAGCTTGGAGAAGGGGACTCGGAGACTTAATTACTCCTTTCCCTTCACCTCCTTGCACCTTGAGGTATTTTAACATCCCAGTTGCTGGCAGCGGAGATTGATCAATTGTCCCTCTCTTGGCATCCGGACGGGCTGATTAATGGAAAACTAACCAGTTGCTCCCAACCCTAGGGAATTAATCACTTAAATGTGGGAATTACTCAATAAACCGTTCAAACCCCCAATAAACCAAGCCATTAAAAATTAATCGCTTGACATCTCCGCCATGTAAACAGAGCTAATAAGACTGGGGTAGGGAGTGGAGAAGGACAAACGGTCCCACACCACCCGACTTTCCCCAGTCTTGCCCTAAAAACATTGTCAAAAAGCCCAGCAAAGGACCAATCCCTTCCAGAATCAACCAAGCCAAGGACCGGCAGCTCGACGCCGATGAACCCGCTCCGTCTCCCACCGGCGAAAAGCGAGGGGTTTTATTTTAAATCCCTTTCCTCCCATAATCCATCTGACACTAATCAGGGTTCCAGCCCCATGGGAATCAATGATTAATGATGTTAAATATAGCAGGAGATTGCGAGGGTAAAATTAGGCGCCATGCATAAAACATCACAGCTCCTTGTTAGATAGTCAAATTAGACTAATGGTTTGATGTTCACACGGGCTCTGGCCCTATAATTATGAATGGACCGGCAAAACCTCCTCCCCAGCTGCACGCTGGTGCTGAAAAATAGCCCAGGCTCGAGCCTTAATGAGAAGACGGCGATCGTAATTAGCGCACAAGGGCGTGGAAGGATGGGGCTGTAGATCCGCCTGGACATCCTGAAGGTCAAAAGTGCGGTAGGGACGACACCATCCCCCCAACCGACTGTTTTGCACCCCTCGGGGCCTGTTGCAGGTTGTGAACCCCTACCTCCAACCACGGGATGGTTGGAGTCAGTGTCGCTGTGGGTTTGCCCTGGGATCTCCATTATGGGCTGGGTTTGTCCAGGGGCATGGCCATCACTCCAACACAGCCTACCAACCAAGAGCTTTTTGCTCAGCATGGTTGGCAAAATAACTCCCCAAACTCCTTACCTCGCAGATTTACATCACCATCTTCCACCCCTGTGGTCACTAATTAGCTCCGAGCGAATCTATTAAGGAGCCCAAAGCCGGGGAGAGGAGGAGGAACACAAAGCCCTCAACATATATAACCAGTTCCTTCAAAACCAGCGAAGAGAACACAAATCTGGCTGTAATTAATCTCATTATCTAGGAACGAGAGGGATGCGGAGTGGTTGTGTGGCTTGAAAGGGATGTCAAAAAACGGGAGTACGGGAGGGATAAGCCTTTGTGAGGGTTTAAGCTCGGATAGCCACCAGCCTTAAAGCGGGTTTCAGGGGAGATCAGAGCGGCAGCGAAATAAAGACGGGAGGAAACGAGCCTGGAGGAAGCAAATTCAATAAAGCCTTGCTTAAGAACGGAGACAAAAATATCTCATAAAGCCCAAAACGGCCGCTTGTCACCACCACCGTGTTGCTACGTCCCCTGCGAAGCGCGAGGCAGCGGCCAGGCGTGAGACGGGAGCGTCCGCACTCCTCCTCCAACCCAAAGGGCTGCATCCTGCCCCACGGAGCTGCTCCAGGGCTGCATCCAAAACATCCTTCTGGAGAGGTATCAGGGGGCAGGAGAGCCTTTCTCAGCAATCCAAAGGGGATGCTGTTGGACTCCACAAGCCGGAGCATGGCTTGGAGCTGACATCTACCAATCAACACCTGCCAAAACCATTAGAAACCAGTTAAACAGGCAGCAGGCGTGTCCATCCTCACCGGGCATCAGTGTACAGCAAGACCCATCCGCAGCAAACAGTCTTTTTAGGGGGAAAACAGAGGAAAAAATCACCCTTCCCAGCGCTGGCAGCAGCTGGTGAGGAGGATGAGAAGGACATTGAGGGGCTGGAGTGTGGCCAGAGAAGGGCAACAGAGCTGGGGAAGCGGCTGAGGGAGTTGGGCTTGTTCAGCCTGGAGAAAAGGAGGCTCAGGGGAGACCTTCTGGCTCTCCACAACTCCCTGAAATTCAGGAGCTTGGAGCCAAGGGTCGGTCGGGCTCTGCTCCCAAGGAACAAGGGACAGGACAAGAGGAACCATCATCAAGTTGCCCCCAGGGAGGTTTAGGTTGGAGCTGAGGAACAATTTCTTGTCCTGCAGGGTTGTCCAGGCCTGTGCCAGGTTGCCCAGGGCAGGGCTGGAGTCCCCCTGATCCCTGGAGGGGTTTCCAAGCCCTGGAGATGTGGTGCTGAGGAACAGGGGTTAGTGGTGCCCTGGCAGGGATGGGGCAATGATTGGAGCTGGTGAATGTGAAAGTCTCTTCCAACCAAAATGATTCTTTGGTTCTAAAAAGCCCCTTGAAAGTTGCAGACAGCTATTTTGTGCCATTTTGGAAATTGTCGATTGGAGAAGAGGAGATTATAGCCTGTCAGGCAACCTGAAACCAAGCCAGGCAGGATCTTTGCAGTCTTAAAGCCCTGAAAACAAGTCAGCAGATTAAAAATAAAGCAGTGATAGAAAAACCTCCAAACAACAAAACACAAAAAAAAACCCCAACACTTCCCCCCCCCCAAGTCTCCAGGGAAGGGGGAGACACAGCCCCAAATCCAGTGCTGCCTCTGTCATCCCCACACTGAGGAAACAGCCTTGATGAAGTTGGGTTTTTTTGTTTGTTTTTTTTTTCCCTTTGAACTGGCACCTTCATTTGCTCCTCCAGCTTTAACTGCAGAGGGCTGGAAGGAGGCAAAGCCGTGGTGCTCGGCCCTGGGTTCAAGTTCCCATTAAGCTCTGGCCTGAATGTGGGTTGTTAGGAACCAGAAGGAAGCGTCAGGGGTGCAACCCAAGCACGTTTTGCCCCTAAATGTCGAAGCACCGCCGTTAGCAAAGGGCAAAGGACCCGGCCACCCTCCAACGATGTTTTCCTTTCGCCCTCAAGCAGGATTTGACCTTCCCAAGCTTTCACATCCCTGCTGAGGAGGCGCATACCCTGCCTCGTCCAAATCCACGCTGCGCACGTCGTCACTCCCAGCTCTCCATGCTCTCTTGGGGATTGATCTTGTCATCGCCCTCCCCTCCCCCCCAGGCCTTTTAAACTCTCTTTTCCTCCAAAAATCCCTCCCCCCTCACAACCTGCATCGCCAGCAGCTTTTTGCTCCAGCAAAAGCGTTGGGGTTTCGGCACCGGCAGCGGATCAAACTGGCTTTGTCAAGGCGGATGGGAAAGGACGTGTCCACTTGACAGATTGGGGTTTGTCGGAGGGGAATTTTGGCTAACAACCTGAAAATTGTCAGTTTTGACAAGGACTTCAAAAAGCTCTGACACAAAGAGCGTTTAAGCCTTGTTTCTGCGAGAGGCTCCTGTGAGAGCCCGTCTTCCCTCGCCGCTCCCTGCCTCCAATCCTATTAGGATGAGTTTACAGCCCCGAGCCGGGGATGAGACCGCAACCAGCAACCCAGGACCCCCGAATCCACCCCCAAGGGGGTGCAAGGCACTGCGGTCCCCATCCCAACCTCTCCCAATAGGAACGTCCCCATCTCCTCTCCCCGCAAACCCCCCTTTGCATCGAGCGCCCCGAAGCCACCGCCGCTGCCACCGCGTTCCCAGGGGACGGCTACGTCCAACCTGACGGGGAACGGCAACCGGTTGACTCTTATTAAGAGTCCAATAACGTCTGGGAGATTGCAGCTTTGATAAGCTCTCCGCTGCGCGACCGGGGTCAACCACATTAGGAAAATGTAATTAGACTAATAAATTCTGGAGTTATTTTTTTTTCATCCTCGTCAGGGGCACCAGGAACTCTCTGAGCCTCGTTAGCCGGGGAAGCCGCAGGTTCCCGTTACCCACCAGGGGACACTTGGCCTGGGTGGATCTAACGCCTCAAATCCAGTGGTTTGGGGTTGCAAGCTCAGCAAACAGGGAGTTATCGCTCTTCTCCAGCCCAGTTCTCAAGTCTTACTGGTCCCAGTTGCAGCTATTCCCGAATTCAACGATCCACAGGGAGTTAAAGCTCAGCAGCTGGTCCTGCGTAAGATGCAACCAGCCCTGCCACACTTCACCAAACAGCTTTACACCTCCTCAGGCAAGATTGCCAGGACCTGGGGGTCACATCCTGCTCCTCCAGTAGTAGCCAAGTTCCCCAAGAGCCGATGGTTGCTTCCCTGTTGCTTCCTTTCCCACTTCCCAAACTTCTGCCTGTAGCAAAGCTCCCCAAAAGCAGCAGCTCCTTCTCAGCTCACCCAACTTCTCCTCTTGGCAACCTTTGCTGGCAGAGCCCAACCACCAGGAATAGCAACGTGTGCGGAGGTCCAGCTCTTGCAAACAATGACGCCTGATTGAGGCAGCTGCCTAATATCCTACCCTGGGAAGGGGAAACTCTTCCCAGCAGCTCCAGCTCCTGTTGAAACAAGCTTTGAAGCATCTTAGGTCCAACTTACCCTTCTCCATGTGGCCACCAGCACAGTGGACAGCAGCGGAAAGGCGTTTGCATGGCAAGAGCATCCTCCAAAAGAGCAGCCAGGAGCAGGAGGACCCTTGGACTCAGCAACCCCCTATTGCTGATTAAAAAAAAAAAGCCCAGGATGAACTCCCATGAGTCCCACATGACATCCTTGTCTCCAAGTTGGAGAGACATGGACTTGATGGATGGACCACTCGGAAGATAAAGGACTGGCTGGAAGGTGGCACTCAAGGAGTTGTGATCAACAGCTCAACGTCCAGCTGGACAGCGGTGACAAGTGAAGTTCCTCAGGGCTCTGTTGTGGGTCCAGTGCTATTTAACATCTTTGTGAGCAACATGGGCAATGTCAACAGCACCCTCAGGAAGTTTGCTGATGACAATAAGCTGCGTGGTGCAGTGGAGTGGCTTGAGGGAAGGGATGTCATCCAGAGGGACCTGGACAGGCTGGAGAAACGGGTCAGTGCAAACTGCATGAGGTTCAACAAGTCAGAGTGCAAGGTCCTGCAGCTGGGCCAGGCCAATCCCAGGCACAGTTCCAGAATGGGTATGGGGAGGGTTGAGAGCAGCCCTGAAGAGAAGGACTTGGGGGTGTTGATTGAGGAGAAGCTCAGCAGGAGCTGGCAGCACGCTCAGGCAGCCCAGGCAGCCAACCCTATCCTAGGATGCATCCAGAGGAGGGTGGCCAGCAGATCAAGAGAGGGGATTCTCCTCCTTTACTCTGCTCTTGTGAGACCTCACCTCAAATTCTGCATCCAGTTCTGGTGTCCCCACCACAATAAGGACATAGATCTGTTGGAACGAGTCCAGAGGAGGCCACAAAGATGATCCAGGGGCTGGAGCACCTCTGCTACGAGGAGAGGCTGAGGGAGCTGGGATTGTTCAGCCTGGAGAACAGAAAATTCTGGGGGGACCTTATAACTAACTGCCTTTCAATACCTGAAGGGGACGTCCAGGAAGGCTGGAGAGGGACTTTTCACAAGAGTGTCCAGCAACAGGACAAGGGGAAATGGGCTTAAGCTGAAGAAGAAGAGGTTCAGACTGGATCTTAGGAAGAAGTTCTTCAGTCCGAGGGTGGTGAGGCTCTGGAATCAATTGCCCAGGGAAGCTGTGGCTGCCCCCTCCCTGGAGGTGTCCAAGGCCAGGCTGGATGAGGCCTTGAGCAACCTGCTCAAGTTGAGAGGTGCCCCTGCCCATGGCAGGGGGGTTGGATTGGATGATCTCCGAGGTCCCTTCCAACCTAAGCCATTCTACGAGTCGCATACACATCACCTCTCACACCATCCTCCACCCCCCCGCCGCGTTGCGCGGAAGGTACCGAAGCGACCGCTTCATAGAGACATCATGAATCAGCCTTTAATCCAGCGTCCGCGGCATTATTTTTAGCCAGGGACGCTATTGTGTTGGGCTTGTGCGCGGGAATCAGACCATGAAATTGGCTGGATGCAGACTCGCCGCGTTTGTCAGCGTGAGCGGGCAAACAAGCAGCTGAGCCGTGCCAGGGTGAAATGTTAAAAGCATTTAAGTGCCATTTAATGGCACCTGATATTAGCAAGCTGGGCATTGAAAAAAACAAACCACAACAAAAAAAAAACGTGTAGTTACTAAACGGCGTCCTCGGCAACCCGGCCCCGATAGCCCCGGTCAAGTCAGGAGGAAGAGCTGCCTTCGAATTAACCGGCTGATGGAAATTCAGAGCCTGGCAGGGCACCTATAGCAACACTGCATTATATAGAGGCTATAGGGAAGGCAGCGCCGCCCTCGTAGCAAAGCACGGCCGGCTACCAGCGCTCAGCCCCTAGCTCAGCAAACCGGGGTGTTGTAAGCGAGTACAGGAGCAGAAAATAAAATAAAGCTTTTTTTTTTAAAGGATAATTTCAGCCCCTGGGGCTGGATCACCTCGTTTAGGGTCATGCTCAATACAATTCATAGTTGTTTGATCCCGACGATGCTGTGAGCCCCGTGTGAGGGTTGGGGACAGTACTAAAGCACAGGGGGAAATATCCCCACAATGAGCTTCTGAGATGGTCGCAGAGGCTTTGGCATCTTTATTTAGTGGCTAAAAGGGAAGAAATCAGGGTCCCTTCTCCCCTCAGTATGGTTTTCAAGGGAGAGAAGTCAGAAATCAAAATCCTGCTTGGAGGGCATCAAGCCAGGAGGAAAAACAAACCCATTCAAGATACCTGGAGAGGGCAATCACAGCTCTTCTTGCAGCCCAAATTGTTAGTTTAGCAAATTACTTTTGAACAGCCCGTGGTTTTTGACATTTCTCGAGTGTTTTGCTTCCCTTCCGCCCAACTCAAGGTGACCGTTTCCAAGCTCAAACCCTCAGCCAAGGGCAAAAGAAGAGCTTCGGACCTCGGCTTCCCCATGCTTTGGGAAGCAGCTGCTTGAGGCACCAAAAATGATGGGAACGGGGACAACTCCTCCATCACCCCCCTCACCTCCATCCCTCCCTTGGAGCTGCTCACGGGGCTGCAAAACCCACATTACCTGGAGCAGAAGAATCAGAGGAGCAAACCACCAGCACACGAGGCAGGAGCTCCTTCCCCCTTCCACTCTGCCCCTATTACTACACTTCAATTAAATCAAGACCAATGGAAGTCACAAGAGCCGGGGAAGGGTTATTGGCGGTCAGGTGTCTCTGAAAACAGCTGTGGAGTGATAAAACCAGAGCAATCAGCTGAGGGCACGCTGGAAATGCTGCTTCGGTTCATGGCAGGAGTCAACCGGGAGCAGAGGTCGGGGCTGCCCCGCTGCTCCAGCATCAGTCACTTCATTACGGTTCAGAGAGAAGCATCACCCTGCAGAGACAATTAGCAGCGGGGGATACCCTCCTGCAGAGCACTTCCCTGAAAAAAAAAAAAAAAGAACCAGAAAAAAAATCAAGATTTAGCATCCAGAGCCCCATCTGTGACGCTCTGGCGGTTAGATCTGTACGACAGCTTTGCGAAGCCCCAACCCAACCTCAGCTTCAAGCTTCACAGGAGCTTCATTTCCTCCTCTTGCCTCTTTGCTGCTCTATTTGAAGTCTCTCACTCGCCGGCTCCCCAGGGGCAGAGCTCGGGGAGGGGGAAAGCTTGTGATCGAACGTGAATTTCAGGAGGTTTGGTGGATTTTTTTTTTTTTGGAGATCGCCTGTTCCCAGGATTGAGACGGCTGCGCCCCGCGCCGGAGCCGCCGGAGCCGGGCTTTGATAGCGAAAGCCGCAGCCCGGCGGGTCGCCAGCTCCCCCGCTTGCTTCCTAAGCTGCAGACAAAGATACCACGGAGGGATATTTTGCTTCTGAAATTCATCTGCCGGGGATGCCGGCGGCCGGTTTCGCGCTCGCCCCGCGCCGGCTGCGCTCGGCCTTTGCCTTCACCCGAACGGCAGGTACAAAAGGCGGCTCAGAGCTGCCAAAGCCATGAGCAAAGCTCTGGGTTGTCCCTCTGCTAAGGGGATTTTGGTCTTTGCAACCCCGGGGACTTGTAAACGCTGGGGTTAGGGGGGCAGCTTTTAGCGAAATCCCTGCCGCTCCGGCTTCTCGGCTCCCGTCCGCCCCCAAACCAGCCCCTGCTTTTGCTCCTTGCGCTCCCAAATCGCTCCCGGTGGCCTTAAGTTGCTCCTGGCACCTTCAGATTGCTCCTGGCACCTTCAAATTGCTCCTGGAAGCCTTGAGCTGCTCCTTGCACCCCCAAATTGCTCCTGGTGTCCTCAAATTGCGCCTGGAGGCTTTAAGTTGTTCCTTCATCCTCAGATGAAAGTTCTGCTTTCCCGGTGGCCTTAAGTTGCTCCTTGCACCTTCAATTTGCTCCTCACACCTTCAGATTGCTCCTGGAGGCCTTCAATTGCTCCTTGCACCCCCAAATTGCTCCTTGTACCCTCAAATTCCTCCTGGCACCCTCAAATGTCTCCTTTCCACCCTCAAATTCCTCCTGGCACCCCCAAAGTTCTCCTTTCCACCCTCAAATTGCTCCTGGCAGAGTCAAGCGGCTCCTTTCACCCCCAAATTGCTCCTGGTGGCCTTAAGTTGCTCCTTGCACCCCTAAATTGTTTCCCACGGAGCAGTAATGCACTTCAGCAGAGGGAAAAAAAAAAACCAAAACCAACCATTGCCAACAAGGAGGAAAATTAAAAGATTAAAAATCATGCCTGAGGTTTTGGAAGCGCCCCAGGCAGGGCAATGGGAAGACGGAAGAGCCATTTGGGTGTCATGAGCATGTTAAAGCTCAAATAAATGAAAAGAAAAATATATAAATAAAACAAATAAATAAACAAATTCTTGCTGAGGGTGCTGGCAGGGCCGACAGCTCGGTAGAGCAGGTGGATGGATGTTTCCCAAACTTTCCCAGGGTTTCTCAACCTTTATTTTTTTTTTCCTCTCTTCCCCAACCGCCTTTGGGTTAAAACCCCAAATCCCAGCCTGGGTTGAGCCCCAGCCGTGTTTCTATTCCCAGCAGGAGCGTGGCAGAGCAGAAGGAACCGGGCCATTTTTGGGGAGCAGGACTTGGCTCCTTTGGGAAAGCAAAGCCTGGCTCAAGGGGGAGGATAAACCCAGTTTTGAGGCAATTCGAGCCTGTCGAGCGGGGCCTGAACGCCATCCCCGCTAAGCCAGCCACCGGGTGAACCCAAACCAGGTTAACGCCGAGGCTTTCGCAAGTCCCCAGGCTGCCAAAATCCCTCTTAGGTGGGGTCAGGGGCTGATCCCCAAATCCCACACCCTTTTGCCGTCCCCCTTAGGACACCAAGTATATCCTCCCCGTCGCCGGCCACGCTGCCGCGGCGTCTTCGTCCTTCAGCAGCGGCAAAGGCGAGAAAATAAAGGTGGCAGGATGGGAAGCGCTCGCAAATCTCGAGGAATAAAGAGCATTCCGGGGAATGGAAGCGACCCCAGGTGAGCTGCTGCCCAGCTCCTCTCCTCTTGTGACCCGAGTTACAACGTTCCTGCCTTGGAGATGCTCCAGGCAGGGGAAAACCTTCGCTCGCTGGGTTGGGGCCGCAGCCAGCCACCGGTTAAACCTTCCCTGGCGCTGAGCTTATTACCTGCTGCTCGCTTGGGTTTAATCCTTCCAAATTGCCTAGGGAAAATTCGCTTTGGAGGCATTAAGAGGGCACAAATACGGCCCGGGGGCGGCGGGAGAGCGGCTCCGTCTCGCTGCTCTCTCCCGGCCGTCCCCTCTCCCGCCGTTTGATTTCGCCGAAGGTTCGTTTGCGCTGGTTTTTAAAACCCCCCCCGATGGTTTCGAACCAGCCAAAAAGCTGCAACCCCAGCCCCGGCTCAACGGCGGCGAGGAAAAATAAGCCTGAGGTGCAGCTGCATTTTGAAATATCCCCTTTTTTTTTTCTTTTTTTGGCTGCAGGGCAGCAAATCCCGTGCTCCAGCTGCCTTTAGCACCCAGCCGCCCACCCGCACCGGGCTCTGCACCTTGGCACCCATCCTGCAGCACCAGATCCTTCCTCTTCCCTCAAAACAAGTTTTTCAGGCCAGGTTGGATGGAGCTCTGGGCAACCTGGTCTAGTGGGAGGTGTCCCTACCCGTGGCAGGGGGGGGTTGGAACCAGATGATCTTCAAGGTCCCTTCCAACCCTGATGATTCCGTGAAAATGGAGCATCCAGCCGCCCTTGTTGGGCTCCCGTGTTTTGCTCCCAGCTGGTTTTGAGCAAGAAGAGGTTGGAAAAAACCAGCTCCCACATCGCGGCTTTTTGATGCAGGCAGCCGTTCCCCCGCCGGGAGAGCGCGGGAAGAGCCGCAGCCGTTAACCCTCCGCTTCAATGAAGAGGGAGGGGAGGATTTGCACGTCCAACCCCGGCGGCTTCAATCCCGTCAGATAAGGGCTGAGCGAAGGACGCCGGCTCCTTGAGATGTTTCGAAGGGAAATGGGATTTAGGAGACGAAGCGATGCTCGTGGGCAGGGTTTGCAAGCTCTGGTCTCCAAAGGTGTCGCATCCCAGCACCCGAAACCTCCTCCACCAGGCTGGAGTAATTAATTCCTTACATTTATCCATCCTGGCTGACCTGGGAAAGCTGTTCCCAGTGGGATTTATTTTTTTTTTTTCCCCCAGGATGGAAAGAAATCGCCCCTTGCAGGTGGTATAAAAATGGAGTTTTTCAGGCTGCTAAGGAAGCCTGTAACCTTATTTAAAAGTCATTTGCGCTCGTAATGGAGGCACTTACCCCCTCGGATACATCATTTGCTGCGCGTGGGTTTATTGCCGGTAATAACTCCCAGAAAGTCCTCAACAGATGGAAATTTTATTTGGCTAAATCATTGCAATTTGAGTAACTGGGGAGGGGGGGAGGGGAAGGCCCCGGTGAGGGCGAGCAGCTCGAGGGGGAGGGTTGTTTCAGGGCTTTCACCCCTCAAAGGAGCAGAAATTGGGGATGCTGCAACTTTTCTCACCCTCTTTTTCTGAGATTTGAGGATGAGGCGAGAAGACGGAATTTCTTCCGAATCAGCAAAGCTCCCATTCTAGGAAAAATAAAAGAAAAAAAAAATTGAAAAAAAGAGGATTTTTACTATTTTTTTTAAAAAACCTCCAGCTGATTCCCACTCCAAATCCCAGTTTTCCCCACGTGTGACAACGTCCTTACCGGTGGTCGGAGCCTCCACCGCCGCAGAGCCTGGCCCTAGAGGCAGGTTTAAGAGCTGGATCCTGAAGGATTTGCGCTCCATTTGGTGAGTTATGGGGGAATATATTCCACATGGAGGCTTTTTTCATAAATATATGTCTTTTTCATAAATATAGCTAATTACAGATGTGTAGATAAAGGCTCCAGGCTCCTTGCCCCGAGCACAATGAGGGGAAAGAGAGAGGGATTGGGTGAAAACCAGACCCAAGATGAATTTATTGCTGTGATGAAGGTGTTTTTGGTGAAGAGAAACTTGGAAATGGAGATAGGCTTTTGCATCCCCAAAAAGCAAAGGGATGGGAAGGGCAAGTGGAGCCTCTCCTGCCCTATCACCTGAGGAGGGAGCACAAAAAAGCCCCACAATAATAATAATGACAATAATAACAACAACAACAATAATAATAATAAATAAAACCAGAAACTATTTTAATCCCAAGGAAGGGTTTAAATCCTTAAACTCCTTCCATGCCCAGCGAGGGGGAAATCTCATCCTTCATTACGTGGCACCCCCTGAGCAGGGAGGGGAACCGAGCCCAAGGGACTCCACCACTTGCTAAGACAAGAAAAAACCATCTCCTGGTGTCGGTTATGCTGAGTCTTTCTTTTTAAGCAAAGCTTAATTTCCATCCTGCCCAGCAGCCACTTGTTGTGGCCGATGGAGTCACTTCCACGGCGAACGCCCTCCGGCCACCACGCTTCCTCGGGATTTAATAACCAACCACCTTCCGAGTGACCCTCATTTGGGTGGAAATAACATTCCCCTTCCCTCCTCCACAGATTCATATATATGAAATTTTATATATTTTTTTTTTCTTAAAT
>VWZK01007706.1:73644-106289 GCA_013396935.1 Baryphthengus martii | reverse complement strand
GATAAGAGAATACCGGAATAGTAAAACCTACATTTGGAAGGTGTTTCTTGGTTTTGTAGATAATGAAAAGCAGGAAGATAAAATGCCTCTGAATATTGTTAGCTTTACAATCCTTTCCTAAAACCACCATGAGTGTTGGTTTCAGCATCATCAATTACATTTCTCATGTATGAAGGCGTAAGGAAACCGACAGCCCCTCCAAATCCTAAGCGCTTGTGACCTGGCACCAGCAGACTTCCTTGGCAAGGAAATGAAAAGAAACTTCATTTCAAGGACAGACTGGTTCCACCAGATTTCTTCTTTTTTTCCATTTTTCCTCTCTTGCACACTAGATTTTTAACAGTTCAAGAACTACAAATATTAAACAAGGTGGACTGTGTTATCATGAACTTGTAATCATCTTAAATTCTGCCTTTCTATGTTTCATTCATTTAGCCAGGACTGCTATTGATACAAGAACAGACCTGGAGTCACTCTCTGTGCAATTAAGCTGTTGTATTTTTGAAAGAAATTTTAAAATGACAGCTTTGTGATGCTAGAGGTTTAACAAATACTTTCTGCAAGCATGTACAGTCATTAGAGCTGTACAGAACCAAACTTCTTGGACTGGAGGTTTCACTGAAAGCCAGGCTACAAAATTTTTTTTCAAATCCAGTTCAAAACTTGAACTGATAGGAGGAACTTTGAGAGAAACTGAGTTGATTTTTCAATAAACATGGGAGTTTCTTGGTGGAGGAATACTTATAGCTAAGCTACGAGAATTTCCAGAACATTATCTATTGCTACACAGACTACAGTGTCTTTAAGATGTCCTTTGAAACCTGAGATCTATCCACACTCAGAAATCCCAGGCAATACTTAAGGTGCACAGATACAAGTGAAATAAAGCAAAAGGTTGTTTACTTCAGTGCACAAGAAAAAAAAACAACACTGAGCGTACTGAGAAGGAGATGGCATATGTAAATTGCAAAGGAAAAAGCTAGAGTTTACCTATTCCTACCTGTTTGTATTCATGTAAAACTTTTCCTTACAGAATGTCCTTCCCTATTTTGTGTTGGCGTATTGTAAGTTCCCTTAGAAAACTCAAATAAGCAGGACCTCCTGAAGCCCGTGCAATCTGTTACAAATGGTTGAAGAGAAATTGGTTTAGAAACCATTAATTTGTTTAAGAATGAAATGAAGTGAAGCACCAAATCACTAATGGAAATGTAGTTTGTATTAACTGTAGAATTGTAGTGATAAGTCTTTGAATATAGCATGTAGATTAGAAACAGAAGCACTCACAGATAAAAGGGAAAATATATTTATGTTATCTGTAAGAACAAAATAAGGAAACATTTGCATCAAAGAAATTAATGAGTTCACTTTGTATCACTGGATTCACAGTGCTCCGTGATACAACTGCTTGGAACTGAATAGCAAATACGCTGTTTCCTAAAAGTAGAAGTTATTGCCACCTGAAATAAATGGAAAATGTTCACCAACTACTATCAACAGAAGGCAAATGGTGCACAGCTGAGACATTAATCAGATGTGAATTGTCCAGCCGTATCCTTATAACATTTTACAAAACTGGGCTAAGCTATCTAGGTATCCATAGGATCCTTTCAAAATAACTTCTGTGTTACTTTTTAACAAGGGTATATGCGTAGACCATTTTGAATTGGATGATGTGATAGCTCTTTACATTTCGCAACTTTAACTCATTTAAAGAGAGGGCAAACAAACTAGTGTGTGGGAAACATTTTGCGACATATAGGAGTTCCCAAAGCACTTGAGAAGCTTGAAAATAATTTAATTATCCTTGTATCACACTGGTTTTCCTCCTGAGCTCCTGGGAACTGTACAGTTACCATCTGTGTTCATCCAAGAATATTTAAGGCCCCTGGCTGGGAAATCCTTGGTTTACTGTGAGATTTCTGTTTTATCACATAAATTATTGCCATAGATTAAAGATCTAATGGAAGTCTTTTTAGCTTTCACCAATACTTAGTACCAAAGAACATTTATCATCTTTGATGAGGAAGGGGGCAAGTATAAATGTTAGGTTACAGTCATTATCTGACTGGAAGAAAAATAATTAATGTCATAGTCTATATTGAGGGAGCTTTAGAGCAAACAAAAAAGAGTTGACTCTAATGAAGAAGCTGAAGCAAAACAAGGATACTTAGCAAAAAAAAACCAAAAAGGTGAATTAAGGTGCTGTTGGAAACCTCATTAGTGAAAAACACAATCAGACAATGAAATGGAAATAAAAAGTCCACTAATAACTTGCTTAAGTTCCTTAGGCGAAAGAGAAAATGATCTTCAATGTGTTTCTTTATGAAAGAACAGATATAAGCAATATAGCCTAACTTCAACACAGTCTGTTTAGTTCATAACAAGCTTTTATGATTCCAGATCAGGCTTTTCAGCAGACAAGAGCAAGAAGCACTCTACTGCTTCTGAGTTACCCCTTCTCATGAGACACAGAGTAATCAGTAAGGAAACTTGTAGGGTCGGAGCCATCCACTAGCCCTATAACAGACTGGTCTCTGTTAACACTTCTCCTTTCCGAAGGGGAAAGAGAAAGGGAATAAGGAAGAGATACTTATGGATTAGAAGAGAAAACTAAAACAGCTTTAATGAAAATAATAATAATAAAATAGAACATATACAGATGTACACAAAACCAGTATCAAACCCAATTATATCACAGCCACCACTGAAGCTGTGGAGCAGGCACTGAAGAAGTCCCAGACTGGGCTCAGTAACTGATAGGAACTGCATTCAGGAGATGGATTCTGGAAATGGATTCAGGAACACACAGAGTGGGATTGAAGGCAGAATGACATCAGCCAGTGAAGAAGAGAGCTTGACCCTCATGGTCCCTCAGTTTTATGCCAACTAGGACATATAGGGGATGGGATACCTCGTTGGTCAGATCAGAGTCACCTGTCCTGGCCACTCCTCCCTACAAGTGCAGCCTTTTACTTTCTGCACCCTGCAGTGTGGTACACAAGATCTAACAGTGGCCTTGGTCTGCACACCAGTCCTGGGTAGTAACTCTAAACACGGAGTGTTATCACTGCTAGAAGCAGCCACTGCCTGTGAAAACAGGCTGCTAACTTCAGAAAGTGCAGTTTGTTAGAAGAGACTGAGCTAAAAAGTTCTAAGTCAAACCAGGACAATATTCTGCCTCCTAAGTGCAATAGTGAGGAGGGAACTATGGCTGCGTCATGTGAAGTACACCGAGTTGGAAGTGTTTCATCCCTGCGGAAATCCCAACGGCAATCCCAGGAACCTGTCATTGGTAAGAAAAAGATAACTGGATAAAATCATGATTTCTAAGGAGTTGCCTGCAGTCTGATTTGCTGTGTGGGATTCTTCCCAGATAAATGTTCTGAGTGATGCCTTCACACTCAGCCCTATCATATCATTCTGTCCAGCCGTAGCTTTTAAGTTATTTTTCCAAAGCTTAAAAGCTTTGTAATTTCTTTTTACCTTTTCAGTACTTTTTAATTTCTTTTTTTCCTGTTGTTTTCATCTACAAGGAAGGATTCTCTCTTCTTCCTTGTGACTTTCCACCTCAGGTGAACTAAGCAGAAAGGGAACTGCTATTTTTTAAATAGAAGGGGGTTGAGGGAGATTTGTGAGGTTGGTCTTTTTCTTCAACATCCTCTTGTCTCAGTTGCAGTTTTCTAGAATTCCTAGAAGCATACATTTCACAACATTTTCATTAAAAAAAAAAAATCAAAAACAACAAACCCAAACCTTATAATTTCCCTTTTCACATTATTGATTCCAAGCATTTCTTGGATATGTCTGTAGACACTGTTGAAAAGCACTGAAGTCAATAGCAACCTGGGCAGTAGAGTAGACCACAGGTGAACAGCACAATAAAAGATTGTAAATGAACTCTGATGCAAAGCTCTAAACAGAACTATATTCCTCATCCGAAAGCAGTTAATGAAAGCAGTATAAATCTACTGTAGCTTGTGGTCAGCTAAATACACATATACTTGTTAAAATCAACAATTACTACTTGGAATTGGTCAAGAAGCATACTACTTTGGAAGGACTTGAGAATCATATGTAGTAAAGGAACAAATGTAGTAAAGGAGCAAAATGTTGCATTTTAGGAAAAATGTAATAGTGGAAGGAAAAGAAATGGAGCTGTGGTTATGATTTTTAGCTGTGATTTTTTTTTTTTTTAATGTAGCAATTAGAATGGGAGTCAGAAAATATCTCTGTAATCACTGACGTGATCTCAGGCAAAACACTTACCATCTGGAATGTCAGTGTTCTTACCTGTAAGAATCTGAGAAACACCTGGAAATTCACAAGGGAGAGGTGTTATATATAATATCTAGATTATGCTCTTCAGAAGGGCTGTACCTACGGGCAGTATGTGATTCTGCACTCGTTAGCCTAGCTCCTTCCGAGATTAAAGATTAAACTAAAACCAGCAGCTCACAGTTTAGTTCCTCAGAACTATAAGGGTCAGGAAGCTTTATATTTGAACATGTATATGCATTTAGAGCTGGGGGAAACCCACAGGAAAAAGAAATCCTTTGAATTAACAGGTAATAGAGATGTCATATGGCTGTGATTTTGGCCTGCTGTTGAAGTTACGAAAGGTGTGCAGAGTATTATCTGATCTCCTAGAAAATAGCTGTCAAGTTGAGTAGAAGATACCCTACAACAGTTTATAAAGGAAACATTTGCCAAACTTCTCTCTGCTTTTCCCCTTTACTCTTGGCCATCTTTCAGTTCTTAGAGGAATAGGGAAGACATTTTGAAATGTTGATGCTTGCATTTCTCTGTCAAAACCTTGCCGCGTTGAGCAGAAGTAGTATCACAGAGCATTTCCGTGTCCTCTTCTATTGCACTTTCCAACTCTGAAAGCTGAGGGACAGGTGCTCACCAGCTGCTGCTATCAAGTGTCCCCTTTTAATAAGGGTATCCACTGCCATGCTGCAAAGATGACGGAAATTGAGATATGGGACCTGGCAGCTGTTTGCATCAGAGTCCTGTCTGTGACTGCAAGACACTGGAAGTGTTTATCACAAACATCTCTTCCAAACCTTTACCACGCAGGAAAGATGTATGAAATACAGCAGGGACGTGCTGCTAAGTCCCACAGACATGCAACTTAGCTGCCATTAGTTTGCTAAGCCTGGGAGAAAAGAACATGGCTCTGGCTGATGCTGACCAGTCTGGTATGGAGAGTCCTCCATGGTGAGGAGAAAACTTAGGATGAGAACACGGTTTTGCTGCAATTGTTGAAGTCATGAAAGAATCCAGTCTTAGTCTCAGGGTATACTTTGGGAATTCGGCAGCCCATTTATCCAGCTGAATTAAACTGTTGATGCTCTGGTTTCAGGAAAATCAATGAAGATGTGACAATTTGCCTTAGCTGATGAGACAGCCTGGGACACCACTTTCAATGCTGGGTGGGAACTCAATCTGCTGACAAAGAGCTGTCAGCATGTCATAATGTTTGTAAGAATCATTGTATAATGTCACTTAAAGTGATGGTAAGGGGAACAGGAGACGCTGAAAAGTAGTGGCTGTGGGCAAAAGGCCAGAAGCCATTATTTCACTGCCGTATCCATTAAAAGGGGGAAAAAACATCTGTGGCAGCTAAATTAGTGTAATAAAGTCAGCAGATGAAAGCAAAAAGATCAGAAGAAAAGAAACACAAAACATAGAAAAATGAAACTGGAGAAGTTTAAACGTGCTTTTTATTTCTGGAAGTTTGCAATGGGATAGGAGGTAGGGGAAAATATTTTATTAAAAAAATATGAAGAGTTGAGACTGTTTCCTTCTTGTGTGAGGAAATCACTTGCAGAAGGAAGCCAGAAGGTTGTAGCATGGCATATTTCTCTGCACTCCCAGCCATAAGGGAGAGATCTCATCAGAAGTGAGACCAGGGCATGGTTACTGCTGGAAAATCTCCTAGGGAGTGCCATGATTTCCAGCAACTCTGGCTTTTTGCCTTTAGGGTGACACTTTTAAAAAATGAGCTTCCAACTACTTTTTATGAATGACTTCATGGCACATTTCACAAATGTGTTGATCTTTGTGTCCTGGCAAAATTCCAGTTTGGGTAATTGCATCTGCATAAGCTCAGCGAGAGATATCCAGAGCACAGGAAGAATCCTGCACACAAGTTGCTGAGCTCAACTTTGAAAAGGTACCCTGAAGTTTGTGTATTGTAAAATGGTATTACAATTTTTAACCCAAATGTGGTAAAACCAATGTGACTGTGTTGCTGCCTGCTTATGGCATGCTAATCAGTTGAAGTTTGCAGAGAACTTTTACATCCTTCAGCATAAAGAGAGCTGCATAAATTTGTGCTGCTTCAAAATGAAGAGTATCGTGCTTATATTAGGGAAAGTAAAGATAAGTAGGAAAGGGTAAAGCTATAGAGGAGGGAGAGAAAATGACTGAAAGAAAGAAAAATGACAAGGAAGAAAAACTCATTGCACACATTCAATGTCACATCCAAGCTACTACAAAAGGTCTATGATAGTTTTATTGCAAGAAAATATAAAAAATATAGACTGAAGGCTCACATAATATTTAGTTTTCCTGTTTTATTGCAAGGCTATTAATCTACTGCTATACATTGCATTTAAAATAGAAAAGCAGAACTTTACATGCTATTATTCATATACAAGTAATGCTTGATGGCTGGCATGAAGTTCCAATATGTATCCAAGGGTTAGGCTTGTGCTGGCCACTAGTTGAGTGACAGATGCTTTCTGTTATCCCCTCTCCCTTCCCAAAGGAAAAGAAAAAGGGAATAAGGGAAAGAGACTTACAGATTGTGGGGAAAAAAAAACAACCTGAAACAGCTTTAATGAAAATAATAACAATAAAATGAAGTACATGCAAACATATACAAAGCCAACATTGAACCCAACCCTCCTGATGGCAATTACATCACCACCATCACTGTTACTATAGAGCAGGTACTGGGGAAGTCTCAGACTGGACTCAGTGGCAGACAGGAACCATATTCAGGAGCTGGATTCTGAAAATGGATTCTGGAATACATGGATTGGGATTGAAGACAGAATGGACAGAGTCCTCTTTGGATGCTGATCATTGAAGAAGAGAGCTTGACCCTTGTGATCCCACAGCTTTACACTGAATGTGATGTATATGTGATGGAATACCTCGCTGGTAGATTTAGGGTCACCTGTCCTGTCTTCTGCCCCCTGCAGGTGCAGCCTTTTACTTTCTGCACCCCCAACATGGCACACAACGTTTAGCAGCGATCTTGGTCTGCATAGAGGCAAGTATAAGCAAGAACCTTTATGCACACACCAATCATGAGTAGTAACTCTGAACATCAAGGGTTATCACTACTAGAAGCAGACGTGGTCTGCAGAAAGATGCCTTTAGCTTCAGAAAGTGCAGTTACTTAGAAGAGACTGAGTTGAAAAATAAAATCACCAAACAGAATTAGTTCTGCTCTAACTCAGACCAGGACATAAGGTGACATTTGAGTGCACCAGCCCTCACTGAAGTTCATTCCAGTACACAGTGAGATTTTCTCAAAGTATTTGTAAATGTATCAGGCTAGCAAATGCATTTATTCACATTATTGTGGAGAAAATGCACTTATTTATGAAACACTGGGAGTTTGCTTCTAAATAGCCAATTGCTTATTCACAACTGGCATCATCAATAGAAAAGATACATTTTGGACAGTAGAACTGGTACTGCTTTGATCACTATCAATTTAATTCTTGGATCACTGACATGCCATTGTAAAATTGTATTAGCAAGGGATGCTTAGGGAACATAGAAGCAATTAATTCTGAAAGAAATTTGTTTTAAAAAGATAGCATGTATTGTATAGGACACTTTTTTGGGAGGACTGCTGAAGAACAGGGCTGTGGGAAGAAGATAACTTGGTAAAATACTTTTTTTGATGCATGATTACTTGTCAGATATTACAATGGCAGAATCAGGCATCTCCTCTTAAAATGAAATAAATCCAAATTTTAAAAAAAGCCTCTGAATATAAATAGATTATTTGCAGTTAATTCACTTAAGTCTGGCTTACTTGGCTGTGTCCCATTCCTGAAATGGAATCAGCAACCCAGAGTAGTTCTGTGTTTTCTCTATGGTGGCATTAGCCAGTAATTTATTTTTTAAAAGAAAGAAGAGGCAGAACAACTCATATTTCTCCTATTTTATCACTGTGCTATAAAATGTAAGTGATGGCCATGTTTTTGTTTTGAATGACTACAGTCAGTCATATTCAGAGCACCTCTAACCTCAAGAAGTGGGTAAAACTGTGCTTTGTGGATCCCGTTGTGCCACATTGGCCAGAAGCAGCTTCTGAGTAAGTTCGCACTGCCGAGACTGAGGAGGTCTTGGAGATGTGTGGAAGGAGACCCTCAGATGCCCTAAAATGCTGTCAGACAGGATTGTATGCACTTGGGAACATCAGGTACCTACATGCTTTTGAAGGTTTAGCATCCAGAGTTTTGATGATCCCAGCCAAATTAGTCAGCAGTCCATCCTATTTGATCACAAATAGCAGAGATATAGGTAAGATCCTAAAGCAATAGGTTGCACAGTGCTTAACTGAGTTCAAGCCTTTGACACAGTATACGTATCACAGACCCAAATGCATTCTGCTTAATTGTAAATAATTTAGAAATGTAGTGTCTCTATTGAATAGAGAATGGTAAGTAAGCACTCAAACATAATTTGTGCCTTCATGGGGCTCAGTCATGCTCTGGAGGTGCCTATGGCCTTGGGCAATAGAGGACTCCTCTGGTGATCATATACGTACAGCACTTCAGTTAGGTAAGGCTCTTAAGCCACAGTTTTAAAGCCAGGAGGAAGAATTACATTCAGCCAGCAGACCTCCAGTGCGACATAAGCTACAGAATTTCACCAAGCGTTGTTGCTTGTGTGCCAAGCCTTCCGCTCGAACTGGAGCACATCTCTTAAATAGATCAGCTGGAGAAACTGCCTGTTTAAAACCAGGATGTTCGTTTTTATTATTATAGTTCCAGCATATTTCCTAAAATTGTTGGAATGCCAGATGCCACTTCAGCGAACTCCAGATGGCGGAACTTTAATCAGTAGTGAGATGTTATTTACTAGAAATGCTTCTTTATAGCAAAAGTAGATCTCAGGTTCCTTCTTTTTTTTTAAAGTATTTTGGTTTACTCTTCTGACTATTTATTTAAAATTTCTTCACTGTACAGATTTGCAATAAGTATCATTATTGTAAAAAAAGTAACATGGAACTAAATACTGCTTGTAATTCAGAGTGGTGAGAAGTCCAGTTCATAAGGGTTACCCAAGAATCTAGAACATCCGAATTTTTTATTATTTTTTTTTCTTTTTCAGGATGAAAGCTGCTTTTGTTTAGTGTTCACAGTATGCCTTAAAAAACTTTCCTCCACTTCTCAATCTCAGGGTATTGTTTCATATGGTAACAGCATGCATAGTTTTAAACATTTGCATAAGGAGCAGATTCTCTGGTCTGCTTTGGTTTGTACTGCCTGTAGCTTCCTAGCTGGGGCTCCTCCATTGATGAGAGAGCATAAAATCAAAGATAGTTCTCTTCATCTTTTCCCTTTCCAGCCCACTCACACGAGCAAAGCAGTGGGCAGCAGCCAGAACGTGATATACACTGCTGTCCCCATCTGTCTTGTATTCTCTGTGATCACATCTACCATCTTTATTTAAGGAGACTGAACTGCTGGAAGGAACCCAATGGATTTGACCACACCTTTCTGTTGTGGTAGCCTTTTATACCCTTCCTTTCAGCTCAAAGTGCACCCTGATATTATGTCCTATTTCCTCTATGGGCCTCAGGAATAACATGACACTGCAGTACAATATAGAAAGATAGAGTGAAAGAGTGCAGAGAGATGATGTGATTCCCTGATTATGCCTCCATAGAGCCTATTTGTTTAACCACAATTGCGTGTTTTGGGGGTTTTTTTGTTTGTTTTTTTTTTTAACATGTAACTCCATGTGAACATGGTTCAGAAGGTACAAGACATTAGTGGTGAGAATTCTATCATAACATGTCAAAATAGCTAGAAATAATTTGGGGCTGGAGGAGTCATTTTCACCAAAGAAATCATACTCTGCAGCTCCAAAAAGCGTAAGTATTGCAGAGCAAAAGCTGTCCTTACAATATGTGTAACTTTGAGTCCCTTGGTGTTACTCCCACCATGAATTCCAGTGATCATCCTTTTGCTTTCATAAGCTACATATCCTTTGTAGTGCTCATTTTAATGTTTTACTTTTATGTCCATTAAGCAGTGGACATGTGGGCTGATGCGAAGCCCAGGTGCTCAAATATCTGTCCTGTTTTTCGAGTGGGTCCTGAGCTCTGTGCTGCCATAGTTGCCCAGGGTACCGGCAATAAAAGCTTTAGTGCAGGATTAGATGAGACCATGGAACAATTCACTATCAGAAGTAGCTGTAGTAACAGCTGCATATGTCTGACATAGATTTATGTGGAGAGACTAGGAGGGCATTACATCAGAGGCCTGCTGTCCTGCTAGCCTCGTTCCCCCTCCAGGCACAACGAAGCAGTGTCTGCACCTGACAGCATACCTCTAAAAACAACGGCTATATTAGAAGTATAGGTGAGGTCAAATCTACTGATGGGTTAAAAGCAGTATCTCCTCATTTCTCCCTCTCTTCATTTCTCTTGGATAAATAATAAATCCTCTTACAGGGAGAAATTCAATGTATTGATTTGGTCTTACCCAATTTCTGTTTCCTCTTGCTTTCAGTCATAGGAGTCAATGAGCAGAATGTTGAAAGAAGCAGCAGAGCACAGAATGGTCATGTTGGATGATCACTATTTGGACTGATCCCTCTGAGCCTCTGCCTCTCTACCAACAAAATCATATGACATATTGCATCCTCAAATATCTCATTGCTGAATGCCTTGTAAAGCTTAAACTGCCTCTCCATGAATAACTTCATGCTGTGGTGAAACACAGCTCCTCTGGGACTGCAAAATGCAACCTGTTAAGGAGCATACTGCTACATGAATGAAGCAGAAATTAATACTGGGTTGTCCAATGTGTTCCAGGAGGCATTAGAGTGAAGATTTTTGGACTGAATCGCCATTCAAGTCAAAAGGCTGGCAGGATCCTTAAGGGCAAGAGGTATTTATGAGATCAGTTTTACTCTTCAGATGAAGCGTGCCATCAGTCCTGTCCTTTCTCAGGACATAATAAAGTCAGTAGTTCAGCACTCAGTAATAATTCTGCCAGGACCTGCAGCTTTTTAAGTTTTTCTTGGAAGTTAATAACACTAGGCTTGCTCCAGGTATCCTTTGAACATTGACGAAATCTCAACTTTTCACTAACAATATGGTAAAAGTGCACTTTCTTTGTGCTGTGCATCTTCTGCTGCTACACCAGTAACCAACCACTTATCATGTAATCAGATCCTTGCTGAACTATATGCCATCTGTGATCAAATGAATGATGAATAAATTCAGAATGCAATTTTAGCTAGCCTATTTTTTTGTTCATATTTTGTTCTTAGTAGATTTGAGTCTTTTTGACCTTGTGAGAAATGGCTGCGTTTGAACTAGAAATGTGTTTTATTTCTAGATAATGGACTATGCCAACTTCCATTTCTTTTGGAATTCAATAGAAACTGTTTGGTATATCAGGACATTTTCTACATCCTTATTTGCTTTTTCTTTCTTTCAGACTATACTCTTTGATATAGCTAAAACTCCAATCTTTACTCATATCTCCTGGCTCCAGCAATTCTTTTTTGATTTCCATTGTTTTCTGCATGGCAGGAACTCTTGCTATCAAGCATTACATTTAGTTTTCCATTCATGTAGCTATGAGCTAACAAATTACACCAATTTCTTGAGGCCTTCTGAGCTAAGTGAATTTGACTCAATCTTTCTCAGCTATCAGCCCTTCCATTATTGTTAGGGAATGCTTCACTGATATTTATTTGTCATTCTGGTAATGCAAGTTCTTTTGCTTTGATGCTGAGACTTTGAAACTTGGATGCCTGACAACATAACACTTCCTCCAGAAGTCGTCTAATTAAAATGTGCTAATGCAGTGACCCTTGATCACTTGCAACCTCTGGAGACATCTCCTACAGATATATAATTTTGTTGTACATCAGCTTCCAGCAAAGCAAAACAGGGTTGGATTTACTCACAGTGTTGTGCATGGGGTGGTGTGAGGCTTTACACGAGGCAACAATGATCTCTTCCAAAGCTTCTTGGGACAAGTGTGCTCTCCATGGCCCTCGGGAAAGATGCAGGCTGCTCCTTCGCCATGATGTGGCCACTGAGCTTTGTGCAGCTGCTTATCAGACATTTTCTGCGTCTTCTTTAATGATCTGATTTGCATGTTTACCTATATTGTGTGCACAGCCATAAACACTGGTTTTGCTGAACAGTGTTTTGGCAGAAGTGAACAGTATCAGATGGAGACTTGAAATGCTTGACAGAATTCCCTGGGGCGGAAACAGCAGATGTAGGGAGGCAGAAATTGCAGCAAGCCTAAGGCGGCTGGGCAAGGGACCTTTGGGAAGACAGAGACAGTCTGAGCTAAGCAGAGGTGCCTGAAATGAATATAGTTGCTTAACAGAGGAGAACCCGCCTGTGAGTTTCATGCAGGTTGTCATTAGCTTCAGTAACTCTTGGCTTTTCTGTTGGGTCCTGTCATCCCGTTCAGTTCCCTCATTAAGCCCTCAACTGCTTCTGCTTTTTTCTAGTTTTTCTCTTTTTCTTCCATCAATATTTTAATTTCTGTTTTTCCACAGCATGGTATCTCACCACATTTCCTCTTTCTGTCTCTGGTTCTCTGCGTTGTCACTGTTTCTCCCACTTTCTTCTGGCATGGTTCCTGTCCTTTCCTCTCAATTCCTCACCACAGTTTTTGCCATGATAATGTGTGACACTGTTCATGACACTGCTATTGTCTCAACCCTTTTATTACTGATGGAAGCCCACAGAGTTCTTTGGTATCTGTCTTGAACTTCAGTCCAAATACACACACTTGCTGGAAGCCCAGTTAGATACAGAGAGAGTAGTTAAGAGCTGCCAGAAGGAGAGCAGAAGGACTGAGCATCTGCCTGAGTGCCAAACAAGGAGCATAATGATTACCAGGTCTTCATTAGGCTTTGAACATAGAATTCCAGGTAGCTGTAGCTTTGGTCACATTCTCAGTGAATATTCTTCATTAGTAAAGATGGACAGGCAGCTCCATCGCAGTTGTATCTAACAAAAGATGTAGAGGTGATAGAACCTGTCATCCTGAAGCAATTCTATAACACAAAATAGCATAGCAAATGCTACACCACTCCACTGCCTCTTAAGCACAGAGGAGAGAAACATCTTTATATGATTCAAAGTGCCAGGACACCGATGGGAATTTAAAGAACTGTTTAGGCTAATCCATAGGCTAGTTGTACTTCATGAAAGTGAGCCTCAGGCAGGGGGTTTTGCAAACATTAAAGGTGACTCCCTGACAACTTAGGCTGCCAGTACAAGCTATACTAAGGCAAAAGAGCTGAACCTAAGCCAAAAGATAAAGACACACATTGCCTGATCAGTCAGTGTAGCGTATGGAAAGTCTCTTGAGACATTCCCTCCCAGACACGCTTGAAGAGAGCAGGCTGTTCTCTGCCATTGTGTAGTATCTTAGGCTGCAGCATGTCTTAGTTGTGAGTCCTGAAATTTTACCTTCTAATACTTCTTCTATAGTATGTTACTGCCTGTAAACCTCACCTTAGAAAAGACACATTCAGCAGTGTGAGCTCTCCAGCTCGACTCACATCTAACTACTTCATAGCAAAACATGTTCCATAGGTAAATTAAGAGAGTAACCTGGTGCCACACACTGCCCAGCTAGATATGCTGAAAGGTCATATCCCCTTTGACCGGCCTATGCCAGAAATGTTCTAGGTAGATCACTTGTTTATACTTCTGCACCATCAAGGAGAAGTTTAGAAGGGAGCAAAAGGCCATCTAATCCATCCTTTGCGACCACAAAGGAAAGTGAACTGTATGTAACCAATCATATGGCTTGTTCTTTTTTTCACTTCTAGTCTATAAGAGGTAAGAAATTATAATATTGGTTTGATATTTTAAAGGATATATGTTTGGTTTTTCTGATAGAGAGTGGTTGCTAGTTTAGGATGATGTATTATTAAATCATTTTACAAGGAACAAGGATAAATATTCTAAACAAAAGGGAAAAGACAGCAACATAATATAAACCCCCTTATTTAAAACTAAGGTGACCTCTTAACAGATTATAGTTGTGTTTAAGTTTTCAAGCATCTGAGTGAATACTATGCCACAAACTGTATTCAGAAAACTTTGCTCTTTTCAATGGCAATCTTTAATTAGTTTGATGTCTTCAGATGCACTCATTGATAGAAATTATTCATCCCATTGTTTGTTTTATCAGGGGTAAGGCTGAAAAACTAATCACACTTCTAAGAAATGGTAGCACTTGAAAAATTTATGTGTGCTTCACTATACATTAACAATAAAAGCAGTTGATAAAACTTACTTTGGCTTGAAACTTCAAGCCATCTGTAAGCTATCCCTACAACCTCTAGGACTCGGTTCCAAGTTCAATTTTACTGATATACTCTCATCTACCATCTTATGTCCAAATCTAAGAAAAGAAATTTTACTGTTAGGATTCCTCCTTCCTGTCTCTTAATAGTGGTGACAGGCAGTCTCAGGACATTGTAGACTGCTGTATATTTGGATCTAGCAGAAGTACTCCTTGGGACAACAATTTAAATTCAATCTTGAAAGGAATGGAAGATCTCTTTGTTTCCAGAGGAATTACTGCAGCAAGAAAGCAGGGGTATAGATCAAATGATTAGATTGAACAATAAGTGAGATGATGTATTTTAAAATTGCACAATGGTATAATAGCGAGGAGGTGCCAAGCGCTCTTTGGAAAGTGGTTTCAGATGTTTCCTACCCAGAACAATACAGATTTTGGAGACTTCATTTAAAAGCAATCACAAGGCAAAAGGTCACCATGCTAGCTGACTAATTGGTCGCTGGCCAGATGGAAACCTGTACTTAGTTCAATTCAAGGACAAGTTGCTGCAGGCTAATGTATGGCAGATGGGAAGCCAGGGGAGTTTGTTTTCATGAGTCACGCTGATGTGAGGGCTACATAACTCTTTGTGCTGTGGGTCAAGCCAAATCTTGTTTTTCTCATCTAAAGAATGATAGTCTGTGCACACTCCATGTTAAAACAAGGAGGAAGATGTGTATGAATCAGAAGCAGAGATCTCACCAACGCATCCTATTTCTCCGTGACCTCAAACTGAAGTATCATAAGCTTGCTGTCGAAGTATGTATAGGTCTAACCTATTTCATTCTCCTGTGTCCTGTTTGAGATTTTCTGGATTACATGTAATACTCATCTTCATCTACCATTTTGTCACTGCATGCATAAAACAGTACATAAACGGAAACATCTTACCAGAACAAATCTACAAGATGACCTTCCTCTTTCTGATTCTTCTCAAAGACTCACTTCTACTAGGAAATTTTCTGGGAGCCATGTGATAGCTTACTGAGGAATAAATGCTTGATGATTCTCACTTGTATGAAATGGTAATTAGTATAGATTTTGAAAAATTTGAATAATACTAAAAAAAAGTATTATTGTGTCATCTGACCATATGGCTTGTTCCCACCCATTCCTAGATCCACCCATTCCTAGAATGAACATCGTCTCTTTTGTTGCATTTCCTTCCATACACATCATACATCTTTCAGATTAGTCTTCATCTTTATTTAGTGAGATCTTTAGAGTATCTCCTGTTTTCTGCTTTTGCTCTGGATATAGATTCTTTAGCTTCAGGCAAAATATATGATCTACTCCATGGCTTTCAGAGCTTTGTAAAGTCACCGGTATTCTTTCCAGTATCCTAGGAACAAAGAAACATTTATAGAATTAGAGAATCAGAGAATGCCAGGTTGGAAGGGACCTCAAGGATCATCTGGTCCAACCTTTTAAGTAAAGAAAAAAAAAAATTGCTTTAAATGAGATGGCCCAGTACCTTGTCAAGTTGAGTCTTAAAACTGCCCAGTGTAAGGGAGTCCACCACTTCCCTTGGGAGACTATTCCAATGTTTAATTGTTCTCATTGTGAAGAATTCATGCTTGAAATACCAAAACTTGTTATTCTTATTTACAAAACTAAATATTTAAGATTCACCAAGAAGAGTCAGGATTCCAAGTAAAGTTTTTGTAGGTTGTGTTGCCTTTGTTTTCTGTTATGCAGAGAAATGATGGAGTTAAAGGCCAGTTTTACTAAAGTACAGCAGGATTGTCGCACGTGCTTGTGTCCAGAGAGCTCTCTCATAGGTTGCATTCACATTTGAATGACTCCTCTTCCTAACATGAATCTTTATTTTGTATTTTGTTTAATCTCTGTCTTTTCTTGTACAAAGGTCTTCTAAAAGTTTAGGTAGCTAAAGAAAATGCACAACGTTATGCATGCTCTGTGCAGATGACAGCTGTGGGCATATCATTTTATGTTGATATTGTAGAATATGACTTTCATAAATTTTTTTTTGGTGCCTTAGGTTATAGGTGTATTGATATGCAACTTGGTGCTTAGCTGGAGAGCTAATGTGAGGAGACAGTTGTCAGTATGGGTTGCTATGTATATAATATTTGGACTATGCTTTCAGAATAGACCACACTGAAAGCTAGCTGAGGTTCTGAGTTAACTGACTTCTGCAATTATAAAGAAATCCACATGCTACTTAGACTTAGATTTAGCTTAGATTGCAGCAATGAATTAAGATTGCAATGAATTCGAGCAGCAGTAAGGATCTCTACTTGCAAGTTTAAACTCTCAAGCTCTAAAGAATTTAATTAGTCTAAGAGGCAGGGTTTTACAGAATCTGCACAAATAGGATGTTTCATTCATCAGCAGCACAGTGTGAGTTCAGGGTATTTTTATTTGTTTACTCACAAAGGTATTGAAAAATGTCATTAAAAAGTCAAGAATAAACACAACCTACAAAGTCTAGTACCCAGCTATCGAGCCTGTAAATGCCAAGCTAAACTCAACGGAAAATAATTCCATTCTTAGCTAGTTAGAAGATGGATAGCAAAAATAATTAAGTCAAACCAAGAAGAGATAAAAATAAATAAACAAACTGAAACAGAGGGAACTATTTTCACTCTGATAATTTCAGTAATTTCTTAATCCCTATAGTTATGAAATTGTCTTAAAAGCTGTCAGCTGAGGTTTTTAAAAACGATACAGAATTTATGTCATTATCTTGTTCCTAGACTTTCAGGAGTGATAACTTGCAGAGTTTCTCTGCAAACGTGAAATCAGAAATGCAAGTTGTCCTGTAATCTCACGGCACCGAGAGCTGGGTATTTAAGAAAAATATCAAATGCTGGCACTCTTGGGAATTAAAGAGCAAGCATTAATGACACTTCTGCCTGAAACTTTCTCCCTGCTAATGTTTGTAACCCTGTGCCTCCAAGGGTGGCCATCTCCGTGATTCTGCAGCCTGAGGGAGGCCCAATACTGCCAAAAGGTTGCTGGTCTGCTAAGTGACCACAGCACACAGCCTGATTTCTTCAGAGCAGCAGAAGGCAAAAGAAAAGCTTTACAATGAGGCAGCACGTGACTTTTCCAAGTGTTCAGAGAAGCGTGGAGCCGACACCTCTGAAACAACTGGTACCTGTGTGTGACCACAGATATCCCCTTGGTTTGTGTTTGTGTTGGTGCTGAGTTCTGCACACGAGAATCTAACCATAGTTTGCAACACAGAGCAACATGGAATACAGCTAAAACCACTGTAACTCCATGCTAAACAGCACATAAAACCTCTGCTGATCTGTCTTCTTTCACAATATCAGCCGCATCACGGGTCTCGTGGGGAATTTTCCATGTTGGTCTCTGCCAGAGGGTCAGTGGCCTCAACTTGTCCTGAATCAGAGCTGAGCAGGAAAAGGAAATTGATGGACTGAACAGTTAAATGGCTTTACAGTACTTTAAAAGCAAGCTTTCATTAGTGAGGGGCTCCTTTGATTTGATTGGGTTATCTTCAGCAAAGCATCTGTTTTCATTTACAACTAACTCTCCAAAAGCTTGAATCTTGAGTCAGAAATTCTCCCCCACCCTGTCAAAACGAACAAAGGTAATATTAATCTCAGACACAGAAAGTGAATGAGTGAATGGAAAAAACACAGATATGCAACTACTGTTCACCTTACGAAATTCAAAAATGTTTCAGTGCTATCACCCTTAGGTCTTTGCTGTCTCACTGTTCTTTTACCAAGAGCAAGCATTAGCTGAAGATTTTGATCGGATTTGGGAGAAAAGTTTCCTGTGGTTTCATCCAAAATTTAGCAGGAAATTCAATTTTGTGAAGGCCAAAACTCATTTGAATCTGCTAGAGAACAGGTTTGGCCAGAAACATAAAGTTGAAGGTTTTCTTTTTTTTTTTTTTGAGTACTCTTGTTTTGTAATGGATCTGTTTGTTCAAAACAAAAAGAGAAAATATCAACAACAGTAAAACAGAGTACAACTCCAAAACAAACAATGCTGTAAGTCAAATAAATGGTTTTTTATTCAACCCAAGACTATATTTCCAAGTTGGCTGTTCTCGTTGAAGAAAGTAGTTATTATTACTATTTTAGGTCAACTCAAATAAAAACTTAGGTGAGATTCTCCAGGTTAACAGCAAAACCATTATTCACATGGATATGTTTTTCTTGAATCTTATTATAGTAACATGTTTTATCTGTACAGTATGCAAACTGTTATTCCAAGAACTGTTGTTGTGCCCGAAAACACCCTGCACATCTTGATTCTGAAATCTTTCTATGCGGAGAAAATGGGTATTTTCATAGCTTAGGTTTGTTTTGTTATGTAATCTACCTGCTGCTGCTGACTACCTTTAGATTTTCAGGTTAATTTCACTTGTGACTTTGAGTGCATTGGGCCCAGGCAGAGCAAGGAAAGGCAAACATCTGAATTCACAACAGCCTCTATGAGCGCATTGCTGCCCCTTGGCACAGAGCCTTCAGCTGCTCTTCAAACTGCAAAACCTTAATGAACTCAAGAGGTAATTTCAAGAAATGGTCTCCCAGTACTCATATAGGTCACTGGCCCTCCAAGTGGTCTGTGGTCTTTGAAAGATGAGTATAGTGAAGCTGCCAGAGGAAGATAAAGACAAAATATAAGCCACGTGTGTGACACTAAGGCAAGGTCAATGCACAGGGGCCCAGAAAAGGGGCACTCGGAGCTAATTTGCAGAATGTAAGTTCACCGAGAGCATGGTGGGATTGAAGACTTCGCTTCCTCAAAATCAAGTCAAATATTGGTGTCGAAAGACTCAGCATGAGGATAGAAGAGCTTAAGGAAGCTTCTGCCAGCGAGCTATTGCTGGCCTGCCCTATCAAGTAATAAAGTCATCCGAGTTGCTGGCATACTCTCTTGTCTTCCAAAATGTCAAACTGATGAAAAAAGAAACTGTTTTCCTTTCCCGCTGCTGGTGGTTGTGTTGAAATTGCAAAGCTTTTCAAAAGTGCTGATACAGAAGATTTGCAATTCGGTACAGCTGTTGACAACTCCTTTCCCAAGTCGTGAAATCTCTGACAAAGGCAGTGCCTGCTGCTGCCTGGAGCCACGTTGCTGCCACTTAGCAGGGCGACAGCTGAAATCTGTACAGCAACTTTTTTTATGACGCACCGAACAAGCCAGAGCACTTTCAGCCTGGGAACAAGGGAATAAAACATTGATCTAGGTATGGCAAAATAGTAAGACAGGCCAGGCTGTATCTCCATTCAATCTGCCATTCTGCCATCTGCTATCTTTTAATTTTCCCTCGCACCAGTGACGCAAGGAGTGTCCAAACTTCAGCACATGTTTTGCAAACAGCAGTGCCCAATGGGCTGTTGCTGTAGGTCTGCCCATCAGCAGCAGGCCCGTTCCAGCCTACTTAACCATTTAATTTGGTAAATGTCAATATGGCCTCTTTGTTCTTCTTGGCACCATATGCTATCTGATTAAAAGTCAGTCAGATTTCTCTCAGCTCCTCTTTCTTTCAGAAAGATCGTTGGCAGCTGACAGCCTCCGCTGGGAGTTTTGGGTAAAGAGCTGTGCTGCTGTGGAAGTGCTGCTGTTGTTGTAGGTATTTGTAGTCCTGCTTCAGAAACATTACCATGAAGTGGGGCGTTGTTGCACAACTCATGCCACAAACACTGGACAAATGCGTGCCCTGAAGAGATGGCAAGAGAAAGATTTCTCTTACGGTATGGTAGAAAGTACAAGGGTGGATATGAAGCTGTGGACTTTGCTATGAAATCAGTTAATAGGAAGGACACTAAACCTGCTCACAGAAAAGTGCTTAAGAGTTTTAATCATTTCTCTTAATATTTGAATCAAAGGAGTGGCACAAGAGAATTTTTATTGGGCAAGAGTCGAAGATTGATGAAGATGAGAGATTGAAAGGGAGGAACAAAAGAAAAAAAAAAGAAATAATAATAGATCCTACCATCATCCTCTTAGAGACATTAATCAAAAATATAGGAAGATAGGAATCTCTGGTTTACAAATTCTACACTACTTTGCTCCTCTCTCTCATACAAATGCTCTGTGCGCACACTTCATGTTCTTTGAGGGCCATTAATTTACCTTCTCTTCTTCATGGTCCTCTGGATCATCTGGTTTGATTTTTTTAAATGGGTACAGGCAGGAGCACATACAAGGCAGAGGGAAATACAGGGTTTATTTGCAGAATGGGCAGTGATTTAGTCAAAAGAGCATTAGCCTCAGACAGGACAAAGGCAACCTTAAGTCTTGTTTCTTGCACAGCTACTGACCTCCTACACAACTTTAACCAAACTGAATCTTTCTGGTTGGTCTCTCTATCGCCTCCAACCTCACTAGAGGAGCCCCAAGAGAGCCAGCTCACAGAGACTTTCCAGCTGCACATTTGCCTAATCTAGCATTCAGTCTGCGTGGCAGAGTTCACCTTGGAGTTTTCTTCTCTTAGCACTGGAAAGGAAAATGTTCTCTTTCTCCCTCAGGGGTTTCTCTTTTCAGGGAAGAATGTCTGTAAGAGTTGTGGGGTTTTTTTCTGTAGATAAAAGCGGTCATGCAACAGAGGGCAGTCCTCTAACCTTTCACCTTAGCATACTTTGGGGACACCTCCAGGGAGACCACAGGCCCACTGCCTGCAAGAGATGAAGAGAGCAATGGTGGTGGAAGCGGGCGAAAGTCTCCCCCAGCAGTCTGCTCCAGCGCTGCTTTAAGCTTCACCCACTGCAGGATCCAGCACTAGGTTAGGCTTACAGCCATTGCGTGCTGTGGGTTGATCAAAGTCAAAACAGCCAGGGCTGCAGTTACATTTGGAAAAAATGGCGTTTCTTTGGTTTTGTAATATGAGCAGGGGGAGACTGGTTATAAAGATCTGGTCTTTCTTTTCCTGCTACATTGAATTTGCTCATTCACGGTGGCTTTTTCTTTTTAACTTGCCAGTTTGGAAAAGTCAGTTCAGCTACATGTCATCCCAGCTGTGCTGCCAGCTTACAGCTGAAAACAGGAGCCTGAGCTCCTGCTTCGGCAGCTGGATCTTATACTCTAACTTGAGTCATGAAGTTCTATTTGCTGTTGTGAACACAGTGATGGCTGCCAAGTCTGTGCGGTTTTACTACATGGATTAAAATAGGTGGCACTTTTTAGACCAGTCCTTCAAGTTTGATTCATTATGCACCACTGAGCAGCCTTGGTGTGTCTGTTGGAAGGAAGATGGGGATTTAGCTCTGTGAAGGCAGTTTCACCAGAGAATTGTTATTTGTAGAATTCTTTTTTTTTTTTTTTTTTCGTTCCTATGACTGTGGAGGGATCTGTTTATCTGGGTTGTTATTATTTTTATTTGCTATCTGTTTTTTTCCATCCTTTTCTTTATTCATCTCATCTTTTAGACTGATATTTTCAAACAAATGACTACGATATTGCATATCTATGCATTAAAATACTAAGCATTTAAGAGCATTGATCAGCTTCCAGATCTTTGGATGTCATCACAATGAACTGTTTGCTATTAATTATTAGTAAATGATAGGTTACTAAACTTTATCCTCAAAATATAAACCAGAATTCTTACTTTATTCATTAATTGATTGTTTATGTTAAATACACTCTGTAAACTTAATAGTCATTGTTCAGGCCAGGATTTGGAAGTTGCTAGAGAGCTCATGTCATGTCATTAGTCTAAAATACATTAAGGGTGTTTTTTCTACCCAGGTTGTTGACTCATGTCAGCCCCTGAAAATTATTGTCTGGGTACAGTATCAGATTTTCTTCCTTACATAAGAATAGAGGGCTACATACATGCCAGTCTTAGAATCATAGAATGGTTCTTAGTTGGAGGAGACCTTCAAGATCATCAAGTACAACCATTAACCCCGCAGTGACAGGTCACTACTAAGCCTTGTCCCTAAACTCCACATCTACATGTCTTTTAAATACCTTCAGGGATGGTGACTCCACCACTTCCCTGGGCAGCCTGTTCCAGTACTTAACAACCCTTTCTGCGAAGAAATTTCTCCTAATATCCAATCTAAAACTCCCCTGGTGCAACTTGAGGCTATTTTCTCTTGACCTATGGCTTGTTACTTGGAAGGAGAAACTGGCTCTTACCTGGATACAACTACTTTTCAGGTAGTTGTAGTGAGTGATAAGATCTCCCCTCAGCCTCCTCCAGGCTAAACAATCCTGTTTAGCCTCAGTTCCCTCAGCCAATTCTCATAAGACTTGTTCTTACCAAGCTTTAGAGTCAGGGCCATCTGTTATAGGCCTAGTTCACTATATCCTTCACTAGCTTCATTGCCCTTCTTTGCTGTGTCTTACCAACACAAGTGTCTTACACAGTTGGGCTGAAGTAATCACAATCCTAAGTGGTAGAAAATGAGCGTTTTGATCTTCTGAATGTTGAGCAAGCCCAATAAAGAAGTTGTCTTTTTACTTCTACCTTGTTCTTTGAAATTCAGAGCTGTGTTAGATGAGTGTGGCTTTGCAGAAGAGTGTTGCACTCCCTTTCAGCCACGTGCCTGCCACATGTGGGAGAAAGATGGATTGCAGTTCCAGAGCTGTCACTCTGACATCGTTCACGAGTGTTTTGCTCACTTCAGGGAGATGAAGGGTATTGCTTTCTGCTTTCTGCAATGATTATATTGGCTCTGACTAACACTTACACTTGCTCACTAGGTAGGTAGTGTAAATTGAGGAGCTAAGGGGAACAGAGTGACTAAAAGGGCCAGGAGACAAGATTAAGAAGCATGTTTTCTCTATGAATGGATTGAGTGTGAAATTAGTACTCCAGCTAGCCTGTTGGAGCAGAACACTGATGCAGCACACACAGAGCTGATCTTCCCTTTCTCAAAATTAAGTGCGTGCTACTGACCAGGCACAATTAAACTCTCTGGCCTTTGATAAAGAGAGATGCTGTGGTTTGTGCTAAAAATACTCCACTTTGGCTGAAATAAGAGCATGAGACTAGATAATCACAGAATGCAACATTAACCAGCGAGACAAAAATGGATAGTCAATTTAGTCCAAAGCTTACTGGTTCATTATTTCATATCACCAGGCTCTCAAAAGAAATTACAGCGTGGAAACCAGAGCTTGTCTGGTTGCAGCACTCTCCTAGATATTCTTAGCTGAAGCAGCCTGTTGGTATGTGCATTTTGCTTTGACAAATGGGGCAAATTGAGCGCCCTAAGGGATCAATAGCTTTTGCTACTAATCACATACTTTTTAAGTACATTCGGTAGCTAATAGAGAAGACTGCAAACACCACAAAACTTAGGCGCTTGACTGAATTGAGACTAAATTAAAGATATTTATTATGCACGTGAGCCCACGTGCATAATATACAAAACTAACCCAAGAGGGAAGAGTGTCTACAGCTTGGAGACAAGGAATGAGTTTTATCCCAGTCTCTGCAGGACAGTGATCTAAAGGACAAACGGTGGCTGCAGACCTGATCTATATGAGAGCAGTCTGCAGCTCTGGCCACAGCACTTGATTAAGGAGCTGAATCAATTCAGGAGACAAAGACCATGAATCTGCCTCTGCCTCTTAATTTGGTATTTTGCAGTAGCTGGAGCAAGGCTTACTTAGTTATTTTCTTTATTAGCACAGTAATGCTGTGGTATCACTGTGAAAACCCTGGCTAAGCAGCTGTCCTTTCGGGGAGGCATTTAGAGCTAAGTGGTGACAGNGAAGGAGGGAAGGAGGGAGGGAGGGCTTGCCTCTATCAAAATGTAGTGACCATCAGACAGGGCTTGATCTCTAGAAACACGTAACTGGGAGGAGTGCAGGTTACTCACTGTCTGCCTCAGCTGTCCCAGTGCCAGGCAGGTGGGACCATTGCTCTGACACACAGCGATTGCGATGAGCTCTGCCTAGAAGGCAAACACAAGAGCTCGTTTTAGTGATGAAAGATGCTACCAAGTTTGGTATTTACTCAGCTGGCAAATGTGTATTTAAAGAGGAGGAAACCTCACCCCATCACACCACTCTCTTTTTAGCTGCCTGAACCTTGCCACATGGCTCAGCCTGACTCCATGTAGTCCTTGAGGCATCTGGCACAGCCCCTGACAGCAAGCTGTTGCTCTGCTGAACTTACTTCTTGGTGTCTGCCTAATTTTTGGCATGAGTGTCGCAGCAGTGCATCCAAAGGCTGCAATTAGGAAACCTAAGTTCAAACTTCCCATGCCTAGCATCTGCTCTGTGCAAAAGATGTGATGCCAGTGCCTGTGCTGAGACTGACGGGTACCCTGACACAAGCAGGACGGGTCTGAGGAAAAAGCCTCTGTAGCAGTAGGGAGAGGAGAGGAGCTAAGCAATGCCAAGGAGCACACAGCAAAGGGCACTACATGTGCCTTCCTTTGCTGGAACTGAAATCAGCCTCTCTTAAGAGGGCTGTGTGCTGCAGCGTTTTACTCTGGCCTTAGTTGTAGGCTAGGCTTGATGCTTCTGCTTATCCTCCAGTAATGCTGACAAATGGCTTGTGCTTGTGTGTGAGCGTGGCCATGCCCTTTCCAGGACCTTAGCAGTTCCTTTTATCCTGCTCAACCTGCTACTGAAATTTTTAGACCATTTTTATCCACTTCCAGGGCAACTTGAGCAGTCACAGGTCTCCAACGAGGTGCCAATGTGTGTCACTGAGGCAAAGAATTAGATTACATTTTTGTACCTTTTTCCTTCCACTTACTCTAGCTTCTTTCTTTACTACTCTTGGAAATATTTCTGCCAGTGTTTGCAAAGCATCAGCATTTTTGCTGCTTTTTTTCTGACCTGTGTATATTGTACAGTATGTGAGGAATTACTCACTCCATATTCTTTGCGATTTTACTGGCTGGGGTATATAACTCCTTACTGTGGACAGTCCCTTTACACATTTCTGGGAGCATGAAATGGGCAGCAAACCTAGCAAAAATGAGAAACAGTCTGATGTAAGGGAATGATATGAGAGAAACCCTCAGAAATATGGAAGTAACAGGTGGTATTCAGTTTATTACCACCTGACTAGCTCCTGAAGTTAAGAAGCTATTAAAGTGGAGTTGGGCATACCCTGGGCAACTTCCACTGCTCAGCTCAGCTGGAAACTCTCGTCTCTTCCACGCTTTTCAATCTCCCAGCTCCATTTCTGCATTAATGTTATTTGGAATGATCCTGCTCTTCACTAGGAAGTAAAATGAAAGGAGATAAATAAGAAAGCAAAATGGTGTGGAGGGCCAATTCTCTAGAAAACATATGTCTTCCATACAGTGACTATAATGCACCGTAAGAATCTTTATTTCTTGTTTCAGTAAGTGTAGAGACTTAACATTTTTAAGGCAACATGACACAGCTGGTTGTGCTTATGAATTAGTTTTTCCCCAGTCAATAGAAACTGAGCAGTAATCACCTTAATTAACATCTGCATAATTGTGATTAGTAACTTACAAAAGAACTGTTGTAGTAACATTTTACAAGATCATTTAGCAGTTATTGAATTATGCTTTCTTTATTTAATTTTTTTAAGTCACAGTGAGCAGCAAACAGGATGTGTCTAGTTGATTAAGTAATTAAACACATTAAGTAGCTGTAAGCTGAAGTAATTAAGAAAAGTTTGAGGGCAAGTAAGATCTACAAGAAGGCTGAGTGTTTGCTAAGGAGTCCAACTATAACGTCAAGCTTGTCCAGCTTGAAACTCAATTCTGGGTTGTCACTGTTCACTGATAGTTTCATATGCTTATTCTCCAGTAGTGCTCCTTGAGTGCTAATGCCTAATTCAATTAGACGCTACACTTCATTATTTACTGCTCAGCTTCAGCAGTGCTCTGAGAATTGGGGCCTAGGATAACTCTTTTTTCAATGTCAAATTACCTCAAGTGTCATCTGTGATGGATCCAGGACTAACTTTGGACCAAGATTAAAGCTCCATGACTTTACCCTATGTGTGCTTTGAATTTTTATGTAGCTGCTCAGAAAGTAGCCAGCCAAGGGGAATTAGGTAGTGAAGCAGAAGGGAGAGCACACCTGCAGGTCCCGCCGGAAGACAGAAGAAACTGGTTGTGATTAACAATCAGCAGCAGGTTACCAGAGACAATGCAGAAACAAGGCTGGTAAGTAAGGCACTGTGGGAAGTATCAGCTCTGATTTTTATTTTGAGGTTTGAAAGCACCAAGGTGATGGTGTTGAAAAATGCTGAACATTTTAAAGAGAGAGATATCTGTGCTTTGGTCTTGCAGAACTCAGAATATGTCATATTTTTTAAAAGATCAGAAGGAAAAGTGTCAAGCTTGATAAGGAAGTTCATTTCATTCCCTCAACCTAAGGGTTTTATATTAAACAACCACTTATATACATGGAGTACTGAACAGTTTCTCCATCATTTACAGACATCGTAGCAAAGAAGTATTTCAGTGCTGTAGGAGTTATTAATAGACTGATAGTACTGTCAGTGCTGATGAAGAACTTTCAGCACATGAGACTACAGAAAGAAAATCAAAAGATAGTTATAGGACAGTTTCCCTTAAAGTTGCCCACTTTTGGATTTATGGAAGTTTATCTGCACTTACAATCTGATGCCTGTTTTTCACATTCAGCCTTCTCGCCTTTATTCTACCTTTATGTTTCCTGGGCTTCTTATTGTCCTCTTTCCTCTCAGCATCACATTGATCTATGGGATAGCACATTGCCAAGAGAAGTCCTTGTAACGTTGCATCCAACTTCTCTGCCATCCTAACAACCTTTACTCTCAATCTTCTGGTTCTCTTTGTTCTCAGATAACTGTAAAGAGTTATCTTTACAGTCCCAGCATGTTAAATTATTCTGATTTTTGTAAATTGAAAGTGACCAAAGATGCATGTTTTCAATTAATTTTTAGGATTCATTCTGAGATTGCACATCTCTAAGCTTGAACTTCCTTTATGCTTTAGCAACAAGCTGCAAATGAGAGAGCAACAAGCTGCAAATGAGACAGCTTAGCTGAGGAGGAAGAGCATTATTAATCCTCTCAAATGCTACGAGCATCAGCTCATGAAAACTCTATTTTAGAGATCTTTGAGAAGTATGGTATATAGTTTAAAGGACCCACAAGGAAAGTGACTCAAATACGAACTAGAAACCAGGAATGTTTATATCACACATCTAACTTCTAAGCTAAAAAAAAGAAAAAACCCTAAATTACATCCCTTGAAAATGAATCGCACAAGAGTTCAAAAGACCACTCTGTGGAATAATTACTCAATGCTCAGACATTAGACTAGAGAATCCAAAATATTGTCTCATTTTAGCATATAGGAGATCCACAGTTCTTTTTATTGCTATGCTTCTGTGTGTTCCTAGCTGTGAATTTTGACTGCACGTTAGGTATGGAATAACCCAATTTTGCACAGCAAAACTTGGCAGACTCCACTGAATTTCCTTAATTCAAACACAAGATGGTTTTTTTTTGTACAGATTCCACATCAAACTTGAAAATTCTTTTTAGAGCACAAAAGCTACACCAAAACCAGACTGGATTTTTCTGAAGCTAGTTATCCATTACAAAAACAAAAGTACAGTTAAAGCACGGTAAAAGGAGAAAAATATACCACCTCCGCTGGAACAAATGAGAGAACAATGGCTTCTATTGGCAGATACTTAATTACTGGAAAAATCTTTTTTTGTGGGGTTGGATTTCATGGAGCCATCCTGTAAAGGCAAAGTCTAGCTGTTGCTAGATCCTGGCCTTTGGCAGCTGAAAAATCTGTGCTCCGGCTCTGTTCATTCCTTTTCGAGAGTGGGGGCAAAGATGATAAATCTCTACTCTGCTGCATCTGCAGCTCATGCTGAAAGTCTCCTGGAATCAGACACCCTTCAAAGATTCCTCCTTCAGTAACACCAATCTCTTCAGTGTTTACTGAGCCAGAAATGCCAGGGAAACCTGGTGGAATAAGGCTTTCTGCCTCAAAGGAGTCCCACTTCTTAAGCTGAGCAAGTTGGTTTATCTCTTCTAAGAGACAGGGGCTAAACTGGGCATCAACACACGGCAGCGTGTGCTGAGGTTTGGCAAGATCGCTGTTTCCAAACTGCCGTGATGCAGGAGCTGCTTCATGTGCAGTTCACCAATTCCCTTTAGAGTATGGGAGACTGATGGGCAAGAGAAGATGGTGGCTGCCACAGCTCTCCCAGCTCTACCCACCCACGCTCACAGATCCATCTCATAATCTATCTCAGACTACGTACTGGGGCTGTAGAGCCTGCTAGTGTCGGTGATTGCTCATTAGCTTGCATTCATGACAATTATCCCTGAGGAAGAGGGAGCTATAACCTCTGCTTTTAGCATGCAAATCAAGCAAAGATTGGAGTTACTACACAAAATCATGAAATGCCACGCTGTCGTTACTGTAGCTGGTTTTTCAGAATACAGTTTTAATTGAACTAGTTATCACAGATTTCTACAGGTATTTTTTGAGGCTTTAATGAAACACGCTACAAGAATTTTAATCATGCACCTATTGAAGGCAATGACAAAAATGCTTCAATGGTGTTCAATCAGAGTATATACAGTGCTGATTATTTATTTTTCTTGTATAAATAAATAATGACAAATTTACATCTGGTACAATAGGAAGCTTTAAAGTCAGGTACTCATGATTCATTCTGTTTGGAATATTTAAGTAAATTGATGCTCAAATCAAAATTAGGTAAAGTAAATTAGTAGCTAATTTAGGATGTTACTAAGAATAACATCGAGAAGACATGGAAGGTGGAAGCACCACATTTCATACTCATACCAAACGAACCAGCCCACAAACACTAGCCCCACTGCTGCAAAATCCTCCTGATGCAGCACCTATGGCAAAGGCAGAGAGACTCTGTCCTGCGCTCGCTGAAGTATGTGTGTCTAACTCAGTCATGGTAATTAGGACTCCACATGAATTAATAATAATAATCATATTGATTTCAGCAGGATTACTTATCAGATCATCAGCTAATATGTGCAAACAAAGAAATGTGCTGCCAAGAGGAGTCAGTATGAATAATAAACATATTGGGATCTGGTTTCCTACAGGGTTTTAGCTTGCACAGTCATTTACACCTATGGAGGAGATGCACGCAGGCTGGCCTGGTGTTCCCGGCCTTCTGCCTGCCCTGCAAACTCTTAATATGATTACTCAGTGTGCTGAATCAGGACTGTCATACAGTCCATAATGTCAGAACATGTAGGACAGTAATTGTCGCTCTAGAGGAACAGTTCTTTTAACTAGAGCTTGTTGCTACCAAAAAGCCAAGTGTGGGATTTGGGTGCTGAGACTTAGGGTGCACTCGAGATACTGATGCAGGGCAATCAGGTATGACTTGTGTCCTTCTGAAGTGGCAGCTAGAAGCCAGGTAGGGTGATCTAGAAACAGATCCCCAGTGTAGAATGGGACTAAATATCCTGATTTAGCCACCTGAGCCTCTTCTCAAATATCTGTCTATGATCCCCAGTTTCTAGTAGCACTAAAAGAGGCTGGGGACACAACCAGCTCTCCCCAGCAGAAAAATGTATGGATAAAAGGTAATGGCAGGCAGGTAATGTTGCTTTAGCTAGAGCATCTAGAGAGGAGGAAGAGTAAGATGATTTAGCCAAGCTTTCAAGAAAGGTGTAACAGGTAATTTAGTGAGCGTTACAATGCCCGAGGACAATAAAGATGTAGGAACACAGAAGACCCAAAAGCAGTCATCTGATCCTTCTCACAGCCTCACCAGCATCAAATTTCTAACAGATGTTGGCATCACCTGTCCTTTATAAACAGTTTTTATACAAAGACCTCAGTCTTCCCAAAGAAGTTATCTAAGTCTCTCTCTACCCTTAACATAAAAGGCCTTCTCATTTTTTTAATTAACCTCCTTTGCTGTATTTCAAACCCATTATGTCTTGTCTTATTCCCACTGGCAATAGCTCTTTATGTGTTTGAAAACTTATTGTGACATCTTCCCACTGTTGTAATCACTTAAATTGTTCCACTTCCTTTCTTTTGATTTTTTTTTCTTTTTTTTTTTTTTCTGCTAGATCATGTTTTCTACACTTCTGATAACCCTTAGTGCTTTCATCTGGCCACTCTCCAACTGCAGAAGCCCTGACTTTTCTCGGTTTCGTCTCTTACTTCTTACTGAATCCTTTGCAAAGTATATGAGGCTGGTGCTAGCCCTCAGTGCCTTCATCAAATGTATGAGTGGCATCAGAACAGCCAGATACTAGTTGCGTGGCTTATACTAACTGTTACAAGGGTTTTGCATGGTGATTGCCATCAGGAAAAAAAAGGGTATTCACAAAAAAACAAACAATAAAAAAAAATATCAAGTGATGAAAGCCAGACAGAAATTAAAGAAAAATCTGGGGCAATGGACATTCTTCTTTTGATGCATTGTGTCTCACAGCTGGGATCAAAGTTCAGATTTGGTTGTTGTCATTTATTCAAAAGGTGTGAACTTTTTTCAGTGAGAAATGAAAGTTTCCAAGGTTTCATGTAGTTTTCCTCAAAGAAACCCCTTCCTTTTTTACTCGTCTGTTTGATATTTGACTCTTTATCTGGCCTTGTATCTAGTTCTTAGTGAAACATTAGAGCAATGAGGAGCTGTAAAATTGTTGCATGGTTACTTCTCTCTTTCCTCGAAATTGGACATCACTGTCAACTCAGTTCTAGTGCACCCACCTTTAGAGAGAGGATCATCAGTTTCTGACAACTTTAATTTTTCATACTCTGAAAACGAAGAATTTCATTGCAAGGGAAACCTCTCTCTGAACTAGTGCAGCACCACCTCGCTGCGCCCACAGCAAAGCAGGCATACACAGAATCTCAAAGGGAAGTGTGAACTACCCTCGTTTTACTTAGCCTACCACTGGCAATAGCAAGTCAATGTTCAAGATAAGACAGTGTAAATGTTCTCCGGGTAGAAGGGAGGGATAGCAGGAGGAAGGGGTATTGCAGTTCCAGACAAATCTGGACTAATGGACCGTCATTATTTTGCCCATGACTTCTCATGGTAGATATCAGAGTTCAAAGCTGTCGAATCTCCTTGGCCATCAGCTTCCAAAATGGATGGGTAAGAAAATTCTCCAAATGAATTATTCCAATGACTGTTTAATTTCAAGGATTTGTTTCTCTCGTATAGGCTGCAACATGCGTGCGATTGGTGTGTTGGAGCTTCAACAAATCATGAGAATGAAACATTTTCTTCCACATCCCTGCATGATAAAATAGAGAAGAGATGGATATAAGGTATGTAATAATATATGTATGGTATATACCTTTAAAACAATCTTCTTAGAGAACTATCACTAAAGAGACAAAAGGTCGTATTAACTTCTAGCATGCCACTTGTTCAGACCAACTGGAACAATATTTGCATCTCTTCTGGATGAGATCTTAAAGCTGAAAAATTGTGTTAGGTAAGGAAGTGCTGTTGAAATAGCTAAATTCTATACTAGGCATTTTAAAAGCATTCAGATGGCTTACTTTTCAGCTGTGAAATAGAAGTCTTCTCCACTGTTCTGGAAATATGGGATTCAAGGTGACTTCATAGGGTGTTAATGGACGAATGGTCTGCACCCTGCTAACAATATTTCATGAGCAATGATGTAGAAAATAACATAGTCTATTACACTGTGCCACCAGATGCCATCTAAAAAACACGTTGGTGGCTTTAACATCCCAGACTTAATCAGCCTTCCACAGAAATGACACTGATGCTGACTGTAAAACACTGCATCCCCAGCACTGACTAGCAGCTCCTTAGATGTGGCAGTAATGATGTCCCACTTACAGTATCTCTACCACCAACTCAGTCTCTGATGGCTAATAAATGGTGGGGGCATTAGTCTTCGCTTCTACTGCTACCTGTATGTATGGAGTACTCATTTAAGTTTGGGGTACTTTCTTCAGTGTGTGCACACTTAAGAAAATTACCTCATGGTAGAGTAGAGTTGATTTTAGACAAAGTCCAAAGCATTACTATTGGGAGGGTGCCTTGAAAGGTCAAGAGACCTGTGGAGAGCATGGGATAGCCCAAATCCTGCTGTTTAGGAGGCTAAAACTAGCTGATTAAAAAAAAAAAAAAAAAGGACTGAAA
>VWZK01007706.1:53100-73634 GCA_013396935.1 Baryphthengus martii | reverse complement strand
AAAAAAAAAAAGAATGAAAGAATCAATGGGGCTGCAGCTTATCAGAAGTGTTAGAGGTGCTCAAGGTGTCTTGGGCCCGTCAGCAAATCCCCTTTGGACCATCAGTAGCCTCCACACCTCCACATCTGCACCTCGAATACCTTTAGCACAGTTTGGACCCATCTCCCTCAGGTCCAAAGGATGGGCAAGGGAAGGAATGAAGTTGACAACACATACTGCTTTTTTCAAAATATACTGTCTTCAGAATATACTTTCTTTTGCTTTTTCGGTTGCTGGACATTATCATATGCTTTTCATTGAAATTACTTCTCCAGGAGTGATCAACATTTTTAATGGAGTCAACCTATTTTGAAGAATAGTTGTATATAACATGCACGTTTTTTAGTGAAATTCTGTTCAAGATTGCTCCCAAGGAGTTGCAAAGTATTATTAAGGGGACAGACACTAGGACATGAATTTTCTCCACATATATTGGCTAGTGATCTGTTTGAAGTTTGAAATATGTTTCCATAAATCAAGACCTTGTTGTTTATCCTTTTTGTTTAATAACAATCACTGCTGTTGTTAACTGCCACCAAAATAAATTTGTTAGCCAGCATTAGGAAAGATATCCCCTATAATACCTACTCCAATTGGCTAAAGGAAAAACTCATTAAGAATCCAGGCTCTCTGCTTAGACCCTGCCTAGGGTGAGTCTTACACAGAAAATAACAAACTTTAATTACATTTTCATGGAAGAAAATGAAAATTTATCTCTGATCTGTTACAGTTCATCCATTGGTAACTGGTGTAATTGTATTCTTTTGAAGTTGCATCACATCAGGATGAGTAAAAAGAGTTATAAGTTGCCTTGAGCTTTCTGGAGATAGGTAATGCAAGTAGCAGCACCAATAGTAGTCACTGATGATGGGCAGATATTAATAGAAATTCAGAAAGAAAGAAGTGAGAAGAATAGCTGGGGAGGAAGTAACTGTAAACAGTTTATAAATTCTGAATTGCATCTTACAGAACACTGTAAATATGGAGAACATTTTCTATTAAATTTATTTGTATGGGTTTTTTTCTCCTTTTTCTTATCTTTCTTTTTTCGCTGTCTGTAATTAAAACAATGTATAGTTAAAATCATATATACATATAATTAAAACATACATATATATATATGTTTTTAATTGTAAAAGAAGGCTTTGAACAGTAAGAAGACAGCAATAGAGAAAATAGTAATTCCAGCTCCCTTTTACCAAAACCACTGTCTCATACTTTTTAGAAGTATGAAGCACGAGTGTGAAGATTACCTGGACAACTGACAGTATGTAATCCCCCTCAACAAAACCCCATCGCTGCTGTCTGCTCTCCCACTTAGATGCCACTAAGGTTTTACTTCTCTAAGGTAGGCAGCTGCCCAGTGCCATGATCTTTCTCTCCATTTTAAAGCATACATATTAGCAGCAAGAGATTTTTATTTCGGAGGAATTTGTCCCTTTGTCTCACTCCTCTTTCAAGTTGTAGCCGAAAGCTTGCTGACCGCTCAGGCTTTGTCTACATTTTGTTATGGTTCCCTGCAAACTTTTATACTCATACGGTTAACTTCTTCGGCAATAAAATACAGCAGGAAGACTTTCAGAAGCAGCCAGGAAGGCAATATTTTCCCCGCTCAAGTAAATTTCACCTGGCATTTTCTTTCGCTGCTCCTCTCCATGCCCGTGCAGCCTATTCCCCTGCAGGGCTCAGCATGAGCAGCAGCCTGAAGATGCAGAATAACAGCACTTAGTCTGCTGCAGGAGCTCTCAGTACTTGGTTCTTTTCCTAACACTTGACTGGGAAAATTGGCTGGGGATTCAGAGACCTATGTCAAGGAGGGAATACAAGGTATGAGCAGCAACCTCCTTGTTTTAACTCCTGGAGACAAAGCACGCGCAAAGGAAGAGAAGGGGTTATTAAAAGACTTTTCTCAGAGGGGTTCTGCCCCATCCTGACCTTCTCCTCCTGCATTACACTTTAGTTATATATTGTCACTCTCTCTCCTGTGAAATTACAGTGACTTGTCATGTAGTGAGAGCACCAGCGTCCCTGTGGGAAAAGAGAAGGAACGAAGCTACACAGCAGGTCCTGCCTGGCAGGAGCTCATTTCCACCTGCAGCTGGATAGGATCACCAATAGCTGCTACCTCATCTCATTTCTCTCAAGTTGGTATCCTGGAAGGCACTGGGCAAATTACTCCAATACCTGACTTTCCTTGACTGTAAAGAAATATAAGACTGTTATGTTCTCCCCTAAGAAGCGAGTTATGAGGATTAATTAGCTTCTGTGTGTAAAAGAGTTTGTAAAGAAGAAAATGTCTGTGGGAGGACCAAGTGCAATACACTAATGTTACTAAATTGGTGTTTAAGCTAAAAGCTCTGCTCACTGTAGCTTTACTGAGGAAAGAGAAGAGAGAGGTCTCCAGTTCATCACTTTAAATCCAGAGCTCATTCATCAGTCTGTCTTGCTGGATGAGCTCTCCATTATTTCCCATCATTCTCCAAAGTTTCCCAAGGGCCATGTTTACAGTGTCAGCTGCAGGTGGTGCAAGCTGGTGTTGCTTAGAGTCACACCAGGTTATGTCAATGCAGGCACCTTCCTGGTTGTCCCTCAGTCCTGCGCCTGCTGCAATCAGCTCTGTGGTGGCCAGGCTTCATGGACAACACCAGACTTGCTACTGTAGTCCAACCTTTCTCCAGACTCAACCTCAACACACACTAATCATAGAATAGTTTGGGCTGGAAGGGACCTTGAAGATCACGTATTTCCAACGCCCCTGCCATAGGCAGGGACACCTCCCACTGGATCAGGTTGCTCAGAGCCCCATCCAACCTGACCTTAAACACTTCCAGGGAGGAGGCATCCATAACGTCTCTGGACAATCTGTTCCAGTGTCTCATCACCCTCACAGTGAAGAGTTTCTTCCTTGTATCTGATCTAAATCTACCCTTATTCAGTTTAAAGCTGTTACCCCTCAGCACTATACTCCCTGATAAAGAGAGTCCCTCCTCTTCTTTCCTGTAGGCCCCCAGCACTTCCCCATGTGCTGGAAGGCCACTATAGGGCCTCCTCAAAGTCTTCTCTTCTCCAGGCTGAACAACCCCAACTCTCTCAGCCTGTCCTGACAGAGGAAGTGCTCCAGCCCCCTGAGCTTATTCATGACCCTCCTCTGCACCCGCTCAAACAGGACCGTATGTTTTTTACACTGGGGCCCTAGAGCTGAACACAGTACTCCAGGTGGGATCTCACAAGAGTGAAGTAGAAGGGGTGAATCACCTCCCTTGACCTGCTGGCCGCACTTCTCTTGATGCAGCCCAGGATGTAATTGGCTTTCTGGACTGCAAGTGCACATTGCTGGCACATACTCAGTTTTTCATCCACCAACACCCCCTAGGCCTTCTCCGCAGGACTGCTCTCAATCCACATTCAATACACAGCCTGTATTTGTGCTTGGAGATTGCCCTGACCCAGGTGCAGTACCTTGCACTCGGCCTTGTTGAATTTCATGAATTTTGCATGGGACCACCTCTCAAGCCCGTCCAGTCCCTCTGCATGACATTCCTTTCCTCCAGGAAGGGATGTGGTATGATCAGCATACCACACATCTCAGTCTCGTCGCCAAACTTGCCGAGAGTGCCCTCGATCCCACTGTCCATGTCGCTGAATAGTATGTTTTCTTTCAGCTCTGAGACACTTGAAATTCACTGAGATCTCTTAATTCTGTGTTGCCCTGTGTCTCACAGTAGGTCTTTCTAACTCCTGTCTCTAAATGAGGCAGAACTTCCCAGCCACAGGCAGTTCATTTAAATATAAATGTAAAAGCTGCGCTGGAGGAAATGGTTTCTGCTCAGCTATTTGATTATGAAATCAAATCATTTCTCTGCTGTTTTCAAATTGGTGTCTAACAGACGGTAATAGTGAAAAAGGGGAACTGCAGGGCTGGGTTTACATGAATTAAAGACATTCATTCCTGTGTGTGCTTTAATCTATATTGAAAGTAGCATGTTTTCAATTATGACCTGAGCCTACGGGATATTTTTTTTTCTAATCTCTAAAGCAATAGAGAGAAAAGCCTTTAACCCTCAGGAAATTGTTAAATGTAGGATTATACACCAATGCCATCAATTATTCTTTCTTATGCCCACAAATGATAACAAAGAGATAAATTGATGGGTAAGATCTCTACTTCAGGCAACAGAAAACACCAGCTATAAGTAAAATAACGTCATGGAAAAAGAAATGGATAGCTGAGCTTCTCTGAAACACAGAAATGAAATGCTGAAAGCACAGGAATCCAATAGTGATTTCTGATCTCTAGTGTCACAGAAAATCACTCAAGGAATTATCTTTTGAGTGAAGTGAACGGATGGTTCCTGTTCTTTTTCAGAGGAAGTCAAAGGGCAAGCAATACATCAGTATTTTCTTCAATGTCCAAATATGCTTGTGCTTTCAAACTTTAGTCACAACAGTGAGCAATCCTGCCACCATAATCTGGGTTTTGGAATGAGCAATGCAACTTTTGAAGCCTGTAAAGTGTGGGCTAGAGTTCCTGAGTTCCTCGTCCTCTTGCCTAGAGCTGCCTTGCTACAGACTTCCTCACATTCTTTCACCTACAAGTCACTCTTACTTACTAGGTGTCTGAAATTCTTTCTTTCACTTCGTGAGAAATACTAACTTTCCCTAAATACCTTCTCTTTTATCTAAATGTCTGCATGCTGCAGGGACTCTAAAAAGTACACGTGTTTTGTTCTTCCTTCAGTTTACCATTTTTCAACCCCACAAAGCTTTGCTTTTTAATCTGTCTGAAGCCTATGTTAACACATGAAACCAGTCTATGAAAAACTGTCTGGTCCTATGATGTTGACTCCTTTTATACAACTGCTGGAGTGGTTTGCAGGAAGCTACGTATTAAGTGCTTTTCTAATATATTATTTGTCTGTATAAACATCACCGCAGTTGCCACAGGGGTGATAGTCCGTTGCTACTGGGAAATAAAGATGAGCAGAAAGAAGATGTCCAAAAAAGCTCCTAAGAACCTATGACCTAAATAACTTAAATAGCCTATGTAAAGCCAAGTGAATAGAAAGGTTGCAAATAAATGTATCACACAATAGATGAGTAGAGACGGTGTGGATATTGTCTTGCTCCTGAAACTTTCGTCTGTAAGCTATAAAACAACCTTTAATGTATTGACAGTGCAGTCATTTCTTGAGTAGTAAGAAATGCTTCAATCTTTGTAAACGCTTTTGCAGTTTAGGCCTATGAACACAGAACAAATCAAGACTGAAGATGAGAGTTTGAGGTTGGCAGTGCTCACTTTCCCAGCCTGCGGCACTAGCATGTCTCTGCAGAGGTGTGCTTGTGCTTACACACACTCCTAGTAAAGGAAGTCTGAGAGAACCAGAGCCAGGCATACACACAGGCATCAGACAGGGTGATGCCTGTCACATCAGAGGAATACTACCTTGGTCTCAGCATCCCAACATGCCTGAGAGGACAGTGTCATGAAGAGGCACAGAACAATTTTTTCACTTTGCTTGGCACGGTAAAATGTAGACTTACTGACTTCACCGTGAAGCCTCAAGCCCTGTCAAAGATCTTCCCATAAACCACCAAAATTCCCCATCCTTGCATGGAGAATGGTGAGTGGTGTGTGTAGTTAAAGACTGTTGGAAGAAGAGCAAGATCTTGTTTTCCTTCAGTGGTATCAAAGGGAGGAGCTGTGAGGACACGCTGCTCTCCAAAGCCTGACAGGTGAGCATTTTCTCCCTCTACTATCACCTGGGTGCTAAAAACCTCCCTGCCTCTCTCACCTGTGTAGAGGGGACTCTTGCTTTTGTCATTCAGCCTTCTGGGGTACAGCTGGGCAGTAGAAGCACTACTCCAGCTGCCTCAAGACTCTCTCCTGAAGGGCACTGCTCCAGACCACAGTGGAGGACAGGCACAAGTGCCACCTGACTTGCAGTAATGCCGCTTCACTTTTGTTATTTTTTGAAGTGTTTAGACCAAAATGACCCAGTGTCAGCAAAATGACTTCTGCAAGTGGAGTGTTTTGGGGTGATACCAAGCAGGTGTTATAGGTTCTGTAGGTACTGAACTGAGCAGAGGTCCTGGCTGTGATCTAGATTTCAGTACATTATGAAAAACCATGTATCTCTATTCCTTATGATTCCCTGGACATATCAATACCATTCCTACTCACTCACCATGTCTGTAGTTTTCTACCATTTTCTATCATTCTAGTACTTCTATCATTTTCCTTGTATTCCCTATGCCATCTTCTGCACTCTTCCCCAAGCAGATGGCTTTCAGTCTTTCTACTTTGGGTCTACCCCTCTTGTCTGGACAAAGTAAAGGAAGAGTAGGCTTTGTTACAAGACAGCAGTTCAAAGTTATGTTCCTAGAATATCAGCAGAAAGGAAAAGGCCATTTATGTGCTTACCTAAAACGTGCCAATACCTTAGTTATTTATACTTTGCTTTTTGATGACTGTTTCTTTATACTATGCCATAATTTGTTTTGCTATAGTCTATTAAAAACTGTGTGTGTGTGTGTGTACGTGTGCGTGTGTGTGCATGGTTTTTTTAGGATCTGCAGTTATGCAACCCTTTGGGAAAAGTGAAGTTATACAGCCTGTTTGTAATAAACAATCTCACAGCTTAATTTACTCAGTCTGTGTTCTTGCTTTAAAGATATAAACAGAACCTCACAGGCAGTAAACTTCTGTTTCACTCATTGCCCCTTACAGGAGATGAATGGTGGATTCAGAGGAGGATTCAGATTTCATTTAGACCCTGCTTCATGGTCAGTGGTTATAACTGTCTGAAAAGGTAGCAGTGGGCATTAACCAGAATCATACTGATACAGCAAGTAACCAAGTATGTGCTTTCTTTGGGCTTGTTACTGTCCTCACTCACACTGTATAGCAAAAGTATTTAGTTTAACTGTGTTGAGTTTTAATTATACCTTCTTCAAGAAAATGTCTTTTTTAGTTTTTTCCATGCAGGGTTTCCTCAGTATTTCAGATCTCATTTCCCCTTTACCATCTAGCAAAAATATCTTTCTGAGATGAGTTCTAGTTCAAATTTTCAGATGTATGCGTTTTGTTCGTATGCTTTCTGTTTCTTACTTCGTTTTGGTTCCAGACATCCAAAACATTTTGATGTAACTGCAATATGGAAAAAACATCTGGCTGAAAAAGCTTTGGAGATAATCAAATACTGGTAGAGGCAATAACAGAGCATCTGATACTCATCAAATAAAAATTTAGTAAAGGTAATTAAAAGGAGCACATTAAACTGAAAGAGGAGAGGTGGATCACAGGATATTCCCATGGAATATTTTTTTTTTTAATGGTCTGTTTTCCTCCAGGTTTTATAAACTGGTGTTGTAAAGGTTCATGTCTGTCTTAAATACTCTGCTATAACTTGCATTTCATTGCATATTACATATCCTAATCTGCTACCGGTCTGTAATATATTTATACCAAGTGCTCCATACAACAGGTCTGTAGCCAGATTTTTAACAGTATGTAGCATTTAAATCTACTGGTTACCTAAATCTATTTGGTTACCTAAAAATGCAGTAAAGTGCTTTGTGAAACTGACCCAGAACACCTCTTCCTCTAATTCCCAGGCTATTCCAAACAGCTGTGTATGTGCTTAAAGATGCGCATACTGAATATCTTCAAGCATCTGACATATTGGTCCCAAGTATATAAATACTTGAAGGGAGGGTGCAAAGAGGACAGAGAGAGGCTATTTAGTGGTGCCCGTTGACAAGACCAAAGGCAATGGGCACAAACTGAAACACCGGAGGTTCCCTCTGAATATCAGGAAACACTTTTTTGCTATGAGAGTGACCGAGCACTGGCACAGATTGCCCAGAGAGGTGGTAGAGTCTCCATCCCTGGAAACATTCAAGGATCTGGGCAACTGGCTGTAGGCGCACCTGCTTGAGCAGAGTGGTTGGACCAGATGGCCTCCAGAGGTTCCTTCCAACCTCAACCCGTCTGTGTTTCCATGAAGTTTAAATTTCAGAAATATATGCTTTTAGTTCTCATGGTTCCCATATCGATTTCACATCTGCTTGAGCCACAGTCAAGGTTAGTGAGTGAACCAAAACGAACAGCTTGGAAGCAAACCTACCAACACTCTTCCAGCCTGCTCTTCCGTGGCACCACTGATTCTTGCAAGGTCCAGGACAGGTTAAAAAACTTCCAGACAAACAAGACATTACTTTTCTGCCTACTTAGTGAGATATCACAAACAAACAAGACATTACTTTTCTGCCTACTTAGTGAGATATCCCAAACAAACAGCAGCAGAAAAACTCTTTTGCAGAGTAACTGTGCAGAGTAATCGTATTCTTTTATCCTTCTAATTGCTTGCTTGTATATGTCAGCATAATATCCCACAGACAGAAATTTTTACTCCCTCTTATCTTTTCTTCCCCAAAAAGAGAGCTAGACTCTTGATCTCTGGCACAAGTTCTTCAATATCTCTGTTCAGTTCTTTGCCAAAGACTTCCCGTGTGAAATAGGTTATGTTGCTTTATCCAAGCAATAATCCACCAAGCTCCCAGTGGTTTCAATGCATCTGAGGAGTTCTAGGCTTTAATGTTTGTGTTTCATTTCCTTATTTGTGAAATATAGTTAACAATACTTTCCTTTGGCTGCCCTTTATGTAACTTCTCCATTTAGAAAATAATCTGTGGTAGACGCAGTCTCCTGCTATACATTTGATGATGTCTAGCACAATAGGTCATTCATCTTGGCTGGAAGCCTCTGGGAGCTATCATTGTCCAACAGTGGAAGTAGAGAGGAATGTCATTTGCACCTCTTGGTTTTCTTGTATGAAAGTTGGAATATTTCACCCAGAACTACAGCAGATCAAAACTCGAATAGTATATTTCTTTTGAGGGAAGAAAAATCTGCACATATTTCATCATTAGGTTTGTGGTTCTGGGCAAGGGGTTACATTTTTGAAAAATAAAAGCTTAAGAAAAAATGAACTAGCCTCAACAAATAACAGTAATACTAGAAAGTGTAATAATTAATGAGACTGACAGCTGAAATGGCTCATTGGTTTTTTGCAATATAGGTCTTCAATGTTACAAACTGTCTCCAAAACCAGATCTTGCACATTACAGAGAAATCTAACACTGCTCCGCAGCAGTTTGTCACAAATTCCAGGAGAATGCTGTCTGCACGCACCCTGATATTTTGCACTGCTTGGTGAAAGCAATTCCCTCAAAGAGCAAAGGAAAAATAAAATGAGTAGTGAGTCCCACAACTCATCTCAAGTTTCCTTTGGTGACTGTCTTCCATTTCTTTTTCATGAGGTCTTTGACAAGCAGCAGCAGTTATAAGATTTTCATTTCCTGAAACATTTCTTGTCAGGCTAGGAGCTAAGGGTTCTTTTTTTTTATTTTTATTCTTTTTTTTTATTATTCTTTTATTTTTATTTTTTTTTTAGGATAGATGTACAATATGACTAGGGGAGAGATTCATGACCTACTTTTCCCAAATTGAATATCGAGCTTTGTGTATGTTCTGATATTCAGTAGGGAGTTCTTCCCATTAGAAATCTTGGACCAGTATATGTTAGTCTTCCATGGCAGAGCAGCAAAGCCAGGTATAACTCAGATTGAAGAACAAATCCTATCATCGTTCTTGAAGAGTAAGAGATTGTTGAGTGTCAGTGAACAGATTTCTGTACCTTCAGTAAATAAATAAAATCCAAATTAAAAAAAAAGAGACAGTCTCCTTTGTCAGCCATTTGCCAAAGGGAACTCATGTGCATTGTTCCATCAGGGCTAAGAAAACAAGGTTTAGGCGGTAGAATGTGTCAAAAATCGGGAGTTGGGGGAAAAGGTCATGTGAATCCACTCCATATTAGAGACAGTTAGGACAATTAGACACTGAGACTAATCAATTTATGTAACACTGACTAACCCTCCTTGCTTTCAGTAGCATTTCATCACTTGTGAGCCAAGGGGATATCTGACGGAGACCACAACATCCCAACAATTTGGCTGTGCTGTTTAAGAACATCCTCCAACCAGAGCCGTCCATCAGATCACTGGGCGGCAGCAGTGACATTTCAGTAGACGTGTTTAATTACGTGGGTGAAGTAGGCCCATCATCAATAGTGCTGACATTTCGAAGAGCTATCACCTCAGGATAAGCCAGCTCTAAAACTAATCTCTTTTCTGTCCTTCTCCATCTGCCCTGACAAATAAAGCTGCATGAGTCAGATTTTTAAACAGAGGTAGTACCTAAAGGGAGGTGCAGAGTACAGAGAATCCCATTGGGGAGTCCACAAGCAGCCAATTCCCACTGCAACCCAGGGTGGCCTTAACATTTCTTTCAGAGCCTAACTTCAGCTGTGGTTCCCCAAATACCATCAGAAATAACAAAGGAGAAAGAGAAAGGATAGTCCTGTAGTGCAAAACACTTGAAACTGCTTTAATTATCTGGCAGATAAAAGTTAACAAAACTAAATACAGTTACATCAGGCAGAAAGAGGTGCAAAAGCAGGTAGGTTTTGTCTCACGAGCCCGTGCGTAGTAACGGCTGGTGACGCCAGTAGGTGAGCAGCCTCGCGCAGCCACTGCCGCAACACAGCGAGACTCGTCCTCAGGCTTTTCCATTGCTGCAGGCTCAAACCGGTGGCACCAGCCAAAGCGAAAAGTCAAATCTCTAGGCTCTGAAGAATCAACAGATGTGCTGTTAGAAGTGAAAAATGGGAGGTGTCTGAAGGAAATAATGCAAAAGCAAAAAGGTGGCAATGCGTTCTGCTAGGGTTTTGCAGGTGCAGGATGCGGCCGTCTTTGCTTCAAACACAACGGCAACTCGGACAGCAGCGTTATACAGGATGTAAGTGGGAGTCTGTCACTTCTCAGTGGGTTTTAGTTGTCTTATTTAATATTTTTCTATCCTGTTCTGTTTTCATGGCATACATTATCTCAGAAAGAAAAGGGATTTCTTTGCCTCTCCTGCTTAAAAGCAGAAGCCAGAAGGAATCCATTTACCCATGGGATCTCAGGGCCGGCAGGGCTCTTTTCATGGCTGTAATAGGAGTGGTAAGAGGGGCATGGAAAAGAGAGCACCAAAAAAGTTGTTTCACAGCCACAGTGCAAACAGGAGCAGGCCAGAGATGCTGCAGCCGGTGCCAGCAGAGTGCATTCCTTCTGTGGGATCCATAAACAACTGAGGATCTCCAGGCTGCAGCAGGACCCTGACCACTCACTGACATGTCTGACAGCCTGCTGACCAGGGAAGACAAGCACTGGGAACTGTGGTTGCTTCCCTTCACAGTTTTTCTTCTTGCTTGCTTCTTGGTTGCTCTTCTTGGGTACCAGTGACTAACACAAACAGAGCAGCAGACAAAGCTCAAGAGTTAGGACCAATTATGTTCTCCACTTCTGTCTCCACCAGAGCTTTTTCTGACTGCTGAATTTTCATTTTGTGCCTTGCAAACCCTCCATTAGACATTTGAACCAATATTTTGAAAGATGGAAATTGTAACATTTAATCTAAGAGATATTAAAATAAACCAGTCTGCTATTAAATAAAAATAACCACAATAAAACTTCTTGCATCATCTTCTGCCAACTATTGCCTAAGGCAGCAAGTAATTCTTTAATAACTAAAATAATTCCTTAATAATTAAAACAATTTGGCTATGGTTTTGGTTTTTTTTTAAAAAAAATCCCTACAGGATGTTTATTTTATTCACTGTAGCAGACAGTTGCATTTAAGGGAATTGTTCTTCTCTGTTAAAGCCATTCCCATAGGGTAAATCTTTATAGGACTACACCCTGAAAGCTGAGGGCATGTTTCCTGTTTATGGCCATACAAAACCAAAAAGGCTTTTCTGTAGCGGTCCCAGGGCAGTTCTCCTGAGCTGAGGCATTGTTAGTATGTTTTTCGAACAATTCAACCATATGAATTTGCTACAACCTAAAAATCGATTCTGTTTCTATTTATTTTAGTGGAGATGAAGAAAGTTCTTATGTTTAGTCACTGGACCTGACTCACACTCACCTCAACAGCTTCTTGGCCCCTGTCCTCTGCTGTTGACTCGGTGACCCATGCAGGGGAGGCTGAGACCGCCACAGCCAGACTATGTGGAAACACACTTTTGAGAGTGAACGTGCACTTCAGGCTTACGGAAGCACTCGTGTATCTACTTAGGCATAATGAAAACGCACTCAGGATAACTTTCCTAGAGTCACTTATTCTTACAGTGCTTCTGTCCACACGACTTCATGCCAAATTCAGCCAATAGTTTTCAATGGCTTTTAACTGCTCCTTTTGAATCTAAAAAGTTGGGTGGAAATAGCTGCTAATTTAGCATCTTGTGGCATCCAGCTCCATGTTATAAATACATTTCTAAACGCTTTTTATATCACTTTTGTGGCCTGTCATTTTTTTCAGAACCACAACTGACTGGCCAAAGTTTAAAAATTGCTGAAGGGCATATTCTATCACACTTTAGGCAGCTGCACACAAAATTGATGGAAAATTAACTTTCCAAGGTGAGCTGAATTTAATTCCTAATTTGCTGAAAAGGAGGAAATATTTAAGACATTTTGGCCTTGAAGAACTCAGAGGACAAGAAATTTTATGGCACACCTCATGGTAACAAACTTTCCTACAGCTTGTTCAGTGCATGAACAATTTTTTGATCCTCTCTGAAAAAAGATCAGATATATATGGACATAACCACTTTAAAAATCACAAATTAAAAACCAAAATTATATTGGTGAGGCCTTTTTACGCAGGACAATTTTGATACAGTGTGTTTTGATTAGGTGAGATGTGCCCTGAGGAGCACCATGATCTGCTTAGATGGTGTTGACAATGACAAGCTTAGCTAGTAAGGAGGGAAAGAAATTTGGGGAATTCAGTCCAAGGGAACAGGAAGAAACACTGGACAGACTGAGCACAGCATAGCTTGGCTATTAGGTCTCTCTGGCTGCTGAAGACACTTCTTCTCCTCTATGTTCTCCCACCTCCTGACAAGATGTCCTGCAGAAGGTCTGCTTGTATCTTGTGTTTGTTTCCCCAATGTCTCTTCTATTTGAGCCTCTATAGAAGACTTCTGAATTTAGATCTGCCTCCAAAGTTCCTGAGATCACACTATTTAATATTTTTGTTGCCTCATTGTTAATTTCCCTGATCACTCTCAGATCAATTAGTGTATTCTCTTTCAGCCACCTTAAGTGACATCTCCTGCCTTTCCTCATTCTCTTGCATTTCTTCCTACCTTGATATGAAGTGCAGAAATTTGTTTATTTTTTTCTCCATCTCCATATCTTGCTTCCTAATTTACCGCAGGCTACATCTAACAGATTGATTGAGAGTTAGTCCACACCTAACCTTCTTTAAGCAAAATCATGATCAGAGCAGTTGCTGTCTAGTAAACATCAAACATATTGATTGCACTTTATACAGTTCTATTCTAGTTCTTTGCTGGTAAATGCAGTACTGACTTCTTCAGGTATAAAGGTAGGTACTGCGTTCACATAGGACATCTGTCTCTATCTCATGGGCTCATGAGATATCAGGAGCATTTATCTCATGGTTATTATGATTTCATCATTAGATACTCTCATTCAGTCTTTTATTTTGGGTCATAATGGGTTTTGCAAATCCAAACCGTTTGCCACTTTTTTTTTTTTTTTTTTTATTCTGCGTGACTTGTATTCTCAGTGCATCCCTTAAATTTTAGGGCAACACAGTGTTTATCATAGTGACTAAATGATTTAAGTCACTGTTGACACTGTCACTTTTACATCATTATAAATACCTTGGCTCCAAATGATTCAGGCTGTCTGATGAACTCAAATAAATCTCTTCCTTAATACTATCAGGGCTTGAAATGGAAATGACTGAAGTAAGAAAAAGACAAAATTGTTAAGGTGTCATACTTATCTCTGAAATAAATGGTGAGTTTTTTAATCTTTGCCATCAGGAATGATAAATGTTTCCACAGCTGCTTATTATAGTGCTGCACTGAAGCCCTCCTAGACTCTCTCTTTGGTAATACAGAATTATTAGGGTAGGCCAATGAAAAGTATTTTGTATTTTGATGTACAGAGTTAAAATCTGTGGTAAATAAATCTGTATTTGCCCTGGCCTCGGTGTCCTGAGTCTTGCGAGAGCAGGTGAAGGTTCTCACTGAAACCAAGACCATTTCCTATTACACTGACAGGGAAAAGTGTTCTTAAAGTAGGATTAAATTATATCTAAACTCCCTTGCAGTGGTGCTTTACTTTTATACGCTGAAAAAACTTAAGGTGGCCTCAGTGTAACTGAGGATTGGATTCAAAGAAATACAGTGTCGATAAAAAGAAATACCGCTTTTAATTTTTGCTGTGGATGTTTGTGTGTTTCCATACAGTGTTTTAGTATTTGTGAAGGATTTTTAGTAGAAATCAATGAACATTAGTAATGATAAAGTAATATAAGAAGTTGCATTTCATAGAATTGTTTTTACGGGCAAAATATCAATGTGTCGGCTTATAGGATTCACAGCACAGGGCAGCACTAGGGAGGAAAGGAGCTATAAACCATTCAACCTCACCCGTCTCACATAATCTACACAGAAATCTAAATGCAGACCACTGACAGCTTTAAAATGGAGCAAAATGCCTTCAGCAGTCTCACAAAACTGAGGCAAATGTCACATCTAAACCAAAACCATAAAAAAAAAAAGAGAGGAAATAAAGCACAAAAGAAGCTGGGGATCTGGTGGGTACTTTAATAGCAGGATAGAAAAGATGAGAGCTAGGCAATATTTTACATCGTCTTAAAGAGGCAGGGACCCGTGAAACGGCACTGGTCTCCAGCTCACTGCCACGAGAGAGGGAGTTCCAGGGACCCCCAGCACTACCAGTGCCAGCTCTGTGGGCATCTCCCCTTTGCCCAGAGACGAGTGGCCTCACCTCCTTCAGCCCCACAGGCAGGCTTTCTCACATGTTTCCCATCTTGCCAAAGCTTCCCTCTGTAAGGGAATTTGAGACACAAGGCTCCCTGGGGCAAACATCAAGTCTGCCATCTGCCTTTTTGTCTAAGACAAGTTGTATTAGCCAGGGCTTGCTAAACCACACGTATAAACACCAGCTAGGACTAACAGAAAGTGTGGGTCTGTCACTGTTGCATATTTCTCGAGACTCCAAAAGGCTCATTTTCGCTTTCTGGTGTTCATAACCTGAAAGCTATTTTGTAGTCAAAAATACCACCATGGCAACCTGGCCTGACCTTCTAAAGAACACAAGCTCAAGAGACTAATTAGGAGAGATATTTGAACTGCTGCTTCTTGCGGGACTGTGGTGCAAATCCTATACCACAGAACCTGAAAATGCATTGTCTAAATGAGTTGAGTCAAAACTATGACTGGAATTCAAACATCTCATTTTTACCATTTATGTGCGAGTGAGCCCAATGCTGAAAGCTGACACAGGCATCAAGCCTTTTGCAAGAAATGCCTCTGCATACGAAGTCAGGTAACAAATGAAAAAGTGGAAAGTTGTATTCAAGAATATATAACCCTAGGGAATTTTGTACCAGCCAAACGTGCTACAAAAGGTTTCTTTTATGAAAGTTCACCAAGCCCTTGACACCACACGCAGCTTCCAGATTAATTCCTGCTTCATTCAGCAGTTCCTGTTCACAATCTGGAGAAAATTCTGGCTTCCACCTTGGCTCACTCCTTACTCCGGCAGCATTTCCACAGCAGTTAGTGCAGACAGGTGCTGTACCCCTTAGCATGAACAAGGTACATTAGTACCTTGTTATACTGTAAGAAAATATTGCACTACAAGCACACAAAATATTCTGCTAAATTGTTTCATTATGTGAAGTCATTTAAGAAAAACACCCAAAACCTCAAAACAAGACTTTAAAATTAATATGAAATGTAGCTTTAAAAAGAGGAGGAGAGGGGAAATTAAATGTTACTGACTTTATTGAATGTCTCTATTCAAATATCTTGCATAAGCAGATATGTCACTTTAATCAGATAAAACCCACCAGAGAAGGTGGTAATTATTTGTATTACTTCTCGACAGCTATAAAAAGCTAAAATGTTACTGTGCAAATTCTGTCTGAACTATTTAAACAATTGAAAAATGTGATTTAACAGCTAAAACAAACGATTCAGGCTGATCTCTCATGGACATGTGTGAGCTGAACTAAGCTGGCTCTTTGTACAAGGAATAGAAATTAACTGCACAGTGTTCTCACTTAGCATTGTTAAAACCTGATAACAAATAAACCCCTCAGAAGACCTGGTATTACCACAATGCAAACAGTAGATGCTGGCCGTGTCTATTCTGAGGCCTGTCACCCTAAAGCCTCAGTTGACAGTAGCTGGAGTAGAATTTTGTCTTGGAAATTCCCAGAGAGCTGTAGCAGCCGGGCAACAATGCTAGGACTGGTGGATAAGACTGCCTTGCACAGACAGAGGATGCAAGGAAAGGCAGGAATGAGATTTTGCAGTATTGTTAGCATTGTCAGGTTTACTCCAAGAAAATGACATGCCAAAGAGCGAGTTTCAAAGGCTGTAAAACTCCATGCCATGACTGGTGGTAGACCCCAGGTTGAGGGCCCTCAGGAGGGTTGTGGAGACAGTTTGATGGTACACCAACAAAGCTATCATGAGAGAGGGTTTGCAAATGCAACTTCAGGTTTTCAACCACCAAGTGAGCTTCCAAGGCTGGAGCGGGCAGAAGATTTAATCCAGTCAAACCCTGAGGAAAGCCCTAGGCTAGCTGTCACTCACAGGAAGCCTTTGCATTAAGTTGGGTTTTTTTCTAAAGTACCAGTCTTCCTTATGCCACTGATACTTGAATTGAGAATTATGACAATGCCAGGAAGTGCAGTGATTTCCAACCACAAAAGCTGTGTGGCCAATGTGAAAGTGACATAAATGCTATTATCAGAAATCTGGTTCTTCTGATGAATTGCAGTATCAATAAACTGCCATTACATAGGTTAAGTATTTCTTCCTTCTTTCTACTTGTTCGCAGTTTCTGCTGTGCTTTTACCTGCTTTGTCTTTATAACAATACCATGGAGAGCTGGTTTCCATTTTTGCTACTCCTAGATACCCCAGGCTCACCTCAAAACCTTAAAAAAATAGAGGTCATCTTTAAAAAATCTAAATATCTGAAAAATGAAATAAAAAATGGGTCATTCTGCAGGCAGTGGGATTAATAAAGCCTAGGTCTCAAAAAGCTTTTCTTATTTCCTTTTAAGCTCTTTGATTCCATCAATAATTTGTATTCCTGTATGTTCCTTACATGATCACCATGGTGCAAGGGAAAGCCTGAAAATACTTTCTAGCTGGACAGCCAAGAGGAGGTTCTTTGCTACCTAGACCAGGAACTCCATTTCAATTTCTAGTCCAAACAGGCCATGTCTCTGTTTTCAGCCATTCTTTCATACTCACCAGGGATAGAGATATGTTTTTAACAAACATCAGAACTGTGATTCCTATACTTCTAATGACTTCCTGCTTGCTTCCACTCTAATGACTGCAATATCTAAAGGGTCAGGAAATAGCTGCAAAACTTAGAAATTCTTCCTCTGAGCTGTCCTTTTTCAAGCAGAAGAGTTATTCAGATCTGACACTCCAAGCACTCTCTCTTTCTTCTTCGCATGCCTTTGCTGTCACATCTTGGAAGTCTGCCTCCACCTGCAAGCAACTTCACCGCTGCTGAACTGAGGGCCTAAAATTTGATTCCTGTAATGTAAACTCAGCAGCACCAAGAGAGAATAGCTGTTGCAGGTAAGGGTGCTGTCCTCCCCTCATCCCCGTATTAGGTGAAACATCAAGGTTCATTCACCTTTCTCACTACCTAGTGGTCTGATATAACTTGCTGTAATGGTTTAGTCCTGGAAGATGTTCACCACAGACATGGAAGGAACCATATAGAAGAAAAGAAGAAGGTGAAGGTTATTCCAAATTGATGTAAGCAGGTGGCTTTTGTAGAGGCTTACAAAGAGGAAAAAAAAGGGTCTTGGAGTAAGCCCTATGCATCAGCAACTTATCAGGACAGCGGAAATCCCACTGAAACACTGAGTTTCCCTGTGATTAATGGAGTCTTAATGCTTTTGGAAGACCAACAGTTTGACTATGAGGTGCATATGCTAGTAAATTCTCCTGCCTGCCTGTAGAAGCCCCATGAGTGTCTGGCGGGGGATGAGGTTAGGACTACCGGATCTGATTTACCAATCTGTGGAAAACTTAAGTGTTGTGTTGTTTTTTTCTCTCTGCTGGCAAATTTTATTTTTAAATATCATTAAATTTCTGCTGACAGTCAGCCTGGTGCAACCGGGACAGATTTTGTGCCAAGTCCCATCAGTGCGGTGCAATGAACCTGGCCTATTTCGGAAGTTTTCTTTTCATCATTTTTTTCATTTTGCAGCCTCCAGCCAGATGCTTGCAACTTTAACATCTTCCTTCTAACCTTCCACCACCTTCATGTGTACTAGGTCTGTGCTTTTTGATGTGCTGTCTATTTCCTGTAAATGTTTCAGTACGTTTGCTCCTTCTAGTGACTTGCTTTTCTCCTTTGAACAACTTCTTCCTCGTGTTGATTTCCTGGAGCACTTATCATTTATTGATGGATAGTTAATTATCACCAGGCAATAGATCTTACTCAACTCCCTCAAAGTAGCAGCTGACATTTCGTGTGCCTCACTACTGATGATCTTTCACAGTCACAGATATTCTTTGCAGCAGATAATACATGAACCTGCATTTAATCACACTGAACAAGTCAAGGATTCTTCCTTGTCTTTGGTTAAATCTCTGCCTATCTGTAAACAGTCCTGATCAGCTTCCAGGCTTGTCTCTGTTTCTCGAGTGATTGATTGCAGGCACCAGCTCTCCTCTACCAACAAGACATTTTACCATACCATCAAATTACTGATCACAGTTTAGTTTTGCTGTGTGGTTACAACTACTCATCAAAATTATCTATTGCCCCTGCCTGGAGGCATAAACATCAAATTCTCTTGCTCTTCTCCTCTAATGTTCTCACTTATAATGGATTGCATTTCTGTTTCTTCCCTGTGTGAGAATCCATGCCCAGTGTCGACTCCCAGACACTGCACACAGCCCAAGCAAAATGTGCTGTAGTAATTGGAGGCTGGGGAGGCAGTGAGTGAACGCAGGGTCTTTCTAAGACTGCCCGTGCAGCCCTGCAGCCATAGGGCACTTCTCCTGTCTCTGCTCCCTGACCACAAAACCTAGGCCGCCACCTCCAGGCCTCTATGGTGTTTTCCAGGAGATCTGCATTCACTCAGATTTCCTCACCTTGTAGCATCTCCCCAAAGGTCTGAGGGGTTGCCCTGAGCCTCGCCATGAAGCAGAGCTCTCTGACACACCAGTGAGAGAGAGCTGGCTCTCTTCAGCCTGGATGTGCCCTGTGCAAAAAAAGCACAGACAAATCTGAACCATCCACAGAGCCATGACTGGGGAGGTGGAGTTTGCTTCTTATTGAGACAAATGCATGCAGATAATCATACAACTTCCCAGCCTAGCCCCACTACCCGTGCCACACAGGTACATGCAAGTCATGTACCACGGTATTATCTTTGCTGCTGTTAAGACTAATTTGTCTCAATCGTCTCTTTTCTTTAGCAGATGACCTTGTTCTCCTACCAAAATGCAGGATAAAATGTCTAAGTGATAGATCCCAAAATGGTAGGAGTTGAACACCTTCCAAAGCCAGATGCAAGATGCCGTTACGCTGTATTTTACAGTGAAAGATGATTGCCATATATTTATAGATCCTATTGCAAGCATGAGAAACAAGATGGGAACACTGACATTGATGTCCGCTTTTTCATAAAACTATGTCCAGGTTTGGCTGCCATTCTACAGTTGCTGCATATCAAACCAAATCCGAGGTCATCAGGGGAAATGCCATTGCTCTGATACCAGCTGGGACAGTCACTGTAGTGTTTAAACACTGTGAAAATTCTCTGAGTGAATCAATGGATAACAGATAGGACATTTCTCATAGTTTTACACTTGGCAATTGCACTGGTGCTTCATGCACTGTGTATTTGATTCGCTTCTCTTTGCTGAATAAATTCAGAGCACAGGACATTTTTTTAGGTAAGAATTTCTCCTATGACTTTGCAGCGCTGTTTCCTTCCTATGCAAGATTCATCTTACCAGGGGAAATACACCCATTGCTTTGGCTTGATGACTGTAGGCCTATTGCAGTGGTAGGCATGTGTTGTTTCTGGCTGTTAATCACAGAATCACAGAATTGTTGAGGCTGGAATAGACCTCCAAGATCATCAAGTCCAGCCTATGACCCAACACGACAACACCTTGCTAGACCATGGCACTAAATGCCATGTCCAATCTTTCCTTAAACACCTCTAGAGATGGCGACTCCACCACCTCCCTGGGCAGTCAATTCCAGCACCTAATGGTCCTTCCCATGAGGAAGCGCTTCGTAATATCCAACCTAAACCTCCCTTGG
>VWZK01007706.1:0-53025 GCA_013396935.1 Baryphthengus martii | reverse complement strand
GATCCCCTCATCCAGGTCATCAATAAGGATGTTGAATAGAACTGGGCCCAGTACTGAACCCTGGGGGATACCACTGGTCACTGGACACCAGCTGGATGTGGCACCATTCACAACCACTCTCTGTGCCCGGTCATCCAGCCAGTTTTTAACCCAGCGCAGGGTGCACCTGTCCAAGCCATGGGCTGCCAGCTTGTCCAGGAGGATGCTGTGGGAGACTGTGTCAAAGGCTTTGCTGAAGTCTAGGTAGACCACATCCACAGCCTTCCCCTCATCTGCCTGGTGGGTCACTTTTCCCTGCATGGGGAGAGCCTGGTTAATCCTAGGAAGGTGTTATTTAGACTTACTGATTTTGGTTTTAAACACATCTGTCTAGTTCTTTCTCTATTGTAGCATTGATATGGCACAGCTACTTTACTTGGTATCAAAGATCTGTCGCCTGGACTCCACAGCTCAGCATGTTATGTATGCATTTTTACTTGCAGCAGCTAAATTTGAAACACTACTGGATGAGACTAGGCCTATGTCTTGCTCTTTCTACAAGTGACTGTAACTATCAAGTTACATGTAAAGTTTTTATCCCTCAACACATGGCCTCAATCTGCTTGGAGAAGATTTTCCTTCTGCTGGATCAAAAGGCTTTACTTAGAATAATAGCAGCAGGGCTGGCTTCTACATTACGAAAGCTCCATGAAGCTACAGTAATGTACCTCGCCCAGATTTGGCGATGTCATTTACTACTTTGTTGCAAATGCTCCCCCTTCTCTCAATTAAAGTGTTCGTTATATATATCATACCATAGGTTTCATGCATTAGCAGATGTTAAGGAGATTGATTCAAGCTTTTACTCTCTATTTCATCTTTAACCCAGCTCTCTCCTTTGATCTGTATATCCACCTGGACTCTGGTTCTTTCTCGTTCTATCTGTTCATCTTTGTACCTAACCTGTCCACCTTTCCTACTCTGCTAATGCTTTTGTCCAAACCTTTTCAGCCCTTCACTTTGATTATCACAGCCACCTTTCCCTCTGACATCTACAGCAACAACTCAGACTCCCTGAGGCTCATTTAACATGCTGTTAAGATTGACAAAGGACTTGCTCCTTTGACAAAGTTGTCCCTGCTTTGGTTGCCACTCTTCAGTCATTGAGGAAGAGCCTTAAAAGGCTGCCTAATTTCCTTTTTTCTGCCATGTTTGATTGTGCCAGTCCACACCTGCCCTGAGCCACATTGCTCTTCCACCTTCAGTGCCTCCCTTGACTATCAGAATCTTAACATTTTATGTCCTGACTCCCCTACTGTTCTCAGTCAGTACCTACTGTTGCCACCTCACGTCCTTCAGCTCCCTCTTAAAAACATACACGTACCTTAATGGGCAGTGGAAAATATTATTTATCTACCAGAAAAGTGCTTTGAAGGGATCTCAATCTGTATACATAGTGCATTGACTTACCCTTGCCAGCCAGGGTCGTACTCTGGGTTCTGCCACAGCCAGTGGAGAGGGAGACACGCTGATTTCTTGTTGAAAAAGTCTCTTTAAGGCACCTGTCAGAAGACAGTGGGATGAAATATCTTCCATAGCATTGCCTGTTGATTGTGATGGTTGAAACTAGCTTGAGCTAGATACTTAGCTTTTAAATGTCTGAAACCACAGCTCATCTTCAATCTACTGCCTTGCTCTGCAGACCCATACTGGTTTTTAGAAGCCTTTCTTGAAGTGAGCACCACCACATGACTTTCTTTTCATGCCTGCTGGGATCAGAGGTGTCGGTAGGAGGAGAGCTGCAGGCTGCTTCCCTCTGTCTGTATGCCTGTGAATGGAGAGTGAGGTCCTGGACCATCTCCCATCTGTGAGCCTGGTGAAAACAGGACCCTTGGCACCTGGCAATAAGCACAGGATAAACAAGCAAGGGTATTTTACTTTTTGCTCAAAAAAACGGGCCCTAAATCCCACACCAGTGAGTGGAAATTAGTCTCTGTGGGACAGCAGAGAAAACAGCACTCTCCTTTGCCACATATGGGAGCACAGACGCAGAAGCAAGGGGAGCAAAGGAGGAACTGTGACTTTCTGATAGACAGCTGTTCCTCTGGGTCACTCCTCCTGACCCAGAATATCTAAATAGAGTAGACTGTGCAACAGGAGTGTAACCTACAGGGTACATACATTTGACTCCACATCACTGCATCATCTCAATGGTGAATTTAAAGTAAGTGCAATTTACTAGTTTTCCCTTAAGACTGAAAGGTGCTGACCTCATTGGTCAAGGAAGGGAAGCAAAATTAGTTCATGCCAAAGATCCAGACAAAGGGATAAACGTATCTCGAGATGGGCTTTTCATGAATTCCACTACAACACTTCATACACATTGGGCTTTTTTTCCCCACAAACCCCACAAAGGATAATTCTCTAGTCAGAGAAAGAAAACTCTTGCAAAAAAAAGCCAAAGAAAGATCACTCATGAAAAACAGTTCTGAAGCTTTAGAAGAAAATAAACTCACATAATGTCCTTCAATAAGCCACAGAGAGACCACAAAGATGCTAGAGAAAATTTCTTCTGTCACGCGTTTCGTCAGTCAGAGCACATGCAGTATCACTTGTGATCAAAAGATTTCTGGACAAAATCAAATTCCTGGGTTTGACTGGTATTTTTGATGGACAACAAATAATAGAATAAATATATATATGCAGAAATATATACAAACCAAATCTATATAAATGTACACAGGTTTATCTCTGAAATCCAGACTAAATCCCATCTGACGGTTTGTAATTTATTTTACAGGGGAAATGAATCACAAAAAGTAAGCTTATGCATAGAATATGATCTTTGCAAAGAACACGAAAGCTGCAGTCCTTATCTAGCTAAACAGTTACAGATGTACTTAAATGCCACATGGAATGGGGACCTCTGTAAGGATCAGCACAGACATGGAAGTTTTTTGTCCGCCTTTAAAATTTTAAATAGGGCTTTCTTACGAGAAAATTTTCATGTTTTTGAAAAATGCCTTTTATGTCATTCAGCACAACGTGCAGATGACGCACAGGTTTACTGTGTGGCCTGTAGGAAACAGCCTCTCTACAGTAACCTTTACAGCCAAACAGAGCATTTGTCCTCCACGCCATTTGAACCTTATTATCACTGAAATAGAAAAGAAATCCTTTACTAAAATAAGGTAGTGAAAATTTGAAGTATTTCACAGTGTACTGAGCTAACAGCTCCTCCTCTCCGCTAAAAGATTAATTTTCTAAGTTTCTTCACCCACTCAGAGTCCTTACAACTATTCTGCACCATACACACCTTTACCCTTGGAGTGTCATCTACTGAAAAATTATATATTGTCTTCCTTAAAAGTGGTAAGTGTATCTAAACAAAATAACAATGAACGGATGCCTTTCAAATCCACTTCCAACTTTCCATCTACTCTGACATAAAGCATCTGTCAGTCTTAAGCATTTCGTATTTCCACAAATAATTTTAACATTGACCTTAGGATAGTAAAGCTTCCACTGGATTTCAGAGAGTCCTGTTTTTCTCATCCACGGATGTGACCGAGTCCTTGTTAACCGGATCCATCACTAATCGGTTTGTAGATTCATGGAATCCTGTTTCAGCAATTTTGGAACAGTTTCGCTCGTCAGGCCCTCCTTGCCCACTTCCTCTTCTCTGTTTCTTTCAAGGATATCCGTCAGCACTTTTTTTCACTGTCCAAACCACTTGTGTAGGTACTTCTAGGTACACAGCTGACTGAGTAATTTTAAAGTTAAATTCAGTTCTTTGGCTAGACAACATGCACCATTCCCAGTAAAATGAAAGTGAGGTTTCAGAACCAAGGAAAAGTTGACTAAGGATATGTCCTTGTTAGGTTTTGAAGTTTAGGAAAAATATTTGCTTTTAGGCTGTTTCTCACTTCATGTGATTGTGCCACACCAAATTGGGCACTATGCACATTTTCACCTCATAATCACCATCCTGAAGAATTGCCATCATACCCAGTGAAAGACGAAAGACACACAGATGACAAACCATCAACAGGACTGATAAGCTGATCTTGCCTGTCAATTTTTTTTACTCTGCTTTTATAACACTTTCTGCTACAGAAAAAAAAAAAAAGCAAGCTGTTTCAATAATAAATCAGAACAAATAAAACTCTTCAGCCATGAAAACCAGACTGGACCCTTGTGCTAAAATTTACTAGGGATGACTTAAGCATAACAAAATTCAGTCTTGTACTGATGCAGAAGGCATGGATAAAACAATCCAGTACAGACCCCTTCAAACAAACTGAGACCACGATTTATATGTCAAGTTTTGAGGGTTCCTGCCTTGGGATATTAAAGGATGATCCTCTCCACAGTTTAGAAATTACTTCTTTATGTGATGGAAAGAGCTGACCCTGAAGTTTCAATCTTCATTCCAATAATTGCCCTTTTCAAATGTATACAGCACACTGGAGAAAGTTCAGAATTTATATGAAATCCAAGTTGCAGATGAAAAAACAAGATCCTGTCTGCTCACAGCTATTAAAGAGAGCATGATATACTTTTTCAGAGGTAGACAGTTATCCTCAGTGTCCTGGCTAAATAAGTAATTATATTCTGTCTACCTGTCTTCCCTGTAAGGCCTCGAATTAAAACAATACTTAATCTTCTCCAAGGTGTGAGGCTGTATGCCTGAGTTCCAGACAGAAGACTTTACATTTTTGCAGTAGATGAACCAATTACTACTATCTCCAGCACCTGCATCATCTGAAGTAAAAATATCTATGCTTCCCCTGTGTCTGCACTTTCTGGAGTCCCAGAAGGAAACAATATTTCTTAACTCAAAAAAAATCTTTCAAGTCCTATCACACTGATATTCTTCTCTTTCACTTTTCCCTCACTCCTATTTTTCAGGCAGAGCTTTCTAACTATTTCATTATTTACTTGAAGAAGAAAGACGTTTTAAAAGCCTGATCACAGGCAGAATGGCTTTCTCTATGATCCCCTGATTGCCTTCGTCTTACAGCAGGTGTGTCGATGAGCTGCAGACCATACCCTCCTCGGGGGTCTCTGCAAGGAGCAGGGTGGAGAAGGTACATTCCGATTTCACAGCAAGCCTGTGACCTTCTCCAGCAACATAAACGTGAGGTGAAGGCTGATGTTAGCTCAGTGCAGCTGCAGAACAAATGTTCTTGCTTTAAATGGGCTAATTGCTTACAAAACTCAGCCATGATCAGAAGATGTCACCATTGTTGTGTTCTGTTGATTTCTTAGTTGGATCATATGGAGAGGGTCAGGAGAATGACTTGGTCATCAGAAGTGTGCCTTTTCTCTTATGGGAATTAATGTTCCTCTATATTACAGTTGTAAGATTAGCTACTCTTTTTTTCTGGTCTCTGCATGTACACTCTCAGGAACAGCCTTACATTTATGCTATCCATGCCTAATTGCCTAATTGCATAATTCCCCTCCTCTTAAATGAGGATCCAATTACAGCTTTGCATGTATGCCAACTCCTCTTACCCCTTGGCAAGTTTGGCAGTTTCCCTTTGATAATAAGCAACCAGTAGTATACAATGGCCAGCCAAAATTATTGAAACAACAGTATTTATTATTCATACAGCAGCAGGAACACAATGCTAAAGAAAAAGAAAATAGTTAAAAGTAGCAGCAGTTTACATGCAAGTCTAACTTAGCCAAAGCCTAGACAGCAGTGATGGCAGCTGAGAAAGTCCCATCTTAACCAGCTGCTCCAGGGTGACTTCGACACTGCCTCATACATTCAGAGGGATTGAAGTGCCCAAGCATCCATGTAACTCTTGAAAATGGGACTCAAATGTATCCAAATCACCAAGAAATATTCTACCTGAATGCAAGCCAGGTTAATGATTCATGCCTTTAACGAAGGCACAGAGTTTGTGCACATATAGGTACCCTCCCTCTACTTGTTCTGCCTGATCAAAGTTAACATAAAGTTTAAATAACATCGTCTTTATTTAAATAGTGATTTCATACACGGTTTTAGTGGTTCCAGACTGAAATTTTCTTTTTCAAAACAGGCTAACCTACAGACCTCTGATTCGATTGTCCTTGCTTCTTCACTATTAACAGAAGAGAGATTTTTGTCCCTATAAATAACACAGTTTTGTCCTAGGAGACACTGCTTTGACACTGTGTTGACAAAAAGTTCCCTATGCAGTTTTGAGCTTGTTAGCAACCACTGGCTGTGGCACTGCACTGCAGGAAAAGAGCTGTCTTTCTGTCAGTCATTTTTCTACTGTTCTAGTGCCTCAGTGTTAGCACAATTTTTTTTCCCTGTTATTGCATATTGTTGAACCTTACAAAAAATCAATTGCATATACACTAGTGATCCCTTCCATAGATGGGGCCTAAGGCAAAATGCACAGATGAAATATTATGCATCTTCTGACATTTTCTGGTGAATGCTGTCCATGAAATTACAAATAAAATCGCCAGCAGACCAGCTGCTCTGTGCCCTTCCAATCAGACTAGCTACTAAAGTCTTCTTACTCAAAACCTTTCTCAGTTCAGACAGAACCTCTGCAGAGCAGTTATTCAAATAATATTAACAATTCACTCCATGACTGTTATATGAATTAAATATTATTTTTTATATATATATACACACACCAAAGTATAAAATATACATGTATATTATATAGTATAATTATTATATATACATCTAATATAAATAAGTATTCCTATCTAATTATTATATGCAGGTACAAAACATATATTGTACATAATACATGCTTGTATAATATATATGCATAATACCTGTATGTATAGAATATATACATGTAATGTGTGTATTCTTCCTTTTTGCTACTTAACTGCCATTTGTGTTCACTGGACTTGTTTTTCATGCACCCACCTTAGAAAACGATGTAGAAACATCTGTCAGTTTGGTAGAGGTTCAAGGGGTACTTCAGTGTGCTCCAGAGATCCTCTCAGCTCTCAAGCTCAGATGTAGGATGAGTGCAGATCGGATTGCAGGAAGCACCTCTGTTGCCATTGGAAAAGAAAGTTAAGGAACATGGGCATCAGGATTTAGAGAATACAATCAGAATAACTTTTAACTTCAGTGGACTTTAGTGTCTGAAACTTTTGCTCATTCGCAATGAAATAGTTCTCCTCAGGAATGATCCAAACTCCTGGTGGGGAACCCTAGGTCTGTTGTCTGATCTGTCAGCACTGGACAAGAATTGACACTTAGCAAAGATAGTAAAGTATCAGCTAGACCAATAGAGAGTAGGGCAAAATCTTAACCTGAACATCCTACCATGCCAGGAGCTAGCCCAATACCTCAAAATACAAGATTTAATTCATCATCTTGCATAATATTGGACCCATAATCCGTAACAAGGGATCTAAGTCTCTTAGATGTTTTTTTTTCCTATATCCATATATTATTCATCAATACTGCTGGTATGAAGGTTCATTGGAAGAGATGGATTCTGTGTGAAGAAAAAATGTCATATTCTTTCTGTAGCAGTGAGCTGCATTCGTATCTCGCTTCTCCCCACTAAAATAATATTCACTGAAAAGCTGAGTGTAAAGGTCTTTATGAAATGTTTATTGAGAAAGAACATATCCTACCTGTGAAAAAAATGAGTAGGCTAGTTTAAAGCATTTTGAAAATAAGTATGAAAAGTTAACCTCATATGTGTTATTAACTCATGTGAATGCATCATAATAGTCAAGTATTTAATCACTTTTCAATCCCTGTAAAACAAAGAACACTTTCCAGCATTGTCTGAACTGTGCTCGCTGTAGTCAATGGGTGTTCAACTCCTTTACATGACAGAATTGGGTTCACCACCCTGGATAATGAAGACCTATTGTATTTTAGACTGTAACTCAGCAGGTGATTGGATATTATCTGCTTCACAGAAAAAATACAAGGAAAATGATCTCTTCAGCTGTAAATAATTTGGTCATAAAAGAGAACGCTAATGCATTTCTTAGGTAACTGTCTCAGTTCTACTGCATGGTGTACTGCTTCTCCCTAGCCAGTTCTGGATTTCATACATCAGCCATCCCAAAAGGGAGATGTTTGTGGGGATTTCTGTGAAAAGGCTTTTTATGAAACTGAGTATGGAAATTCACATGAAGAGTTTGGTGCAGAACATGGACTGTCTGCATTTTCTTCTCCCCAGCACAATGGCAAAAAGGTAGTACTGGAATGATCTTTGTTATCTAAAAATAGCTCTTCCTTCTTTCTCTCCCCTACCTCCCAAAGTTAATCTATGTAATTTGAGAGCCCTGCAGACACTCTCATAGGCTTTAGCAGACTTTGGTTTAAATCTAGAATGCAAAATTAAGGATTTAGATTATATTTTAGTTTTAGAATATCTGTAATATAATAAAGCACTGAACATCAATGTAATCAACTAATCCCTTTATCCAGAGCTGTTCAGATCAATCATTAAAACACCATGAGGTTCTGACAGATGCCACCATGACAGATTTCTTTCCCCCCCATGTTGTTTTCATTGCCACAGATTTTATGATTTGGGTCATAATTGTATTTGGGCTTTCAATGGCATGTAGTCAAACTACCTCATTTTGAATGTTAATTTCCTGAAAATAATTGAAAACCAATTCATATTTTTAATCTGTAGCAGGTGCTTGGCTACGACAGCCTCCTTTTGTTGTTTTTGCCATTGACATACAATATGTGATCCAGGAAAATGTCTGGTTCCCATGGCTATCTGCCCAACAGTGGCTTCATTAAATGACTGGTTTCACCTAGCCAGATTTTGAATGTTTGCAATCACTTACTTGTAATGCTGGCTGTTGCCCGCCACCATTTTGTACGGCAGTTCTTCGCATTTTCAGCTTCCTCTTATTATCACTCAGTCAGTAGACAACCCACCCGGCGGCGTATTGCATCCTGATGAGGCTTCCCCAAAACCTTTCATAATGCCTGTTGAATAGCAGGAGCAATCTCTGTGCTGCCAGGTGCCTGAAGCACTTACTGTAACACAGCTTATGCTTGAACCGGCGAATCTGTATTGGCAACATACACCAGATGAGGAGATGGCATTTTGGTCAGTGGAACCACAACAAATTCATCCATTCATGAAAATATCATGCCTTTTTAATATATATATATATATGTATATATGCATGGATATTTATGCTAATTTGCTTTCCTCCTTTACAGTTCAAGTTATTCCCATATTGCATAGGATGGGGCAAAGTTTGTGGGAAGAAGTAATATTTTTTATGAAACCGAGATAGTTGCTCAGAAAAACCAAACAAGTCTTCCTGTATACAGGCCCTTCTTCAGGTCTGAAGATGAGAAGTTCATACAAAGGGATTAACAAATATGGCTGCAAGAACCTAGCCTTCACGAGTACCACATAATATTTAACTCTTTACAACCACCCAGACCACTAGAAAAAAATATATCAAGATATAAAATAGAGTAAGTTTGCATAGAAAATGCTCTGTATGTGTATGTCTACACAGCATACGGCCGTCCCAGGCAGAGCTGATGGTTCTGGTTTAGAGAGCAGACTTAGTTAGCTTTTCCATAATACATTGACCGCTTCTCTGCAGCAAGCTTGAGTCTCCATACCACTGAGTAGTACAGATGTGCCTCGCAGAGCCCAGCGTAGCTTCACTCTGGCTTAAACTTTGGTATGTACTTAAATGCTTTCCTGGGCTATCTAAAACACTTTCACTGCACCTTACCTGTTAAAAGTAGACCACAATAATCTTGGAGATGGGAGAAGACAGTGTTTAAAAACACTTTAAAAACACTCTACTTGTCTGTTCGAAATTTTGAAATTATTGCTGTCAGCCTGTTTCTCACAGGTCAGGAGTGAAAATGCTTTTGCTGAGCTTTCTCCTCTTTTTCTGGCCTATCTCCAGTCTCATCTTCCCAGGTGTCTTAATCATTCCTAATAGACAGCTGCAATTAGAGTCCTTTAAAATAACCTGCTTTCATACCAGTTGACTGCAAGTTCCACAGCACTGCAACAACCTCTCACTTTTGTTCCTAAGGACATGTGATTTTTCAAACAGTTTGAATATATGTGCTCTCTTCATTTTTTAAAGAGCCATCAGGAAGACTGATTGTTCCCATCTAATAGCAGAGAGAGAAAGGAGGAAGGGAAGATGGTTGTTAATAGAAAAATGCCTGGATATCTAGACATCGTAATGCACAAGCTTTGGTGTCTAATTTCACAGATTCACAGACCGGTAGGAGATGGAAGGCACCTCCAAAGATCATCTAGTCCAACACCCCTGCCAGAAGAGGATCCCCTAGAGCAGATCACACAGGAACGCATGCAGGAAGGTTTTGAAAGTCTCCAGAGACAGAGGCTCCACCACCCCCCGGGCAGGCTGTTCTAGTGCTCTGTTACTCTCACTGTAAAGAAGTTTTACCTTATGTTGATAATAAATAAATAAACCTCTTATTTTCCCATTTATGCTCCTTGCCCCTAGTCCTGTCACTACTGAGAAGAGTCTGGCCCCATCTTCCTGACACCCACCTGTTAGGTATTTATAAGCATTGATGAGGTCCGCCCTCAGCCTCCTCCTCTCCAAACTAAACAAATCCAGCTCTCTCAGCCTCTCCTCATATGGCAGATGCTCCACTCTCCTAATCATCTTCATGGCCCTGTGCTGGATTCTCTCCAGTAGTTCTCTGTCCTTCTTGAGCTGCGGGACCCAGAACTCAACACACTATTCCAGGTGAGGTCTCACCAGTGCAGAGTAGAGGTTGGCAAACTTGACCCTGTACCAAGAGACTGTACAAACTGAGGCGGAATATGGAGAACCAGCAAGGAAAACACAAGCTTTTTTTTGGAAACTGGAGCTTGGAAGTGAAAAAAAGAGCCAGAGAACTTCTAAAGGGACAAATTATTTAAGTTAACGGTACCAACCTTGTCAGCCCAACTGCAGGACTGAGAGACAGCTTAGCCCAGTCAGGAGCCCCCTCCAAGCTGCTTAAAACACAAAACAGAACAAAACTCCTATCTGATAACAAATTTTGCATATCATTTAGATTATAAACACATTTGCCTTGTAGTTTTAAGATCTATAGGCTAGGAGGCTGTGGACCAACCTTGGGCCAGCCAGTAAAAGGAGGAGTTCCTTCTCTAGGCTTGGAAGAGCTGTCTAAGTGCATGGCATAGTCATGACTAATACAGGAGGACCAATGGTGCAAAGATGTCCATAACATGTAGCTTATGCCAGTCAGCAAAATAATGCCAACGCTGCCGTCAGTGGAGCTGGATGTATGGCTGACACAGTCTTTCTTGGCAGCAGGTCCGACTCGTTTCTCTGTGCCTTCACACACACCCGGTGCCCCTGCCGGAGCCTGAGCACACGCTGCCACAGCTACTGTTTGACTTCAGGTATCATCGCCTTCACTTTGTCCACTGGGCAGACACGACACTGACTCCTGTAGCAGTGGTCTGCGCTATCTATCAGAAACTTCTAAATTACACACTAAGGATAAAACAAATGAGAGGAGGGAGGAAAGCAGATTTGGAAAAATACACATTGTCTATGCACTGTCTTTTGCCACTTGGAGATCCTGAGACTTGGATCTTACTGTTGGTTGGGGTTTTTTAGGCTTCTTCAGAGCATAAGAGTTTTCTCTAAGCAAAGAATATAATTGTCCACCAGACTACATCATCTTTAAGCTGCTAAATGTTACAGCTCTAGCTAAGCAAGGCTAGATTGGGGTAGATTTTCTTTTGCTCTGGGCTGCTTGGTAGGTTTTATAAAGGTTTTAATTTAACAGAACTCTGTATGCCTGAGCACGGGAGAGGAGGGAGATTGGCAAATTCCTCTGCAGTTCTGAGCTTGGCAAAATGTGTTTGTGATCTGCAGATGTTCATCCTCTATCTCTTGCAGCATCTTAATGATGTGGCTTACTGAGCTCTGCCACTTGCCCCTGAATTTTCCTCTCATGCTTCCTCTCGGCTTATTTTCACCTCATTCAATAACTATTAACATAATGCTGCTGTTAGAAGCCAGTAGGGGCTCATTGCTGCTCTTCTACAGCCACTCTCTACCCTGATACACTCACCTGTCTTCGTAAATTGAGGTAGTAAAGAGAAGGCAATTTCTAGGACATAAAGATTTTAACAGCCAGATTTGTGCCTGGTGTAAATCTGCATCGTTCCATGCTACGGAATCTTTCCAGCAGTGACTGGTTTAACCCAGGTGAGAAGATGTTTCGTAGGAGATTAGAAAACATCAAGGCAATTATTCTTTTTTCCCTTTTGCCTTTGCTTGCAGCATCTCCAGAGCTGTCATCCACTCGAACATCTGGGCACAGGCCCGCCACAAAATGACAACCTTGTCCAGCTGTGCCTGGGTTTTCTCAGTGCTACAGACTCAGCTCTGGCTCCTAGGAGTGGCTCTTCTGATGCTTGTCAAGTAATCTTAACCCTTGAGGGGCTGTGCTGGGCCATGATGACAGTTTCACATGACCCTGATAATAAATCTCTTTTGGAACACTAATTATTTAAACCTAACTCTTGAGCCCCAGTTCGGCAGATGATGAATGCACATGATTCATTTTTAAACATGATGATTCAGTAGAGCCTCAGCAAAGCCCACATTAAGGTGTTTCTTTTGCTTTTAATTCCTGCTTTTAGTGAGCCAAAAGATCTTGCACAGAAAAACAAAGCAAAAACAAAACCAGAGGAAACATCCATGTTAACCTCAGCAGAGTCAAAATTCTAGGTTTTGCTCTTTGGGGCTGTGATGCTGCAAGTTATCAGTGACTAGGATTGTGGATGGGAATTCAGTGGTTGTCACGGGCAGAAGTTGTGATTCAAGCAAGGGACTTAAGCATCACATTTCAGAGCTAACTATGTTACATTAGCGGGGATGGTGGGCCAACTTTATCCACTGTGCAATTCATAGCCTTTCTGTCTCCAGATTTTCCATTTATTTTTTATTTCTGCCAAGAGGGTAGTTTAGAGAACATTACACTGTCATAACATTGTATTCCACTGGCAATATTCCTTAATTGTAGTAATAATACATAATCAGTGATATATGTACGGATTAATATATTAGCTGCATAGCTTCAGCACTAACTTCTGTTACACCCAACAACAGTCATGCTTGGCTGCCTCATTACCTGGGCTTCAAGGTAGGAATTTCTTTCTGTTACACGCTTGGTGTATATATAATTTTTATAGTAGGAGCCAATGATGTTTCTATCAGAAAGCCATGGGGTTTTATTGTGGAGTCTATAATTTCTCTACAATGAGATTTTCAGCAGACCAAAGAGTGCAACATTGCAGTGCATTGATGGTCTGGTAAAGGGTGACTGCTTGGCATGCTCACCAACCCAGAGGAGTTTAGGAACATCTGAAAATACAACTATCTCTACCTCTAGCTGCATGTGCTCAGGGTGTTAGAGAGCAAGCCCTTCCTTTTGGGGTGGGCAGAGTCTGATGAAGATTTTGCTGTGACATCTTTTCCCAAGGGCCTTTGTTGGACTCTTGGGAGCAGGTATTGCTCTCTAAGCAGAGGTAGCTTGTACTATTGAATGGGAAGGAAGGAATCACAGAAAGAAGAGTCAGGAAGCAGGGAAGGATTTTTAAAACTATCTGTCTGCAGCAAAGGTTAGGCAACAATTAAAAACTGAGGAAGGGAGCTTCTCAGTTGGCCTGGGGCAGGGAAACTTCAGTCGGTCCCAGCTGCTGACTGGAGTCCACATAATTTAATGCAGTGCTCCACGTCCCACTGTTCATCTACTGTCTCCCAGCCAGATTCAGATAGGCTTTTGAGTATAGGCCTACAGGAGCTAAACCACACGCCACAGTCCCAACTGTTAGGGTTACAAACTTGTCTCTGAAGCCATTGTGACCCAGCTGAAGAAAGGCCAATGGAGTCTATGAAGGGTAAAAAATGGTACAAAGAAAAGAATGCTACAATGTGCACGTTTGCTAGAAGGGTACAACACCAGAGGAAGTAACAATGGTGCTAGAGGAAAATAGACAACAGAAAAGACCAACAACTTTTGCCTGTCTCTGTAAAAGCCTTGAATGGCATCTGCTGAATGACAGTGTGACTCAAATTGCAAAGTCTTATTTTTAATTAAAACAGCTACAAATGACATGCAAAAAAAATGGATGGGTCTTTGCTATGCCTTGCAAAGGTGAAATGTGGGACTGTGGAAGGGGGTGACATTGGTGAAGGAACTAGCTTTCAAATGATAAAGAAAAATGAACAGGGGAAGAAAAGAGAGGGAATTGGAAGAAATGGAGCAGGAAGAACATTATTTTGTGTAAATTAAATTTAAATAAAAAAGGATGAGACTGGCTCTGATCTTGTCACACTGAAATATTTTAAGGCCAGCAGTAATAGAATTATATATTACATGAGTACTCCATGAATGCCAGGTCCACCATTTTCTTTTCTAATAATGAAACTGCTGATGCACATTTGTCAAGAAGACAAATAAACACCCTTTTATACTGACCAAAAATGGTAGCCTTAGTCACTTAACATCTTCAGAGTTCACCTGCATCATGTCAAGCAACAGTGAAATCTATTGAAAAAAAGGCATGAAAGTGTCTCAGAAATGTTAGGTTGCCATTTGACCCGTCTTTCAAGACTCCATTTAAGGAGCTGGGCACAGCAGAGGGTCCTTTTCTGTGCCTTGCTGTTTTCAGACTGCTGCAGAAGCTGATTTCTTCCACTCCAGCCCAGAGAGCTCAAAAAGAGTTGCAGAGAAACTCCATCTGAACAGCAGCTGCCATAAAGGAAAACTGTGAGACCCTATGCCTAGAGAGTTGTCATGGTACTGTCATGGGTGGGTTCCTCCTGAGGGCCAACAGACTTTGTCACGTGAGGAAGAAAGAACATGGGAATATTCAATCGTGCATAAAACCTGGCAGCATTAAAAGGAAGATTCCTGCTCTTCCCAGAGAAATGCTGCACAGTAATGCTATTATTAGGCGTGGCTCAAATTTCATCTGTTGTTGTCACATGCCAGAAGGTACTAAGGCAAAGATGTTTACCTATTCCAGATAACTGCATGGAGGCATACAGGTTGAGTGGACCGCTGATACAGTCGGTCACAGGGCAAACGCAAGGCAGGACGGGTAGCAGCCACAGAGGCAATTGATTTGTAGAATAGAAGACAAGCAAAATCTTGCTTCTGGTTTCATGCAGGCTGGCTCAGCGGGCTTCAAGGAAGAAACAGCAATAACTTATTAGCGTTCTGGAATAAGAAAATAGAAGTTCACACTACAAAAAACTGCACGATTCACTGCCACGGGATGTTGAACTCAATGGTGTCTATTTATTAAAAAATATTTAAACTCATTCATTCGCATTCAGATATTATTAAACATGACAGTTTGGATATAATTGTCCTGCCAGAACATGCTTGAACACTGTCAGATGTTCATTGTCAGATATGAGTCATTTCATATTGGCCCTTTCCCTTACAAGCACTTTCCCTGTGAATTGTCTATTGGACAGCAGCAGAGCTGGGATGATGGGCTTGACGAAGCTCTGGCCCAAGCTCCTATGGCCTTTTTCCTCTTCTTATGACAGCAAATCCACATGGCATACTAAAGGCATAAACTGTCTGGGTGGCAGCACATATTCATTGCAGTAAATGTCATGCTAATGCAGGTACCCAGATGCTCAGAGGTAGCTGCCCTTCAGCTCTCCTGGAGTCTGAGTAGAGAAAATCTGTCAGCCCTCAAGATCACATAAGCGCATCCTTAGACAAACAGATCCTTATCACATAGGCAAAGTTATTAGCCGTTCCCTCCTCTGCCCTTGAAGGAGCACAGCGATAGCCCATCTCTTACCAATTGAGCCGCCAGCCCTCGAAAGCCTTTGCTGGCTGCTTAGCTTCACACAGCACAAACAGTCCTACCAAACTTCGGTCAGGCAACTCACAGTGTGCAACATTAGCAGAGCAAGATTTTGTAAGTCCAGACTTAAAGTTGCAGCCTAGCTCAAAAAAAAGTACTTATTTGCAGTGTACAATTTCTAACATTGTACTTTCATATAGTAGTACTGACTTTTGATTAGTATCTGCAATGATAGGGCGTTATATTCAGAATTGATTTGCCCATTCCAGACAAGCAGTATAAGCAAATACTTTTTTAATACCACTCAGAAGGAAGAAAAGGATATTTGTATGAGAAATCACTTCTAGACAAAAGTACATATTTGACTGAAAATTAAACAGAAGCATTAATCTTCATTATGGGCTAAACCTTAGAGAGAGCCCCTCTCAATCTTTTGCTTGTTTGGGGAGCCCTATGTATTTTCCAGTGGATGCCTGCATGGATAGATTAAATCTTAGCCCACTGGAAATCAGTCTTGGTGGTTTTAGTTACCTTCCACAGGCCCCCCAGTGGTAGTCCTTAGACCACTCATCCTTGACCACAGGTTTCAGAATCGCTACTATAATTCTTCAAACACCTTGATGTGCTGAAAGGGTGGAGGTGTAATGCTGCATTATGAATCTCCTCACTATTTCCCCCTTCAGATCTGGTATCACACACAAGCCTTTCCTTCCTCACTGCACAACAGGAATAGATGAAGTGGAAGTCCTCCTTTGTCAGGCAACGGTAGAAGGTGGGTGCAGAGAGTGGCCCCATTTAGGGACAGCGTCCAAATCTGAATCAGATAGTCACCCTTCTCCATGGGGAAATACAAAATGAAATCCTGAGATGAATGGTGAATCTTGAGTTAAAAAAAAAAGGTTTGCTAACAAGACCAGGGAGCAAAGGTCCTTTTTAACATCTTTATCAATGACCTGGATGAGGGGATTGAGTGCACCTCTAGTTAGTTTGCAGACGACACCAAGCTGGATGGAAGTGTCAATCTGCTTCAGGGTAGGGAGGCTCTGCAGAGGGATCTAGACAGACTCGATCTAGGGCCAAGACTAATTGTATGAGCTTCAATAAGGCCAAATGCCACATTCTGCACTTTGGCTTGGGGAGGAGTGGCTGGAAAGCTGCTCAGCTGAGAAGGATCTGGGGGTATTGATTGATAGCCAGATAAACATGAGCCAACAGTGTGGCCAGGTGGCCAAGAAGGCCAATGACATCCTGGCATGTATCAGGACTAGGTATGGCTAGTAGGTCCAGGGATGTAATTTTGCCCCTGTACTCAGCACCAGTGAGGCCGCATCTTGAGTATTGTGTTCGGTTTTGGGCCCCTCACTACAAGAAGGACATTGAGGAGCTAGAGCACATACAAAGAAGGGTAACAAAATTGGTGATGGGTCTGGAGAACAAATCTTATTAGGAGTGGCTGAGAGACCTGGGGTTGTTTAGTCTAGAGAAAAAAAAAAGAAAAAAAAAAAAGAGAGGCTCAGAGGAGACCTCATTGCCCTCTACAACTACCTGAAAGGAGGTTGTGGAGAAGTGGGGATCGATCTGTTCAACTGAGTAATAAGTGATAGAACAAGAAGAGATGGTCTTAAGTTGTGCCAAGGGAAGTTTAGGTTAGATATTAGAAAAAAAAAATTACTTACCAAAAGGGTTACCAGACATTGGAACGGCGTGCTCGAAGAAGTGGTGGAGTACCCATCCCTGGAGGGATTTAAGAGTCACGTAGGCATAGTGCTTAGGGATATGATTTAGTCGAGGGCTTGTCACTGTTAGGCTAATGATTGACCTCGATGCTCTCAAAGGTCTTTTCCAATCTAGGCAATTCTGCGATTCTGTGACACGGCATCAAACCCTCCACCGCTCGCCGTGAGAAGAGGCCTTTGCCGCGCCGCGCACATCAACCCCTGCAAGACTTTCAAAATGACTCCCAGCTGGCTTCAACTCGAGCAGCTGCCGCCTCGCCTCCCCGGGCCGTTGCTCCCGGTGTGCAGAGGAGGGGACAGACGCTCCTTTTGCCGGGTCTCGCGCTGACACCTAGTGCCCAGCGCCCGCCGAACGCCTGCCGACCGGCTGCCGCAGGGACGCGGCGGGGCCTGGCGCGGCGGCGGTGGGGTGGCAGCACCCCCGATCTCCCTCCGGTCCCTGAGGGGCTCGAGAGAGCAATCTCTTGACGCCTGGGGATTTTCTAGCGCGTCGTCTTTCCTCCTTCTCTTGCCTGAGCCTCGGCGTGGAGCTGGAGGAGAGAGGGGGGGATAGGCGGCCAAGCCGGTGTCCAGCCTCACATGCGCTGCACCAGAAGCGCTGAGCACCAGAGCCAGCGTACAGGGATGGGTTTTTCTCTAACTCCAGCAAGTTTCAGCTTGAGAAATTCTGTAGGAAAAAATAAAAAAAGAAAAAAAAATTAAAAGGTGGGCTTGTTTTTTAACAACCTTCAGTTGTAATTTGTGGAATTGCATTCTGAGATGATGTTTAGCACCTTGGGGCACTGAGAAGCTCTTTGAGCAATTGGCCAGGCAGTGGGTAAAGCCGGGGTTCTCGTCTGGCTGTTTTGAATCTGCCACCAGCAAGTTGTATCTGTTCATCCCATTCCCTACAGGGCAAATACTACAGACTTTGTTAGACTGCTCTTTGCTATTCATTCGCTTTCAGGCAAGGATATGGAGAGAGACATGTAAGGATATGTAGAGAGACACGTATTCTTGTGCCCTCAGTGACTGCTGGAGGCACTCCTTCACTGATCAAAGGTGATCACAAGTTTGAAAGCAGGAGAAGCAGATGTCGGATGCAGACACTCAAAGGGAAGCGGAAAGAGGAACAGGAAAGAGGACCAAAACAAAGCCAGAGCGAGATCCTGTTGCACTCTGTCAACAGTAGTTAAGCACCAGGGAGGCAAACAAAACTGAAAGGCAATGGACAAACCTGGTAAAAACAAACAGACGCAGCCTGCCTATGAATAAACGTAGGCTGCAAATCAGAAAAATATTTCCAGTCATGAGAAGTGTGAAGCTGGGGAACTGCCTTGGGAAGGAAGAGTAGGGACAGCATTTACTGCAGTTAAGGTGGAGATTAATTGGTTTCTGCAGTGGATATTGTGGTAGCCAATAGTCACAGCACACACTTTTTTAGTAGCCATACACAAGACCTTTTATAAACTCCTGTGTTGTTACAAAACAGATGAATCCACAAACCTGGATTACAGTGGAGCAGAGGAGAGGCATCCATCAAAAACTTGTAGTCAGGAAAACATCTGCTGCTGTTGAGACAATTTCTTTGACAGTATGTCATATTTGAAATATAAGGAGGAGTTTCAAGATGTCTGAGGGGAATCCAGAACCTGGCCGCATTTCCAAAATGAGATGCAGTCTTAGCAGCATAAGTGTCTGTTCCGCCACTGAATCTCTGATGATGAAAAAAGCTTGTGGCAGAACAGCATAAATGTAATATGGGTCAGTGGCTTAGGTGTTGCTTTTGTTTATTAGAATGTGAAATGAGTTGAACTATTTTTTTTTTTGTCTGTTATAATTATTTATATTCATGGGTGTAAACATGCAGTTTCTTGAGTTTTCTGATTAGGCTGGTTTTGCTCAAGCCCAGCCACAGATTTAGCGAACTAAACACACAAGGTCAACAGAGCACCAAGTAGACAGGTAAAGGGGGGGGGGGGACGTGTGTCTACAGTTATGTTACAAGTAAGAAAGTACAACACAAGATGTTGAGACTTGCTCAAGCTGTAGCCAGAGTGAGACAGCAGGCAGGGAGCTGGGGATCAAGGATAGACCTGTCACCTGGCCGAAAGGGCGACCAGTCCCAGAGATAACTGTCACTAAATGTCTATTGAGTTGGTTACACAGGTCTGGTCTGTTAAGACATCAACAAACTTCTGAGTTAACACAGCTGATAAGGAGGCTGCTGTCTGGACCTTCTGGAAACTGAAAGACTCGCACCTGAGCTCATAATTAAGGGTAACAGGAATTTATCCCCAAATTGTCTGACCTGCTCAATAATTCTTAGTCATATTCAGTGCAGTATTTAGAGGTGTTCCACATCACTTTCTAAATGCTGTTCTCTCTCTCAGGAGCCCAGATCCAGTGGCTGTAGTGGAGTGAGCTGAGGACTGCAGTTTGGCCATGTTGCTTTCACTTCTGCAGGTATGTTCTTGTAGCTTCCTCATTGCAAAGTGTGACAGGAAGGCATCACGAGGGGTAGCAGCTTCAAGTTGTCCCATGCAAAGCCATCATTCTCCTTTTTTATTGCAGTTTAGTATTTTTCTTGTGTAGTATAGGTACTGTAGTTGCATGTTTTTAATCATTCACCGTTTCCCCCATAATATCAGGCAGCCTTTTTCCCGCACTCATTCTAGCAGCTCTTATGGGCTACATGCTCATTCAGAAAGTGAATGAATCTGGAACAGGTTCTGAAGTCATTTGACAATGCATTGTTATCACATAGGAAACACTTCAGAAACAAGTTATAGAAGCTTATTTCACAAGATAAAAAGCCGAGTGAGCTTCTTATCCATGACTCCTTCAGTCATTATAGTAATTTCTCATTGTAATACAGTTTGAGTGAGGTGATGGGAGATTAGTAAAGGCCCACAGCTATACTCAAAGAGTTAAAAAATAATCTAAGTAATAAAATGCATAATAGGTATATCCAAGTTTGATTACAATGTAAACCCAAGGGCAGCTAAAAGAGTGATCAGGCTTTGTGATAAAGCCCTAGGAAGGAGCTAAATCTTCATCTCTCTGGCCATGTCAACACCAAATTGTGATGGTGGCCACCTGTGTGATGCACAAAGTCTGCAAGGGTGGGAATGGAGGGGCAAGGCAGCTGTGTTTGCAGCTGCCCTGAACACGTACATCTCAGCCTCCATCCCCACGAGCAGGAGCAGTCCTTCCTATACCTCTCCTGCCCTGATGTATTTGGGGGAAAATAACTGGAACGTGCTTTGGGTCTGGATGGACTCCTGGGATTGGTTTTACTGGGAAATGTAGCACTGAATAGCATCAGGTAGATATTTTCACGCGTCAGAAAACGCTCTCGCTGTGCAGGTCTTCATGGGGATCTTTCTGCTCAAAGACCTGATTGTGTCATGGGTTCAGTGTCTCCTGATGGGCCCAGGGGCCGAAAGCACAATGAGTAGGTTCCTCAGCACCTTTTGGGGCTTGAGGCAATCCCCACCAGCTGAATGCTCCATGGGGAGCAAAGGCGTCCCTAAGGAGGAGGGAACCTTCTTTTGCCAGGTGGGCAAGTTGCCAAGCTGTGGCCGAGCACCTGTAGCCTTGGCTGGGTGATTTCTGGGCCCTGATCCGCAACCCCTGGTGCCTCATGGTACCCTGCCAGACCTGTGAGGGGTGCTTAAGGCTCTGCCCCACTGTCATCTCTCCTTCTCCCTCTGCCTCAGCTATCCACAACAGTGGGCACCATGTGGACTTTGGGATTACGAGGCTGTGCTCCTTAGAACAGGTGATTAAAATGTGCAGAAAACCAGCATCCCCTTGTTACAGTATGCCCTGGGTTGATCCTGATTACTGATGCTGGCAGCACCCTCCCAGGCCCCCTCTCTTGTATGCACCCATTCAAAGACTTCAGACTGCTGTTTCTTTTTCATCCTCTCTTCACTTGCAGTTCAGGTTCTTCTTCCATTAAAGAGTGGGTAGGGATGCATGAAAAATTAATATGTGTTATTACTTATTCCCCTTTTGAACCATTTCCTTCCCTAAGGGTGATCTGCTTTCTAACTTTACTTGGTGACAGGAGGGCATTGTACGTTGCTTTCATTAATCTCCATCCCACACAAACCTCCCTCTTCCAAGAGGTTATAAAAATTAAAATATCAGACTTCTGTCTGAAAATATTTCCTTACCCATCATCACACTAAAGATTATGAGAGTTGAAAGAAAGGGGGTGATCAGTGAGGAGCGGGAGAGGGAGGGACATGAATTTTTATGCAGGAAAGGGGAAGATTTTATTTTTTTTAATTGGAAAATGTGGTGATAAAATCACAGAATTAATGAAGTGAGAGAGCTGAAGGTCAGTGCAGTACCTGAAGATTATTTAAGCACATTTTTTTTAGCTCAGTTTGTTATGAAAACAAGCCGGTCTGTGCATGTCTGTTTGCTTTGCCATTCCCCTCCCCACAGTTTTCAAACAGTCAAATCTGAGAGAGAAGTGCAGGCTTCCTAAATAAATTAATTTCTCTCCTTTTCACAAAATAGCCACTGGCAGAGCTATGGCACCAGGCTCAAGCAATCGCATTGTTTCCCAACCCACTTTTTATGCACAGCACCCTGCATGTTACCACCAAACCTTTGTGGAAGGCGGGCTGCAACAGAAAATGGGGCTCATTTTCTAACTAACGGAGTTAGTTATAACTAAAAGAGCGATTAATAGCTGAAGGGGAGCTACTGTCTTGTAGTTCAGTTAAAAAAAGTCACTCGAGCAACAGAAACAAATCCACTGGAAAGTCGGTTGCTTTACTTCTGCGTTTTGCGGAGGGCTTTGGGTTTTTTTACCGTTATAACATGCCAACCTAGTGACAGCCTCATAAATGACCTGAAGAATTGAGCTTGGAAACCAGGAGCTCCTGCCCTGTGAACGGCTCCAGGGAAAGGAAATCTCCTCCTGTTTACCCCATGGTTTTGTTCGCAGATGGATTGACAGTGGAGAGGAGAGGTACTGGGGTGGAAACCTTGCAGGTGCCTGAGGGATATGCTGGGCTTGCTACGCACTGCCCTGTTCTGCTCCTGGGGATGCTGGGAGCTGGAGGGTGGGGTTGCTTTCAGGTCCCCAGAATACTTCAAATGCAAAGCTAAAGGCATGCACTTTCCCAGCGGGAAAGATTGGTCCTCTGAACAGTGCCTTTACAGGGGCAAGGCCACCGCTCAGCAAAAGAAAGCACATGCGTGACATTATGAATAATTGATTCTGGTGACAGCGATTCATAGATATGACATCATTGCTGGGTGCATTAGGATGCTGAGAATCCTTTGGAGGATACTAGGAGTCAGATGACCCAGGGAACTCAAAAATATTAATGCATAATTTATTTTATGGGGGAAATCAGGAACTACAGCAGTCCATAAAATTCTGATCTTATCTCATTTCTTTTGTTGTGTGTCCCTCCAAAGAGTGTTTCAGTGGAGATTTTGTATTCTTATATGAAAATATAAACTTTCTACAGGGAATATTTTTCTCTGAGAGCAAAACCCAAAGTCATTGTACCTTGAATTAAAAGCTAAGTCATTTTTAATTATTACGACTCACTGAAGCATGAGTCCAAAAATAACAGGTAAAGCAAAAAAAAGAGAAATGCAAAAGGCAAAACAGGCCACTGCGCTTCATTCAGTAACTGGAAAACAGCTTGAATCCTGGTGCTCAAAGAATCCCTCTGAAGTTCAGACTTGTAAAATCACACTTTCCCTCCTAACCTCTATAGCAGTAGCATGTCCTGCAAGAGTATCTCTCTCTACAGAGGGGGTTTGGTGGTGATATCACCTGCAGTGCCTGACTGCTGGGATGCTTTCTGAGGCTGAAAACCTCTTTTGATGCCAGCCTTTCTCTTGTCTTTAGTGGATATTCTTTGCTCTCCTTTTTTTTTGAGTGAGTTTCTTTTGTTCCTCCTTTTTTTCCCCTCTGGTTTTGTTCCCCTCCTTTCTCTCCTAAATTGCACAGCTTTCTAGCAGCATTTATCCTCCCTTTCCTCTTCTCTTACAGATTTTGAGTGATAAATGAAGAGTGCACCTCTTAAGGGAACAGGTTGCATGAAATATTTTCATTTTGCAATTGGATTAACTCTTTAATTGTCAGCTATCCCTCTGTATAGCTCTTGGGGTAATAGGAATCACAAATTCTGTTCACCTTTACTTAGGACCATCTGCTTTGGTAGACACACTTCAAAGTTTCTTCTTGCATTCATTGCAGACAGAGTGTTTTCCCAACGACACATCCATGAAAGTATTGCACTGAGTTTTTACATACGGATCATATATAATACAGTTCTTTTAGTATTATATAGGACTTCAGTAGCTTTGTTGTTAGATGCTACTAAACTAGAAGGGCCAATAACTGAAGTTTCTGTCTGATAACAACCCCTTGGGACCGCGCTTGTGTTCACATTTGGTAAACTGTGTAAGACCATCACTTGGGCCTCTAGCCGAAGCAAACTTCTGTCAAATCAGAAACACTATGTACGGAAACACTTCAGAAGTGTTGTTCAATGTGGACTTTCATACCATGTGCAGTACATCAAAACTCCCTCTCAATTTCTGCCCAAAGGAAGGCTATTTGGACAGCAGCTTCATCAGACAGGGAAGCGTATTGCTAAGGCCAATGGTATAACCACTATTCAAACTTTCCATCCATTACAGTGGTCCTTGAGTCACCCATGGGGCTGAGGGAATAAGCAGGGACTGGAGATGTAACTGAGTTATCAGGGATTTTCAGCAGAAGCTGCAAAAGCTCCAGAGACCGGGACTACACCCAACAGGACAAGGAATGAAAGCCTAGTTAAAACTAAAGCTAGACTGCCGGGGACCTGTGCGCTGGTAGCAGATATGCAATTTCAGTCAAGTATCTGTTCTTACCAGTGGAGCATTAGCTACTGTATAGTGAGAAACAGAAGATGTCTATATTTCTTAGCCCTGAGAGCATGTCTGTTTGGTTTGTAGGCTTTTTTTTTTCCTGAAATACAACTCACAAAGACTGTGAGCCAACATAACACAGAAGCACAATCCGCAGGTATATATTTGTGTACACATTATTAAGCATTAAAGGTGAAGTTAGATCAGCAATAGCCCAAATAAAATGCATTGTGATTGAATCATTAATTTTAATAATAATAATAACCAGTACAATAATTTTAATTTCTTTTTCCTTTCACAAAGCTCTTATTATTCAGTGTAAGAATGATCAGAGAACTAGAAAACATGACCTGCAATGAAAGATTGAACTAATTGGTTCTGTGCAGCCTGTGGAAGAGAAAATGAAGCAGGGGCATGGTAATAGTTTTCAAATACATAAAAGGCTGGTGCAAGTAAGGGAGCCTTCCATTTTCTGCATCCATGATGGATAAGACAAAAAACAGCAGGCTTTATCTGCAGCAAAAAAAAAAAAAAAGATTCTGGCAAGACATCAGGGAGCACATTGGCTCAGTTAAGGGCAGTAAAGTTGGGGAATGTCCATCTCTAGGGTTCTTAAAGAAGAGTTTAGAGAAATATCCATCAGGCTGTTTGGTCTGCTGTGGATGAGGTCCTTTCCAGCTCTTTTTTCTATGATTCTATATTTTACATGTATTTGTGAAGACTGCTTATATGATAGAAAGCCTCCTGTCTCACAACGTTGCACTTAATGATTATTCTATCACTGGCATCTGTCAGAAAAGGATTGGGCCTATCATGCCTTTCAAGAACAGAGTACAATTCAGGGATTAACATTGTCAAAAGTTTTTTTTCTTCTTCATGTGTGTCAGGCCTTGCTTCAGCTTAAACTCATGAGTGAGTGACATGTAGTGCACATATTGTCTATAGTGGCCTCACAAACCAGGGCCTGGAATGAGGAAGCATATCAATAAAGCTTCAAGCACCTCAGGAGTATGCAACAATTCAAGAACTTGCTGTCAGAGGCATTTGATATGAAGCTGGTACCATATCTTCAATTGGGAACATCAGAGATCAAATATGCAGTCCTATTTTATAAACACCCAATTAGATGCATTAGTAGAGTTCCCCTGCTACCAGAATGTGACCTAGGGGGACCAGGCAAAAAAGCCTCCTGTACTGAGGGGTGCAATAGAAGTCTAGCAGACTTCTTCGAGGTCTCATAACACTTCTGTACAATGGAGGTTGTGCAAAATGTCATGACCACTTGAAGTACAAGGGGAATTACCAACCATAGAGGGCGGTTGACATGTTCACATCAGGTATTTTAAACTCTCCTAGGTATTTAATTTTGAAGGTTTGAATTCTCCCTTGAGGGAGTCAGAGTTTCTTTGCAGACTTTCTAAGTGACTTGGGTACCTAAATTAGCACCTAAGTTATATGGTGTGAGAACCATCCAGTGTAATTATCCTGGTGTTTGTCTTCAATGGTATATTTAATGTCCCAACTGATGAGCAATAGTTTCCTGAATCCAGAAGTGATGATCCTTGAACTTCAGAGAAAGTTGCATCTGTAGTTGGATTTCAGTGACATGGCTCATAGCCAGTTTCTGGTCAGATCAGAGCAGCTCCTAGCTGAAGTATCTATAGGCATTATCTTAGTGTCTTGCTGTCCAGTGACACCTTGTTGATGGGAGAAGCTTGAAAACAAGAATATTAACTAGTTATAAAACCTGACTCTTTCTGTCCAGCCTTGATTCACTTGCATTCGCTGTTTCTCATATGCCCGCATTATGCAATGTATAAGTATAATATACAAAGCATTTTAGCAACCTGTTATATAGCATGCACCTGATTTGTGACAGACAGGTAAACTTTGTAACTGCAAGCTGATCAGGGACCAACAAATGGCCAACTGACTTGCAGGCAGCAAGGAAATACAGGCAGCTGTAAATTCTTGTTTCTCAAAAGAACAGTAATTGAAGAAGGAAGAGATGGCTTTGAGTTGCACGCAGCCCCTACCTAGGAAAGCCATAGCTGAGCTTGATAAAGTGGGAAATTTGGAAGCATAATGATCCCTTACAATGATTCATCCCTCTTTTAACATGATGGGTAATGAAATCCTCTGGTGGGATAACAGTCCCAGAGCCCGTTTGGAACAAACTCATTTGACAGTGATTCTTGCACAGAGTCAACACCGTGTAAGAGCCCAACAGGCAGAAAACAGTGCTTGAGATGTGCGTGTTATCCTCTCATCTCTTGCTGATTTATAGCACTTCACAGTCATTCTAGAAGAGACACCTACAGCTTCAATTTCTTATGTATTTAGGCAGGAAAACTTCCTAGGCAGAAGTTTCCACCCCAAGGTTTAAAACACAGCGTAAGCTCACGACTGCTCAGCATGGATGGGAGTGTGAAGTTTCGTCAGACAAAGGTTTTTGTAAGCGATTAAAAAAAATCCCAGCTTTTAGCCAGAAAATAAGCTGGTGTTCAAAGTACTTAAGCACATACATCAAAGGCATTACTACGTGCTTAAATTTAACCCCTTTCCTGGTCGTAATTGGTACCTTTTCCCTCATAATTTTTTTTAGACCTACATCAAGGCCAGCTCCACAGTCCTGCAAGGTACACAGAAGACTCCTACTGATTTCAGTGGGATCTCGATGGCAGCTTGCTTTATCTTTAGTCATGGCAACATCAGCTTTAATGTCTTTAAATAGTGTGTGTGCCAACGCTTACTTTCATTTTCTACTACCTCTCTGATTGATCTACATGAGGATTTGCTGTCATCTGTGGGTAACTGATGGACCTTGCAACAAAATTATATTCCTTGGCTCTTAACTGTCAAGAAGTTTTATTTCTCCCCCTCATTATTTGAAGGGTTTCCAATTCAGGCAACAAAGTAATTAAGGGCACTAGATTTAAAATTGACTGTAACAGGACTATCCATCCAAATTTGACTTACATTACCTAATTTTGATTTTTCCCTGCAGAACATTTACAAGGCCAGGCAGGTGCATTATCTCTGCATACCATTCATTATCAAGCATGACTGGAACAGGTGGCAACATACTGATGTGTGTTTAATGGAACAGACGTTTGAACGCGTATTTCAAAACCGGGCAAACGATTTCCTTTGTAACACTGTCTAATCATGAGCAGCGACAATTTCAGAAATATGCTACCTCATCCCAAACTGTCTCATTTTCATGTCTAGTATCTGCCCATTGGTATTTTATTTTTCAGATTTTTGCAGCCTTCAGTGATGTCTGCTCTCTGTGCCTGGAAAAATGACGAGTAGTCTTGATATGTAACTTAGTTGTTTTGAACCAACAGCATGTGACCCTGCCTGGACTGCATGACTCTTTCGTGACTGTCACTTTAGCCTTCTGGACCTTTCAATCCACCAGCATTTGAAGCCAGTGATAGTTGTATTGATCTCTTATGCTCAGCCCCTGACCTGGAAGTCAGCCTTGTGCCGATGCGCTTCTACAGGCTTGGGGAGACCTGCTGGTTTCAGAGGCAGTCCAAATGGCTCCAGCTGTGGATGGGAGCATCACTACGTCACTTCTCCTAACTGAGGACTCACTCAGATTATGTGTCCTCTTCAGAAAGGTGTCATTCTCCTAGCTGCGAGCCTTCCTTCTCCTAGGGCAAACACAGAAAAGAATTTGCACAAGAAGTGGAGGCTTATTAACCCTCTTGACATTAGGTGTGTTTGGCATTTAAGGCCAGTGTTTCTGGCCCAGTTCTCAACATAATCAAAGGAAGGAGGTGTGCATCTACAATATGGAACATCAAAACGAAATGCCCAAAGCACTCTTTGATAGATGGTATAAATAGTCCTTCAGGATTTCCATGTTTACAGCTTTTTAATTTTCACTCAGTGCTAGTGATACCCGAGTTGCTAATCCTTCAGACCAGGATCCAATCTCCAGTTACCTCAGCAGCAAAAAGCTAAAACCCTCAGAGAGTCTCATTGGTTTCAGCAGAATTATTCAAGCCTGTGTAACACAAAGATCGAGCTTCTTTCTTAAAACAAGCGCAGCTAATTTTGTTCCATTTAAATTCTAAGTCCTTCACGGCTCCTGGAAGTCATAAGGGGAAAGACTTTTCATGGGACCCCACTTTCACAAGGAAAGATGAACCACAGTCTGTACGCCTGATGGAGATCATACTGAAGTCTATCACCACCTGTCTGCCTTAATTTTACAGCCAACTGCAAGTCTCTGCCTGACCTGAAGCCACAGATAAGGTAGCTTATTTTATTATTGCCATTTTAGAAGCATAAGAAGTTTTTTAACTTAAAAAAATTAAAACATATGAAATTATAAATATTATATAAATCAGTTTTCATAACTGCAATATTCAGAACTGTTTAAATGAACCAAAGTATTTGTAGTAAATGACCTAATTCTTGAAACCAGGGGATGTTTTTTAAAAGAAAATGTAATTAAATGTAGCTGGAAGATATATATTTAACCAATATCAGATATTTCAGAAATGGAATTATTTGTAATTCTATGTTTTAAGTACTTTGAACTTTATTGTCAAATACAAAGGAAGTTCGTTAACCATTTTCCTTCAGAATGAGGTCACAGAGTTAAAACAATACAATTTATAAAGCAATATCCATTGACACAAAATTCTCACAGCTCTGAAATCTCAATGCACAGAACATTAGCAATAGTTTTAACTTTCACTTGTGACTTCTGTTTTGTCTAATCATGCTTCAACCCTTCCAGAATAGTTGCTACGTGTATTCTCAATCTGCAGCTGTCAAAAGATCTTAAGAGGTATTAGTTGTTTAGTTTAAATAAGTTTAAAATAGAACGAAACACTTAAAGAAATAATATTCTGTGTTTTAGTATGCTGTATGCTGAGCTTTACTTACTTAGCATGAGTAGCTAGATCACTGAAGAAGCCTTAGGCTGCAAGGTGTAAATTTCAACTAGAGTTTGCTTAAATGTACCTACTAAATCGAAACAGGGCCTCCAGAACCAGTGTAAATCAAATGGTAAGGAGTCTTCAAGGCTACAACCAACAGCAGCTGCAACTAGTCGAGATAGTGGGCTGCTGCCCGGAGACAGTGAAGAAATCCAAGAAGGAGGCAGAAGGTGTTGAGGGGATCTCAGACCAGAATCACCATTGGACTGGACCAAAGGGCAGACACGTAGTTCGTGAAGGTATGAATGCCCATGGATTTCTTTGTTTGAGGTCTCTCTCCAGAAGCACCTAGCTCAAGCTCACCTCAATGAAGTGTCATTCTGTTAAATTATTTATTTTTATGATATCCTATGTCTGGGAGTCTGCTTTGGGAAATCTAGGGTTTGGACTGTGCTTCTTTAACAAAAATGGCAAAGCACAGTGCCAGTTGATTTTAGCCCTCCTGAAACTGACAGAGAGAGTGAGACCATGAGGCATTTTGAGCAGTATGGGTGAATCAAAAAGACTGATTCTCTAGAAGAATCAGTGACCATTGGGCAAGTTGGGTAACACATAGACCGAGCACTCCAGATACATAAAGGAAAAGGCTCTGAATGACAGAGATTTTATTAAACTGTAATGGAGACAGCCCTTTATTTTGTAAGCTGGAAATGAGCAAAGACAAATGAGATTTTGTTTGATGCAAACACTGAACAACTGTTTCATAGGGGTAAACTACTATTTCCAGCTGGCTATCTGCCTGAAGGAGCCTAATCTGGCCAGGCTGACAGCATGTAGCACCTATTTCCTCTACAGTTGTCATTCATCAAAACTTTTGATCTTTGAATTCATGTGTAAACACAAGTGTTCTCAGCTGGTTCAAGATGTTCACCTCTCATGTTTTGGAGTAGTTTCAAAAATTATCATAATAAGTCAAAGAATCAAACAAATGCATCAGAACACTAACCTAAAAAGATAAATGCTTGGTGAGATGCCTTTGTCTTTCTACATGCTGCATGTCCAACATAACGTCAGCTGCTTCCTTGAATTTCTTCTGAATTAGGAGTTGTGCAGAGATGGTACTGTGAGAAGTAAATAACTAAGAAGGTTTGGAGGCATGAGAAAAAAACAACTTTGTACTATTGCTTATACCAGCTTCAACATTAATAAGGAGATTGATCTGTTAATAACTGGCAATCAACTTTAATCATCTGACTGGTGACTTAAGTGATCTTGCTATTCACAGATACGAAGAAGAAAGCAAAGCAAGAGGTTGAGAGTTAATAAGCTACTTCTGTGTAGCTTCTTGATAATCTTTGGCAACTCAGAAGCAATTGGGAGAATAACTTTTGGTTCATTCCTCTTTCTTCACAGTTACTTGGTGATGCTCTGGACACAATCAGAATTTGGATGATGTCCTCACCTCAAGCTGCGTACAGACCATAGAGCCTCTCCTTAGAACACTGCTCTATCTTTTAGCCACTTATCTTTTCTGTTGGCTTTAATGGGCTTCACTCAAGAAAAAGTCTCCATTTTACCTGACAAAGACTGGACTGACTACCACCAATTGCCAGAAATGTATTCAGCAACTAAATTATGATAGAAAATGCCCATGCGATAATTCTTTACTCCTGCTCCGTCATTTCATTCTCTAGGAGGGTCACAATTATAAGCAGTTGACTGTAATACGTGTGCTTTTATTTTCTCCATGACTAATTTATTAGCTAAGACGTCCAACTTTATATACTACAAACAAACTGGGGATTGGTTGGTTCCTAGGAAGTGCAGGTCTGACCCCATGTGCTGAACATGAGGCTCACATAGATGATTTGTTGCCCTGTTGGCTGCCCAAATGTTGCTGGCAGCTTGCTACTGCAAGTTGCTTGTCTCAATTACTTGATCACAATGTACCTGCCAGGTGATAAACTGATTTAAATGGGCATATTGTATGAATACACAATATGGTCTCTTCAGAAAAAAAAATGAATACATAGCACACTATCTCTTACCCTCAAGGAAAAGACTCAATTAGACCCAAAAGACCCAAACAGCCAAAATGCAAAGTCAACCATGAAGGACTCAGCCAAGAAAAGGAAAAAAGCATAAGATGAGAGCTGTTGATCTACCTCAAGCAGGAAATCCCAAGGCAAGTATGCATCATACTGACTGACAGTATGCCATAAATTTCACTGTCCATAAGGCACAGCAAAGAAACTTCATTCTTGCTCTCCCTTATTTTCAAGGAAATAGGTATACATGGGCACTCAAATGATTCTGTAAACCAAGTAGCCTATAAAGTGGGGTAGGAGTATACATCAATCAAACAAACCCAGCTTATGCACAGTGGGGAGGAGAGTCTGAACTGTCTGGTCCAGAAGATCATACAAAGTAGAAATCTCAGTTCTCCATGGCAATGTAGTTGTCTGTGAAAAGTAATCACTTGTCCCCAAAGATCCTGAGGTTCACTCAGAAACACTGAGTTCATGGGGATTACATTTGGTGCAAAATACAAAAAGGCATTTTTGGAGAAGGGTAACGGTGTGATGCTGATTGGTGACTGGACCCTCCCCTTCACTGCACGGCCTCTGTTAACACGATCACTTCTCCCTGGCTTTGCTGCTTCCCTTACAAACAGGAGCCATAAATACTAAGAGCATTCAGCTCACATAGGTAAAACCTAAATTCAAAGAGCAAAGTCTGTCAGGCTGAATAAAACCGGAGGCTGTCTCAGCACATAAGCACAGCCGTACCTTTGCCCAACTTACAGTACAATTTGAAATGTACTTAAATAACAGTCTTTTTCACTGCAGTCAGTTATAATGGTCATTAGAGTACTCTGCATCAGCTTTCCTTGATGCTTTCATGAGCCTGGATAGTAGCAATTTATTACCCACGGGGCCACGCATCTTCAATCTCCAGTGGCACAATGAGTTTTCTTTCATTACTATAGAGACATTTCAGTTTGTTCATTCACCTTCCCCGAAGACAGTGAAACTGCTCCGGTGAGAATTAAGTACACAAATGTTCCACTCTGCATGATACACCTACCAAATTTTCCTCTGCTATTCTGCAGGATTTAGAAAGAGGCCATATCATCTTCTGAAACCTGACAGATTTTGCAAGGGCTGATCTGCACCTTCACTACATCTTCGTGGCCCCAACAAGCTGGGTAGCCTGAAGGGTTCAGTTATGTCTTTCCAAGTAGAAGCAAAACCAAAAAGGACCCTCTGGAAAGCAAATACCTCTTATGTTCTCTGAGACAAGAGTCACCAGTGCAGCAGAGCAATATCTGACCCAAGTGATATGCTTCTTCTGACATTTTTGGTGGCTCAGGTCTCCTTAAAAACAATGCTAAATGATCTCCGCAGTCTCGTAGGCAATACTAGCGTACTGAGTGCTGGTATGACATGTTTTTCTGAGTCATCTACTTTTCCTTGAAAACTCTGCCTTCATTTGAACTATTTGTTTAGGATGTATCCTGACTGCAGACAAAATGTAAACTGATTTTTCTTTAGTCAGTCTGTTGCACAATCAAAATCATAGTGCTCTGTTTTCAAGCCTTTCAAGCAAAATAGAGAGAATCCAGCACAAGGTTCAGGAACAGTATTCCCAAAGATTCCCAGATTCTTCCACAAATTAGTGAATACCCAAGTGATTTATAAAAAGGGATAACACTGTTATTAAACCATTGCGACTCATTGGAGTTTTATTCTTTAGGACTGAGAGGTTACTGAATAATGAGTCAGTCATAAAGTTTGTGGCCTGTGCTGAAATCAGACAAGGATGAGTTGCCTGTTCTAATGTACTCATTAAGGACAGAGTAAGTACATCCCGGTATGCTTCAATAGAACAATGATTTTCTGCTGCAATTGAAATGAATTATCAAATGCCAAGTGAAAAGCTCTGTTCTGAGTCATCACTCAACAGGAAAGAAAGAATGTTCACAGCATTATAAAAGTTTTCAAGATCAAACGCTTATATAGGAATGCATTCTTTGTGCCAGCAATCAACACTTGCAGCGCTTTCACACTTGAATGAAGTTTGCTTTCACCTTTCCTACCAGCACTTGGAATATGCTTTCAATTATCGTTATCAAGATATAGGCATGGTACTGTTGCATTTACTGGTATTTACTGCACCTTTTTGGAATTTTCCTGAGTGGCAATATTATTCAAAATCAGTGGACTTTGCAGTGTGTAGCTTCTAGGAACCTGAGCCAGCGCATCTTGAGGAACTCAGAACGGAACCCGTGGACGAGACACCATACAGAGCCACCTGCAGACATTTTTGTGTAGGCTAGGAAATCCCTAGGGACTTAAAACCATCTTCTTGTGTTCAAACATTAAAGCGACCTTGCTCGGCCAAACGGCAGTGAGGTCTCTGTTCCTCCCTTAAAGCCATAGTGCAAGCTGCAGTATGTGTGGTGTCAGAAACCAAAATGAAACTCACCCTACTAGAGGGTCTTTGTTTTTTTTATTTTTTTTAAAAAAAAGAAAAAAAAGAAAAAGAAGAAAAAGGGAAGATAAAAATAAATCACATCTCACATCAAATTTATCATAGTTCTACTAGATTGCTTCTCATTTAGTTAAAGTTGATATTACTGCTGAATTTATAAGCTTTACTAAATAAATTACACTGAAAGGTAAACAGCTATGGAAAGTAAAATTAAAAAAAAAAAAAGAGGGTTATATTGTACAAATAGAATTAAATTCTGGGATCCAACATGTACAGTTTAAAATTTTATCAAGTACAAATAATCAAACTTGTTAATTCATTTCTTGTAGGTACAAAACGGCAATTTTACCAAAATTATCTCCTTAGTATGTAGTACCTGCACTACCAGAACTAAAATGGTGCATCACTTTGCAACATTTCTTGCCTGTGAGGCATACACGCATGTCTAAGGCACAGGTTTGCACTCCCTAGAAAACAGCTTTGACTGAGAGATCTTTTAATGTCTAGTAAAAACCCCTTATATTAAAAGCACATACACATTCTACAGCTCTGCTACGAGTCACACACCCAATGGTTAACTGCTTCAGGTAAAGCCAGGGAGGTACTCCAGCCTTCTAGTCAATCTGACCCACAGCTTTAACTAGTCTCTTCTGTACTTTCCACATCTTGGCTCCTCATGGTGACCTCATGAGCCTCAACCGTCTCCTGGGAGTCTGATGGGACATTTTGCCTCTGGCTCTTGCACTGCCCTGCAAGTCTTTGTTTTGCTATTTCAGGCTCTTCCTGGATTTCCCACTACAAAGTGGACAGCATTTTGCATGCTTTGCTTTATGCTGCCTCAAATGCTTTGGTGGTGGTTGGTTTACACACTCGCTTGCAGTGCCCTTCTACTTGCCTCAGAGGTTTTCTTTAAAACGAAACGCTGAGTGGCTGGGCACTGCTTTGTTGGTACAAGTCTTTATTCAGAAAACACTTAGGGGGCAGATGTTCCTCGCAGTTGTGGGTCCCCCCCAGCACACTCGCATGCTCTCCCCAAGGAACATTCTCAGCTCCGCTCTAATAGATTAACATGGGGGAGAATAGAAGAGGGAGATGAAAAGCATCAGGTTTCCTTCCTTGTTTTGTAATGATTTTCCTGACTCCTATCTCTCATTCTAGTAAGGACTCATTCTCATCAGAAAAGTCTGAATCCTTGAAAATACCCTGAAATTTAAAGACGATAATGAATAAATAAATGCATAACAATGGTAAAGGTGCAAAGGCAGCTTCAGAAATTTTGGGAAGAAAATGAAGGGGAGTAAGGGGGTTAGTGACTAATGAAGCACTTCTCTCCAAACCACTTTCCTATCCTGCTTACTCCTTTGGTTGCTGTTTGTAGGAACAACAGTCACACATGGCTTTAAATGGTCATGATCCTTACGTAATGCCAGACTTTTTGCTTGAAAAACTAAAGCTCTAATTCATAGGAGATTAATACCTCAACAACCGATAAACTAATCAATTACGTATTCAACAGAGAGGCTGCTCTATGCAGCTTCAAAGCAAGCCTGATCAGATCCGGAGCAGTTGTGCAGTACCAAAAGCTAGAATAATTTCCTTGAAATTTTCTTTTTAACTCTGCGAAAGCTCTCCTTTTCAGACTCACTAAATAGGAGCCGAGCCCATGTGTGTGGTAACGTTACCATCTACTGGACTCCGGCAGGAATGCAGCAGAGCTGGGGGAGTTCCTCCGCCTTTGGCTTTAGGCAGCGGGCAGCCGCTCGCCAGCATCCCTGCCTATCGCTGGTGCCTTTCCAGGAGCACAGACAGCCGGCTGGGTCCCCAGCGAGCACCTTGCAATGGCCACACTCTGGGGACACGGACCCCAGCCGTAGTGTCGGGTGCTCTTTTGGATGCTAGCATTGAGAGCTGGCGTTGAAGGCCAGCAGGCATTTGCTGGAGGTTTACTTGGGAGCACCAGCCTGCAGTGGTGATCCTTGGGCATCCCTGATAGGGAAAAGAACCAAGTCCTCAACCTCCATGCTGCTATTTGGTCCTTACCCCCAAAGGCGCTGTCTGTCACCATCTCCTCTGCCCAGCTACACTCTTTTTCATAAGAAAAGGAAATCCTGTAACACCACCTTAATTAAAATCAAACAGCTAAAACTGATCTGGCTGCTGCTTTGTCCATCCCTAAGACCTTGGTTTTGTCTCCAGACACCTCTACAAGGTGCCATGGGCAGCTGGGAACAGAGAGTGTGCACAACCCACCCGCCCCAGCTGCACAGAGACCTCGCAAGCTGCCAGCACGCTCTGTAGAGACACTCCTAAGAGGTGGTTGGTGGCATGGGAGGATTTCCAAACCACCTTGAAGCACACCAAGCCTTCCCAGGGACAAGGTGCTGGCTTAAAGAAGCGTGTAGTAAAAAGGAGGATTTCAGCACATACTTAACGCTTAGTAAATGCTTGAGTGGTGGTGTGGTTTGAGTTAACAAATTGTGGGGGGACAACACGTGGTAACTCTAGGACCCTGAGGGGGTTGGAGGGCAGCTGGTATTCCCATCCCTTCTCTGCCACACTCTATAAAAGGACAGGAAGTTTGGGTTTCATTCTCTTTTCTTTCTCACTCGGGCTGTGCTGCTGCTGGGACCGCACCTCAGTGCGGCCGGGCCTGGCTCCACGTGCTCGCACAATCCATCCCCATCCAAGAGCTGGTTTTGTATATACTTGTATATCCCTCTGCCCCTCATATTTCCTTTTCCCCGTTTATCTCTGTTGCTTATTCAATTTTATTCATAATCTTAACTTCCAATTTCGTGTGAGGCACTTCCTTCCTCATTCCCCTTTGTATCCTCCCTTGGGAGGGAAGGGGGAAGGGGAGAGAGGGCCCATAGGAATCCTGCTCTGTGGGGTTTGCCCTGAGCCTTAAACGGAGACAAGTGGCCTCTCTGGATCAGGGTCAGAACAAATGGGCGCATCAGCATTGTTTCCTGGTGCCTAAAACTGCTATACTGCTTCCTGTACTGTCCACAGCAGGAGCGGGGTTTTTGCTTGGCATCTTCTGCTCTTAGGAAAAGAGGAGATGAACATTTAACACATTTTCTGTTTCCAGTCAGAATTTTAAAAATGACAAAGAGTAATTGCTAGCTGGAACAAATAACAATTTTGTAATCTCTCCCAGTTGTCAGAGGAGGAAAAGCAATACAACACCGTGTAACACTTTTGCAGCTGGGAGAAAAATGAAGTTACTTTAAGCTGATAGGTAGAGTAGTGTGCACAGTAAGTCGTTACGTTTCAGTTATCTGGCTTATACCCCTGTGTGCTAAAATTGCTTTCACAAACAATGCTTGTTGGGAACTGACTGCATTAGATCTCACCTCATCAAAATCACTAGCACATCCGTTGGTGCTTCTCAGAACAAGTATCAAAGCTCAAGGGCTATATATTATGTTAAGCAGTTTAATATTGGATATAAAACAGCGGCACTGGTGCTGGGGAAAAAAAACTGCAGGCTATTTGAAGAGTCATATCAGCTGAGGGAGGTCATGGGCAATCAAGGAGTGGGGGAGAATTTATTATTTAACTTTCTCTCCCATCTGCAGTATTTAATCACTTGATATAATACGTAAGTCCTTGATCTTTGATATTTGGAGTACCATAGGATTAGTCAGATTTTCTGAAGCATCCTTTTCTGTCCAAAGGAACATAAGATAGAGAGGATCAGCCAGTAATTCTCTGGCTGCATGACATACTAAAGAAAAAAAATCAAATAAAATAATGTAACTACATTGCATAGCATAGCTGCTGTCTAATTTTCAGACTCCAGGGACTCCCATGTGCTTATACCACTGCTGATTGTCCATTGAAGGTGAATGTGCAGAGTAAAGCCATGATATTCAAAATCGGCATCTTCTGTGCATTTGCTATGAATGCTAAAATTCATAGTGATCTTCAGTGCCACTATCCAACTAAGCCCTGTGAGATTTGTGCTGTCATCAATTTGTTGAATTAACGTGAGATGTGTTTTCATGGCAGATACAGGTTTACTTCGAGGAAATGGACACCCAAATTGTCAGTCTGTTTATATACCTTTTCCAAGCACTATACAGCTTATATTTTTTTGTTTTGTTTCCAGAGTATTTCCCGCACTCAACAAGTGTCTGTATTTCTCACTTCCATGAAAGGCTGAGATACAGATAGATCACAAGCCCTCATCCTCAGCGGTCACATGCATCTATGAAGCAAAGGGAGTTAAAAACACAGGAGGGTGTTTGGAAGACTCATGTCTTGTTCTCCAGCCTGTGCCTCTGCCTATCTGCAGAGAGGAACAAGTGACACTAATGAAAAACTGGGGTAGGTGACACAAGACCCGTTGCTTCATTCTGTGACATAATGTAGTCAACTCAAGGAGCACAGGGCTGCCATTCGTGTCCATCTTGAGACAGGGAATTGTCTACCCCAAGAAAGAAGTTATGGATATTCTTTTGACCTAAGGGCTGAAAGAGGACACCTACTTCTCCTTCAGCCAAAGTTCTAAGAGGATCGGATAAATGGTGAAAAGGAGTCTTCTACATCCCAGTTTCTTGTCTGAATCAACAGACACATCCAAGCTCACTAGCATTGCTACTCCCTGGAGACTTGTAGCAGCATGTTGGAGAGGAGATCCAGAGCTCTCTGGATGGAGCTATGAAGAGGAAATGATCACAGTGTCTGTCTGTCTCCAGTATAAAATCTCAAAGTGCAGTGGAGGCCGAAGTGCTAAAAATTCCCTAAGTATCAGCAGAACAGGCAGAAAGACAATCAGAGCTCAACTCAGGCCGCTCTGCTGTCTAGAAATAAGTTTCTGATTTAATCCTGTTGCAATTGTTTTAGGAATGAAGGCACCCCACACACACCCCCTCTTATCACTCTTCTGACGTTTCCTTTCCTGTATACTTTTCGTTCTCTGGTTGTCTTTGCCTCAGTAATGCCTTTAAACTTTGTTTAGAAGAGTTTCCGACAGTCACTGACCAGCCTGGTTGCTCAGCATTGCCATTAGCAGAGGACACATAGAAGTTATTGTGTATCTTCTGGACCTTTCCAATAGAGAGCTGATCCTCTCCAACGGTAGGAAAATGGATTGTGTTCTTCTGGGGTTTGTAGTACTCTGTGTCCCACATGTCTTTGCAGCACAGTCACACAACCACATTTCTTTTAGATGAAAAACACTAAGCCATTCCCTGCAGAAATGCATAAGACAAACTGCAGCTCGCAGGGCTACTGGGTGCCTGGTCAAAGAGTTGCAGAATCAGAACCCATCATGTTTCAGAAGAAGGAGAAATTCTTTAAACCAATTGAGGAACTGCAAAAATTCCTTCACCCATCACCACACCGTTTCTCAGCATTTTCACCCGAAGCTTAATTTGCTTCAGCTCAGTCATACGTGAGGTATGTCCATCTGAACACCTTTTCCAGGAAGAGAATGAAATGTGCAAACTCACAACTACAACAATGAGAATGCCTATCTCATCTATTGTGCAGATAAGAAAGCAGGCATCAGTGAAAGTGCATTTCATTCAGATAATTAGATCCTGCTGACATTTTCTGTGGGAGTAGGTTGAGGAGAGCCAGTGATTGCAGCTGTTGTTCAGATACCAAGGAGGAATATGAAGTAATTGCAGCTTACCATAAATAAAGCTGACATGGAGCAATGCTTATTTTAGTCATGACTTTATTTTCACAAAGACTGTGAAGATTAGCATTATCACTGGGAAAAATTGCTCTTCTTTTAGTTAACCTAATGATTTTTTCGGGGCCATGCTGTTGCGCTAGCTGATCAAGCTGCATGATACACCTGGGCCAGGTCCTAACAAAATTCAGTAAGCTAGAGGATTGGGCCATCTCAGTGGTTATGAGGGGCATGTTAGGCTGGCTAGAAGAGTGGTGAGTTCCCAGGGGAGTCCCGGCTATGTTTGCCAGCAGACCACATCTTCACTAGACATAGATTCCCCCTGCAAACTTTGCAAAGATCTGCAACAGGAGTTTTGCTACAGCTTTCAGTGAGTGCAGGCTACAGTGTTATATCTCCAGGAGCAAATGACACTGCCAAAGATGCTCTTGCAGTATTCTTTTTCCATATGATTGGTGTATTGTCTAGTGATTACTGTACACAACTGATTGACAGGACTTCTGGACTCCGCACTCATCCTTTGCTCGCTAGCTTGCCACACAGCTTTCTCACTTCTCTGCTTCCTTTCTATAATGGAAAGTTCTATAAAAAGTTGTGAAACTTGGTATTTTGTAAGATAGTTGAGATCCATATGCAAAGGCCCTCCACAGAGGCAAGGTTTTTCTTTTTCAAAATTGGAAAGATGTGCAGCTTTGCGGGTTTTTTTAAATGAAGCTATCACAATATCCACACTAAACTATTCCTCTTAACACCTTAGTCAGATAATGTAAAGATAGTTCATGTTAAACATGTTTGGAGTAGGATCTTTCAGCAGAAGTAATCTTCTGGAAGTCTTTGCAAATCTGTGTAAGTACAACTCAAAAAATGTGGCTAGTAAATTAGAAAATCGCTGCATTTCTTTAATGCAGATGCTAGCAAAAGTGTACTCTATCTCTCCCAGATGCAACACCATTCATCTTTGCAACTGTATTCTGATAACATAGTTGTGGCACAAACCTTTTTTCTAGAGATTAGAGAGCTGGCAAGAAACAAAGGTGTTGAGATGGTGATATGTAGCTTCACACAAAGAACCAGGAAACATGTGGCAGGAGAGAAGAAGAGATACTAGCAAGGATACTCCTGGACTTTTCCATGAGACAGCAACAAAGGCCAGCCTCAAGCCCTGCCACAGCTGGGGACTGTGATCCTCCAGCTCTCAGGATCAGACACTGGTCAGCCCAGAAGGATCCTGGATCCTTCGATAATAACTAATCTTCAGCACAAAGACTGTTCCAAGGTGGAGAGAAAACTGAGGCAGAAATACAATTTTGTGCTTTGTTGTTATTATCATTTCTGTATTTTATTCACTGTGCTGCTAAATAAAGAACAACTGTGAGCTAAGAATCTCAATCCCTTCCTAATGAGAATAAAATACAAGTTATTCAGCATAATTTTAGAACAGGTTTAAAATGTGTTTAATCCCTTTTTATGTCTCAAGTCCTGGGTATTGAGTTTGTAAGAAGTAAGACACTTCTCAGCTGTCTTAAATGAAGCATATGCAAATGGAAGAATCTCTTGAAAACTTTGAGTATTCCTGCTGTTTAATTCTTTGGAGGGATTACTTTGTTATAGTGCTGGTTCTTTTACAAGAGAACGCTGTGCTTGTGGAAGGTCTTTACTTGATTTTATCTGCAATGTTAAATCACTGAAGGCAAAGTTAAATACAGAAGAAAAGCATGTGTACACAGCATTCTAGGGCATGTCTGCAACAGACAACCTCTGCTTTTATTTCTGGTCCAGATGCCTGTAAATTTTTGAAGGACGAATATGCTCTTCGGCCTCTGAAAACCTGTATGCTTCAGTGTTTTACTTTTAACAGATGCAAAGAATTGTCTCTAGAAGATTCACCGTCACCCACACTTTAACTTGTCACCTTGAATAATACAGTTCACAAACATCATTTCATCTTTTCCATGCTAAGTTGCCTGAATAAATGAAGAATACATCACATTCCTTTGATTTGTAGCTTATATATTTTGCAAACTGCTTTGCCACAAACAATCTGACAACATTAAGGTAATAGGACATTCTTTTCAAAGTCCCCATGCTTACCATCTTCATTATTATGTATACTTATCAGCTCTGAAATATTGCAATTAGTGGGATGAATTTTGGAGGAATGCGTCCAGAGGAACAATCAAAGCTGATTGTCTCGATAGATGCAGAAGCTATTAGTGATCCCATGAAGAGTTAGGAATGTTGATCCTGCTTCACTAAACAGCTTGGCATTTCCAACTCTTGCTTTTTACTGACAAGGCTATCAGAAATGGCACATTTGTCACATATAATTGAAAAATGGCTATCAGCCTTCTCAGAACTTCGTTTCATTTAGGTTTTCTGTGAGATATGCAAAGCATATTTATGCCTAGAACACTGGAATGTTACATTCAATTTTCTAATATCTTCGACTAGCTTGAGGGGGAAATAACACACAGGTTCTTTCATGTACCCTAGGGACCATCAAGCAAAAACAACAGTCCCAGAAACCACTTGTGCTGCTGTGTTTTCAGGGTACTGAGGTTAAGAAGAATTTGTACAAAAAAAAACCAACCCCACAACAATTACAAATACACTTTGAGACAGTCAGCTCCTGTAAATGCTTCAAAAGAGAGTTGCAGGAATTTTCAAAGGTAGATGTATGCAGGTATTTTACATGCCTATCCTGTATTTACCTCAGCTGTGAGTCATGGCCACACAGTTCAGCTGTTTGGATAAACTAGCTTCTGATGTGCTGCATCTGATCAATACATATAGGCATCTCTAAGGGATGCTAAAATTGTGGGACTCTGACTCCCTGTAATCAGCATGGCCTCCAACCCCCATCACAAGCCATCAGAAGACACTGGCAGGAAGGACCAGTTTGATTTCCATCACTCACTTTACCCTACCACATCAGTGGAACTGTTTACATATTCTGGGCAAAAGGGAAAGTTCACCAGCACCACGTGGAAATAACCACATTTGTGATCCAAGTGCTAAGCTGATTCATCATCTCAAACAGATGCTCAAACTGTGTGTTTTTTTACAGCATGCTCTTGAAGGTAACTTTGGCTTGCTTGTGACAGAGCCCTATGGCAGTGAGCCACAGATCCCAGGCATTGCACTTCATCATCTCTTCAGAATGGCTTTCACATCTCTCCAGGTGGAGATGAGCTGTCTCCAAGCACAGCATCTTCTCTAAACAATCAGGCAAAGGAGTCAGCATCCGTTGTGCTGGAGTGATGGTGATTCACCGCTGGGGAAAAGAGGAGATCGTGCCAGTTCAACATTGCAGGCTTGTTGTAGGACACAGGAATGAAGGGAAAACTGTGATGAGAAGGGGAGAAATAAAGCAACTTTCCCATAGGTGGAGATGAATTAATCCCCTCCCTCCCAGTGTACCATCACAGTGTATACCCATCTGAAACCTATAGCCGTGCTTTCCACTACACAGGACATGAAGACCCCAAAGCAGCTTCTCCAGGGCAGCAGTGAGCAGTGTTGGTGAGGAGGCAGCTGCATATGTCATTGTGCTCTGAGGGGCTCTGAGGGCCCTGGGGAGACATGGCTGCCCTTGTCATTGGTCCTCAGATCTTTGTCTCTCCCCTTCCAGGCCATACCTTGATGGTGGTTAGCAGCTAGGAAATAGCACTAGAGGGTGATAGAGTTTGGTTGTTGTTACAGGCTCCGTAAAATAAGGATAAGCATAGAATCCTAGAATGGCTTGAGTTGGAAGGGACCTTAAAGATCATCTAGTTCCAAGCCCCCTGCCATGGGCAGGAACACCTCCCACTAGACCAAGTTGCTCAGAGCCTCATCCAGCTTGATCTCAAACACTTCCAGGGATGAGGCGTCCACAACTTCTCAGGGCAATCTGTTCCAGCATCTCATCACCCTCATAGTAAAGAACTTCCTCCTAATGTCTGATCTAAATCTACCCTGCTCTAGTTTAAAACCATTGCCTCTTGTCCTAACACCACACACCCTTATAAAAAGTCCCTCTCCAGCTTTTCTGTAGGCCCCCTTCAGGTACTGGAAGGCTGCTCTAAGGTCTCCTCGGAGCCTTCTCTTCTCCAGGCTCAACAGACTCGACTCTTTCAGCCTGTCATCATAGGAGAGGTGCTCCAGCCCTCTGATCATCTTTGTGGCCCTCCTCTGGACTCTTTCCAAGCGGCCCATGTCCTTCTCATGTTGGAGCCTCCAGAGCTGGATGCAGTACTCCAGGTGGGGTCTCACAAGAGCAGAGCAGAATGATAATAATGAGAAGAAAACATTCTGCTGCTTTTTGGAAACCTTTTTTTCAGCTTCAAGGACGATTTGTGGATGTAGTTGGCAGTCTTTGAGAATGAGAAATTCAAGAAATCAGCTGCTTCTTACTGATAGAAATGACAGAAAATCTCTATGGATGAAAACAGCATGCTAGTAAGGCTCACTGATGGGACAATCTCATCCAGTACTAGACTTTTGGGGGACACTTTTCCCCCTAAGCCACTCTGCTTTAATGAATTGCAAAGCATGATGCTATCTCAGACACACCTGTCTCCCTTTCTCCTACTTTACCTCATTTTTTGCTGTGCGCCCTCATTGCTACATGCATTCAAAATCATTCAAGTACATAAAGACAAAGAGATCCACAGAACTACGCACCTGGCCCATTAGGCACTCAGGGGGCCTGAAACTCTGACCCAGCTGTGGAACAGCCTCTATGGAGTCCAGAAGGATGTGTCTTCCAGGCCAGATCCATTATCCGCAGGTTCTACCACAAACGTAGCCATAGTACTGGTCCCTCCAGACCTAGACATCACTGTGCACACACAGACAATATGAACCTGGGGCAAAGAGTTGTAAAGCTTCTCAGGTGTAAGATGCATCTAGTCCTTGTTTTTTACATGGCATCCTTTTTCCCATATTGCATAGTACATACGCTGTAGGAGAACCAATCAGGGTACGAAAAAATACAGCTAAGTGGAGTGCAGAGCTGATGATCTCCATCATCAGATGCTGAGATACCTTTTTAAAAAAAAATAATGCTTTTAAGGTTCTTTAGAACTCACAGTAGTCTTTTCTCTGGTTATTATGCTGATGCAAAAATGATGCGAAATAGCTTGTTGCTTCACTGTGATGTTAAGTGGGATCCTGTCTGTACCCCAGAGCATCCTGAGTGGAGGCAGAAAAAACCCAGCACAAAGGGAAATGTGACTTTCCAACCAAGCAGTTAAGATATTCAGATGAGCAGGGAAAGGACTGCTTGCTTGGTTTTGCTCCCAAAACTGTCTCTGTAGTTTACACAAGTATTGAATAAATGCAAAAGCCATTTCTGGAGCCTGGGTCATACTACTGTCAAGAGAGTGAAACATCACAGTTCCTCACAGGCTTCCTCTCATAAAGCTTGGACTCTTCCCACACCATTGGGCCCATGCATCTTCTTCCATCACTGTCTTCATAGCGTACGACTTGAACGGGAATGAGCGAGCCCCATGTTGTCCCAGCTGCCTGTAATTTGACAGCCTCAGACTCGCATGCTGACCTTTTAAACACACTTGCTTATTTTTCTTTAACGGTCTGATTTATCAAGGAAGATGTTCAAGGGAAAGGTCTGATCTATCAGGCTTGATTGGGAAGTGAGTTAACCCTGCAGTCAGACTCCTCAATCAAGGCAGAAGCCAAACTGGATTGCACCAGGTAATGGTGATAAAAGGGAAGTTAGTGTTAAAGGAGTGATGATGACCAGGGGTGCTTCCTAGGATGAGGTAAAATGTAGCTAAATATATAGTAAAATACAGCTAGAAAGAATTTAAGTTCCTCATTTCTTCTCCTTGATTGCTTTCAGGTAGCTAAAGTAGCGTGTTTAAGGCAACTAAAGATTCTGCAATAGGTTAATGTTTAGGGAATATGATTTGAGAGCAGAAGCAATGAAGTTGGGAAAGGATCCTTAAACTGAGAAGAGGTTTGAGACTAGAAGCAAACAATATAGCAACACACAGGACTAGCTGGGGGTGGAAAGACGCTCTCTGACTGCATTCTGCACTTGAGGCCATCTCTGCTGCTTCAAAAATCAGCCACATGTGAGCACTACCTCTGGGTTCCCAGTGTCCAGGGATCTCCTCTCTTTCTTTAGTTTAAGTGGCCACATTACCTGTCAAACTGGTGGTATCTTCAGCTCACCTAATTCATTGCACATCACGGTCTCCTTTCTGTGAAATACAAAACTGCTTACAGATGGTGGTTTTGGTTTAAAAAGCAATTAAGACTCTTTTTTACCTTACACATCACTAATGATTGAACTAACCTATAATGTCACCATCTGACGATCTTCCACATCATTAAAAATATATGGTTAGTCCCTTCTGAATGCGCACAATGGCATCTTAAAGAATGAAAGATCTTGATTATTATTTTTCCCTCTGATCACAAGTCCTATTTATAGGCTTATCTTCTGTACTCCTGCATGCCCCTCTTCAAATCCAGCAATGAAGCAGAATCTGCGTGTGCTTCCCTTCCTTCAGTGCCCAGATCTACTTGCCAGGCCTAATGCTAAACAAGGCATGGGAGATGCATCTTCCCTCAAGAGATCCAGCCTCTCATTTATTGAGCGAGAGCTGTCCCTTTTGAAGGGAAGGAGGGCGAAAGTGTCAGTTCAAACAACGTGGGAGGGTTAAATACCCTTAGAAGGCCACAGTAGCCTTCAGTAATTATATCAGGCACTTGACACTGACTTCTCACACTAGTACAGGAAAGCTGTTGCAGGATATAAAGTAAATTGCTTGCCTATACCCATGGCTTTCACTCTATCAAGATAACCCACTGGGCCTCTGCAAACCTCGATGCCATTACAAAAGTCTCATCTGTGTGCAGAACTGCCTTAATGGCTTCAGCTGGTTTAATGATCTCTCAGAAAAGGAAGGGCTTTAGCTAATAAAAGTAGGACAAAATACTTTGGAGGTACTGAAGAGGAAGAAAGCGGGGGTTGCTCGTTACTGATCCCATCGTCACTGAGAGAAATACGCCCTTTATCAGAAACACCCAATAAAGGTTTTCTTCCAGAAATGATGAGAGCACACAAGTTTCTACTCAACATTTTACACTTGGAAATGTAAATATGTGAATGGAAGTACATGTGATATATGAGATATACCAATAAAAGGAAAAGTTTTGTTCAGCTTAATGAAGTGAGCATAAAATAAAAGGAAAAATAAACAACTGCTCATTCTCATTCACAGTTCCCTGCCTTAGAGAAGCCATGGCTGCAGATTGTTTCCCTGTTGCCTATTGCATATTTTAGAAGGAGTAATTTGCAACCTGGAAACAGATATTCTGAGTGAAGATACACTGAAAAGCTAAGGCTGGGATTTCATTTCTTTGGCTGCAAGGCTTATGAAATGGGCCTTTTCTGCTTCACACTTCCAGGTGAAAAGTTGAAGAGCTTTTGTGCCAAGCTATGAAAGAGAAAAAGGCTTCCTATTAAAAAGCGAGGAAGAATATAAAGTACCTCGTATGAATCATACAAATGAAGTATGTTGTATGAATTAGCAATACCGCTGTCAAACCAAGGCCACAGAGGTAGTATGTGTTATGGCTTTTACTTGTGTCACAGCTGAGGTGGGAACCAGTTTCCAAATACAAGAGTGCTCTTCAGTCCCTCTCCTGAGTTTCTCCTTCCCCTTTCTCCTCTCAAAAGACACAGCACCATGATGTAGTATGTGTGTTATCTGAGGTGAGAGTGTTTTCTGGAAAGGTAGGATGGGAGAGGAACAGTCAGAAATAAGGGAACTATAAGTTTACCAGATGTTGATCTCATTTTTTTTCTTTTCTTCGGGTTATTTATTTTTTTCGTTATAAATTACCTACCTACCTTGCCTACTTCTATACTTCTGTACCCATAGAAATGGCCCTTATACCCGCCTCATGAAAAAACCAGTGCATTATGACGATCTGGTATCTCACCATCATGACACTGGACCTCCCAGAGATGAACAGGCTCAAATCTCCACTGGACATTTTGGCCAGTACAGGGAGTGCTCACGTACTGATGTGTGGTCCACAGAGCCCACACCTACCTTACCAGGTCCTTTAGACACTCGTGTCATTGCCTGTTTAACCAGGCACAAAAGTTCGAATCACTCCTTTGAGAGTCCCTGAGTTGATGCATCATAAGGATGCAGCTTTTAGGCCAACCCCACCACAGCTGCCTGTTGGGGACAAAGTAGCAGAGCCCACGGCTTGTGAACAGAAACAAAACATGCAGCAGTATTCACGCTGACAAATACAAGTTCTAGCTCTAGCACAAGAAACATTTTCTTCTTTTCCCCTAAAGGAAATAACTTTGTTAGGAACTGAACAAGGATTCCTTGGGGACACATGCAGCACGGTAGCATCTCTCACCAGTTATTCGATCTCCCAAACCATCGCTCATCCTTAGATATTGGGCAGTTCACGCACAAGTGCATCTTTTAAACAAGATATTTACAGCCAGACCTGAAGGAATGATTTCTGTTTTGCCCATGCCTGCCAAGACCTCATTCAGTAATCATGAGAAGAATATCTCAGTATTTGGGAGGAGGAGTATTTTTATCTCTCTTTAGGGGATAGGGGTGTCGGAAGTTAAACTGGTTCTTTATATGAAAGATTATGCGTACATCCCATCAGTCTTCTAAAAAAAGCTTTTTGATGTTGGGCTAAGGTTTTCCCAGTTACTTCTTTTAGTCTGTCTTTGCTAACAGGGGTTTGATGTGACCAGTCTGTCATGTTTCTGGACAGGCTGACTCAGCTTCCTCAATGGAAATAACCAGTTTAAGGAAAGAGGGAAGGACGACCATCTACTCTGTCTCAGTCTCTGCATCTGAAGATCCAGAACAGACTCTGCAATTATTTGCTGATGGCCGTTTCTGATGCTGCAGCGCATTTTGCAGATGGGCTGATTATAAATTCTGCAGCCAGGTTCCATTTCTTAGCATTAGAATTAATATCCTCTCACCATTGTCCTCTCAGGCTTTACTCTCACTTTTAGCTGGTGTTGACTATCATAAGGAACAGCAAGAAAGATGAAAAAGTTTGTCATATAAATCCAGGAGAATCTGCTACACTGAGGCAGGAAAAAAATAAATAAAGAACAGCAAATGCCTACATCTCAGCAACATTATTTTTCCACACAGAGCTTTTGTTTATCCAGGGATATTTACAAATAGGAGAGAGATTTACATTTCACTTTTCAACCCTGCCCATTAGCTACTAGTCCCATTCAACCAGCACTCTCCACACCTGTGGTTTCCAATGCACAGTTACTGCTGAGCCTCTGAGAAGGCGGAACTAGTGTGTCCTGCTCTCTCTGCTTTCATCCCAGGTTTGGTGATTATGCTTTTGAAAGGAAAGCATCCGATGCTTCTGAGACACTGCTGTTGCTCATCCATTAATTTCTAGGAGCTTAAGCATAATTTGGGTTCCTGGGTCCATGTTTCTGATTTATCTTAGTTTCCAGAGCAACCATGTCTCATTCTTAGTGCTTCCTCTCAGCTGATTTGGTTCTGTCTTTGCTTTCTGCATATTCTGTGCATGAGGGGTTTTTTCGTTTGTTTGTTTTGTTTTTAATAGATACTACATTTGTAGTTTTTCTTCCTTCAATGTTTGCCACATTTAAAGGTGTGCTGAAGGCATGGCACTGCATTTTTCCCATTAGATTTCCACTTTAATAGGGTCCCTCTGATTTTATTGCACTTTCCAGTGGAACAAACCTTTTTTACTGACATTTGGAGATCATATCAAAGAGAAGACGTCATTAGTGAAAGTGACTTCGTACGTATCTTTTCATTTTACGACACCAACGTTTCTGTTGCTGCTGTTTTCCTATCTTGTGAACGTAAAATCCTCATAGGATTTTTTCTGAAATGTTAGTTTTCTGGCTATCCAGTCCTCCTATGCACCTCCTTGTGAAGCCAGTCGCACTGGGTAACTGCTCCCCTACACCATGTTCACATTTGTCACTCCCTTCCTTTCATCCTCTCTACACTAGTTTCTTGATGCATTTTCCAGTACAGTCGAAACCATCAGACACCAAAAGTTATCCATATAACATGAGGATGCTAGGAATGATACGGTGTGTGTCCAGGCCACATGGTATATAATGCATCCAGCATGAGGGACTCAGCTTCAGGGAAACTCAAGATCAGCTCGCTCAGAGGTGATTCAGCACAATTTTGCATTCACCCTCTTGGAACTCATTTTCTGAAAGCTCAGACCATGGGCTCTAACTAGGTCTGAACTCTAAACTTTTTTTTAATGCTTAACATGTTCAGATCTCAGTGTCCACAGAGATCAGTTGTGAAATGGCCAGAGTTTGCCACACATCTGTGGTTATAAAACATAAGCATAAAGCCAAAGTATTTCAGAGCAATTTTTCTTCAGTCTTACTGTAAAGCTGCATTACAAGATGGTCAACAAAACATGTACATTTTATTTGGTTTTACCCTAAATTCATTCTTTCCTAAACAGCTAAACTTCAAACAATGTTTCACTGGTGTCTAAAGCTTTCCCCTCTCATCTCCTCCCTATGTCCTCTAAAAACAACCTGCATCTTTAAAAATCAAACGGCAAATGCACAGGTGCAAAGGAGAGTGTTTGCTTATTTGTTTTTATCCTAAATCCATTCCTTCTGAAACAGCTGAACTTCAAAGAGTATTTCACTGGAGTCTAAAGCTCTTCCCTCTCATCTCCTCCCTATGTCCTTTAAACACAATCTGCACCTTGCAAAATCAAATGGCAATTGCATGGATGCCAGGGTGCTTGCTCACTGTGCCGATGCTCCCCTTTCGGATCCCCATGGGGCAGGTAACGCTTCCTTCTACTTCTCTAAGGTTATTTTCTCCCACATTTGCTCTATTCCAGACAGAAGATACGGCTGCATATCTTTTCTCTCATTTTTTTACAGCCTAGTCTCTCCATATAGCAGCAACCTCATTTTATAGGCAGGGAAAAAAAATAATGTGAGGTAATCAGGCAAGTTGCATGGGAATATGTAGTTGAGCTGGGAAAGCAGTCACTCCAAGCTTGGGACTGCTGCCACACCAGCATCCTGCATATCCTGCACACTACCCGGACTATGCACAAATCACAGAATCACAGAACTGTCACAGTTGGAAAAGACCTCTAAGATTACCATGTCCAACCATCAATCCAGGAAAAAAAAAATAAAAATAAAGCACAAACAAATGAACAAAAAACCCCAAACAAAATGAAACAAAAACAACACCCCACAAAACCCCAAAACCACCTCACCATCCCACTAGAGCATGTCCTGAAGTGCCTCATCTACATGTTTTTTGAATACCTCCAGGGATGGTGACTCCAACACCTCCCTGGGCAGCCCCTTCCAGCACCTGACTACTCTTTCAGTAAAGAAATTCTTCCTAATATCTAATCTAAACCTCCCCTGGTGCAACTTCTGGCCATTTCCTCTAGTCCTGTCATTATTTACTTGAGAGAAGAGGTTGACACCCACCTCACTAACAATCTTCTTGCAGGTAGTTGCAGAGAGCGATAAGGTCTCCTCTCGGCCTCCTCTTCTCCAAACTAAACAATTTCAATTCCCTCAGCTGCTCCTCATAGGACTTGTCCTCCAGACCCTTCACCAGCTGGGTTGCCTTTCTCTGATCTTGCTCCAGCAACTCCGTGTCTTTCTTGTGGTGAGTGGCCTAGAAGTGAACACAGTACTCAAGGTGTGGCCTCACCAGTGCTGAGTACAGGGGCACAATCACTTCCCTTCTCCTGCTGGCCACGCTATTTCTGACAAAGGCCAGGATGCTTTTGGCCTTGAATGAGAATTTTCTCACTGCTGCTCAATACCTTTGGCCTGCCAGGTTATGGTTTCCTTTTCCCTTCTGGTTCACCCCACAGTTCCTGGCTTTGACATTTATTAATTTCCAAACTGAGTCATCAAGCCAGCTTGCCACATCTCCAGCCCCTCCCATCATCCCAGGCACCTGCTGTGCCCCCCTGCCAGCAAAACCTCTTTCTGCAAGATGGAGGGAATGGCAGGGGGGGGCGGAGGGGTGGGTTTAGTTCATTTTGGGTTAGAGGTCCCAGCAGGCAGGAGGGGTGACAGGCTCACTCACCTTCCCGGAGCACTGCAGCCCTGGCTGTTCCTCCTCGTTTCCAGAGAGGGTCTCAGGAAGCCCCTCCCCTAGAAAGAGCTGATTTGCTGTCACATGTGTAGCAAATAAATTCTGCTTTGCTTTGGAAGGGAAGTGATAAATTCCTTGTGGATCCACAGCACATGCCCCTGCCTGGGTTGCTAAGGGGCAGTTTGTGGCAAGAGGTCAAACTCATACTGAGGGAATGCCCCATTAGCAAAGTGAAGCTGTACAAAGCCCTAAGGTTTGATGTAAAAGAGGCAAAGTTTGCAAAGACACATTGTTTTAACAGAGTTGCCCAAACCATCTGAGAGGAGGAGGAAATTAAAATTTCACCTTTAACATTCAGGGTGAGGAATTTATAAATAACTAGATCGTCGCTAGAAAGCTGAGTGGAAGAGAGACAAGGAGCTTACATCTCTTAAAGTTCACATGATTTTTTCTGGCAGTGTGGGGCAATACTTGGTTCCCGTCAAGGTCAGGCAGAATACAAGGCTTGAAAGAGCACTAGCAATCTGGTGAGCAATCTGGAGAAAGTTTTGCTTTTGGAGAGCCTCATAAAGAAAACTACATCAGCTAGACACACTGCTTTTAAATAAAAATCAAATCCAGCTAGAAAAGGAAAGCTGTCTAATAGCTTGTCCCTTGATAGACTCCAATAAAATTCCTCGGACAATCAGACCTTGATGTTGCATCTTGCTGGTCCCCACGAGGAGCTCCTTGTGTCCTTGTCTGTATCACCTGTGAGGTGCTTGCAGAAAGTGGGCAAACAGGACCAATAAAAGGCAGTCCCGTTAGCAAAGGCAAAGGTGGCTGAAATAGTGAGTTAAGTTCTGAACCTCTGTTGTTCAATGTATAACTATGTTTTTGTATATAATAAGAATGAAATGAAGATATCAGCAGATTTTTGGTTTTACTTTTCCTGACTTTTTTTTTCTTGACAGATGTGATGAGCCTAATTATTCCCTTTACAAAATGTTTACAAATAGCATTTTTCCTGTTAACAGCAAATCGTAATACTGATGCCACACACCCATTCCTGACAGGGCAGTGTATCTGGAAATCTTTTTTTTCTTAAAATGCGGCAGATTTCTGCCGTAAAGACATCCTATCACTAAGGACATCACTTTACATTTTGTAAGAGGCTAGACACATCACCTGCTGCCAAGCAGTGGCAAGCAGCACCCTGTGTCCATTTTGACCTGACGCTTCTTGTCGGCTAATCCCATTCTTACAGGTTTTGGGCCCGACTGCTCTGACTAAAGGCACTTAGTCACCTTTATAACCGGCTATTTCGGCGGCTTTTTTGTTGTTTTGGTAGCGTTTGTTTCGGTTCGGTGTGAGCAGGCGGACAGCAGGGGGCAAGAGCGCACCAAAAATGCTTCCCGGGAGCCGGGGGAGCGAGAGGGGCCG
>VWZK01007702.1:0-12012 GCA_013396935.1 Baryphthengus martii | reverse complement strand
CTACCTGAAAGAAGGTTGTAGTGAAGTGGAGGTTGGTCTGTTCTCCTGTGTAGCAGGCAATAGGACAAGAGGAAACAGCCTCAAGTTGTACCAGGAGAGGTTTAGGTTGGACATTAGGAAAAAATTCTTCACAGAAAGGGTTGTCAAGCACTGGAACATGCTGCCCAGGGAAGTGGTGGAGTTTCCATCCCTGGAAGTATTTAAAAGACTTGTATGTGTGGCACTTAGGGACATGTTTTAGTGGTGACCTGACAGTGCTTGGTTAACAGTTGGACTTGATCTTGAAGGTGTCTTCCAACCAGAACGATTTTATAATTCTATTTAAAGCAAGTTCTTTAAGATATATAATTTTTCAGATATAGATGATGATTTTTACTTGATTAATGAAATGTTATTGATAATTATATGATATTTTACTTAATGTAAACACTCTTTTTTTTTCTTCCCCTTCACAGGTTTCCACTTGAGTGGCACAGTGACAGAGCTTGCAGTGCCATCGGAGCCAGAAACTGTTTGCAATGTAGCTATCAGCTTTGATCGTTGCAAGATTACCTCAGTGACCTGTAGCTGTGGAAACAAGGACATATTTTTCTGTGCCCATGTTGTGGCACTCTCTTTATACCGGATCCGCAAGCCAGATCAGGTCAAACTGCATCTTCCCATTTCAGAGACGCTCTTTCAAATGAACAGAGACCAACTACAAAAATTTGTACAGTATTTGATCACAGTGCACCACACAGAAGTTTTGCCAACTGCTCAAAGATTAGCAGATGAAATTCTTTCTCAGAATTCAGAAATCAATCAAGTCCATGGTAAGTTTGATACTTGTTCTTCCTTTTGTTTTATTCTCTCTTTGGTTTTGAGCTTTTTTTTTGGTGACATTCAGAAGCGTGACCTCCTGAGGTCCCTTCCAACCTGAATTTATTTGTGATTTTATGGAGTTTACTAAAGAGGATTCTGTTATTGAATTTTAGCTTTGCGAGGTTTAGGAAGTAATACTGTTTGGAAAAAAGAAAAGACACATTTGTTAGATACAGAGTAAGTGGAACAAAAGAAGGGAGTCTTTCTGATAACAGGGCTCATCTGCAGCCTAGTCCCTCTCCTTAGGGTCCAGTGACCTTAGCAGGCCCAAGCAGGTGGTGCTGCAAGGTGATTTTTAGGGAGCAGTGCTCTTCTTTGGCTTTGAGGGCTATTGGGTTGTGGCCAGAGGCAAGGCATTTGCTCTAGCTGTTGTGGAACATAATGCGAAGGTGGTTTGCAGAGCTGCCTGGTGGCAGTGGAAAGGGAAGCTAAAACAGATGCAGGACTTTAAGCAATAGAGGAAGATGTTCAGATGTTGTAAGCTGAAGGCATGTATCGCATGAGAGTTGGCAATAGCCTGAACATAAGGAATTAAGGGGAAAAAGAATAATGGTGAGTATGCAAGTGGTGCAGAGTCAAGGGTGATTAGAAAAGGGGAAGGCAAGGGTAGCAAAAGAAGGACATGTGATAGCTATAATGGCTATATCAGCTATACTATGGCTAGTTTAAGAGGAGAAATGACAGAAAGTGCTTAAACTTAATCAACATCATCTGTAATTATACTAATCACAGGCATGTTGATCTTTGTCAACTATTTCCTTATTTTCAAAATATCTCTTTGCACATTAGTGCTTAATTTTTAGAGAGAGATTTAATGCTTATATCACTGCACAAATAGTAAAAAGAATACAAAACAAAAAAACTGAAGTTGTTGATCAATTACGAAATTTTACACTGATTAGGATAGTTTAAAAAATATCCACAGAACAAAAATGTTTGTCTTTTACATGTTCTTGTTTTCCTAGTAAATGAGATTACAGTATGTCTTTATTGATTGTTTGTATTTCTTAATAAAATACCAAAAACTGAAGTAGAAAATCCAGGCAGCACAAGAAAATAAATTGTTATTACCAAAGAAAGCTGGATTACAAAAGAGGATCTATAATCTCCTGATTTTCCACTCAGACTCCCATGAAAGTATGGTCTGATTTTAGTTTTATTTTTTTTTAAATACATTTCCAATGTTAAAAATTTGAGGATTCTTTTAAGGAAAAAGTTAGTTCCTCTGTTATATAGCAAGTGAACATTCTTCTGGGATTCATTCTGTAATTCTGTTATTTTGATCTTTAATCAAATTCCTTAAATTAGAAATAAAAAAGCTAAGCATAAGAAATCTATCCCTGGTTCTAATAGCATAGGCAGCTGAACATAAGAACACCATTTACTCTGTCATATCTCCTGTGCTGCAGGTGTTCATTTTGTAATACAAAACTGTTGTGTAGACCCTCTTACTTTGAAAAGTTTAACCTCATTAAACCAATGTGTGAAGGCACAGGTAAGTAAGAGGAAAAATTTACTTATAAAAACTTGCTTATACAAGTAAGAGGAGACTTGGGACAGAAAAAGCTTTGATTAAAGGAAAGTCTTGAATCTGGAGCTGGATGAAGAAATTATCTTCAATGTTACATAGAGGTATTTTAATTCCAAGGCTGTTTTATATAAACTTTTTTTTTTCCTGTTGTGATGTCTGTACTACTGGTTTTCATATATTTCTAGTGATAAGCAAAAGAAAGCATGTCTTGAATACTACTTATTGTTACATAAGAATGATCTGGGGCTTTGAAGATCACTGACCACAGCAGTCTTATTGACTTGCTTATGAGCTGGCTAGGGAGATGGAATAACTGCAGTATTTTCCTTTCACAAAAGGTAAATTGGATAATTGTTTATTTGCTAAAAATTCTTTCTTATGTAGCATTCAATGACTGGCTTTGGCCACCTTCCTTGTGAAGGAGGTTATGGGGGGAACTAGTGAAGTGACTTACCACTGATGACATGGGTTTTGAAATGACAAACCCTTTTAAGTTCCTCTGTGGATTCCTTTCTTGCTTCGTGACTGAGCCTTACTGCAGGAAAAAAATAAGGGAATGCTGTTAAAAGCACAGAAATGTGCTGTCTATTCATTAACTTATTCAGGAGAGCCAAGCGATTTATTGAAAATCCTCTCTGTATTTGCCATGCTAATTTTCACTTGGTGACGATTATATTGAAAGATATTTTTGCATGTTTATAAAGCACAAAAGCACCTCTTACATTTGAGAAGATTTGTTGTATTCTTATTTCCTCATGTAACGGTGCTACAGCTGTACATGTTTCCGATGATTTCATAGCTGGAGATCTGTCTAATCTGTGGGGTCTAATCTGTACTGAAGAAAATAGTAGATATTCATACTGATACTCTGAAGTCTGTGCTGCATAACTGTTGATTTCACATTGGGTTTCAATTTGAGGATGCTGACTCAGAAAGCTGGATGTAGATTTGGATCCCACTTAGCTAAGGCTTCCCCCCACCCCCACCCCATTAACTTTTGTACCATCATAGCGGAGGAAGCTAACAGGTGTATAAGGCTAAGAAGAGAACTATCAGGACAATGGATTATCATCTGCATTTTTCAGCTTTGGATCTGTCTTGTCTTACATATGAAACTTTCGCTTAAATAAATTGATCACAATATCAAACTATGTTCCTGTGAATTTGAGTGGAAATATGAAAATAACTGCAAGATTGAGGAGGGAGGTCTGTTTGCATATTAAGCTCATATTAGCAGTGATTTGTCATTATGTGCATATTGAAAAAGGGTCTGCCTTTTACTGGTATAAGTAAGCCAATTTCATTTTTTCCTTTTAAGTTGTACTGTTTCTTTCTTGAGTGTTTAGTGTTACTGTTATTATCTCTCTTTTTAGAAAACCATGTGGATGTCTCCACATTTTCTCCCATTCTCTGTTTAGAAACAAACTGCATGCAGGTGAACTCAAATTTAACAGGGAAGAACTGGGAAAAAGGGGTTTATGTATGTTTGTCTTCTCAGAAGCAGATGTGCCTGGGTAGTTGTTTTTCTATTTTTTCAGGCAAACATTAATCTGTAACATATATTAAGAGTGCTGGTGGAGGCATTTGATAAGAAAACATCTATCAAAAAAAATCAGGTTTGCTTTAAAAAAAAGTTTTAGAATATCTAGTGCTGATCATATATTATAAATTCCAAAGGGCAATATGGAGATACTGATGAATATGTGTTAATCTGAACCTAGTATATTTAGCTGAAATGATGTTGATTTTAGTGGGAAATTGTAGGGTAGGGCTGAACAACAGAATACAATGTATTGTCAATCTACTAGTAAAGGGAACATTTAATGGTAAGGAAGATAAATTATATTTTTTAAAAATGATAGAATCTTTCCTATGGCCCTGCTTAAACTAATAAAATTGATTGAGAGACTAGTTGCAAGAGAATAACATAGGAAATGGCAGGTGGTTTCCTTTCAAGGGAATAAAAATGTTCCAAAGCTTAGTATGAGAGTTGTTTAGTGAACTGGATTTGAGAAGGAAGTAACAACAACGCTAGTCAAAACTAGAGAAATTTCAGAAACCCAAGCAGAGGTAAATACGTAGTACAATATAAAATTAAATTAAAGATTGTTAGACCTGTAATTTAGCAGGAGAGGTTAGATATTGTCAGCAGTTTAAGTGTTTTGCTGTATGTGCAGATAGAAGGGAAAGAATTTTTGGGAAGTTAAAAATTTATTGGGAGTTTATTAACTTTCTGCAGCAACTTCACATACCCTGTTTTGGTTTAACTACAGCTGGCAAATAAGCACCACACAGCCGCTCACTCACTCCTCTAACAGTGGGATGGGGGAGAGAATTAGAAGGGTAAAAGTGAGAATACTTGTGGATTGAGATAAAGACATCTTAATAGGTAAAGCAAAAGCTGCAAACACAAGCAAAGCAAAACAAGGAATTAATTCACTACTTCCCATCGCCAGATGTTCAGCCATCTCCAGGAAAGCAGGGCTCCAACACGCATAATGGTTACTTGGGAAGACAAACGCCATCGCTCCAAACGTCTCTCCCTTCCTTCTTCCCCCAGCTTTATATGCTGAACATGATGTCATATGGTCTGGAATATCCCTTTGGTCAGTTGGGGATCAGCTGTCCCAGATGTGTTCCCTCCCAACCTCTTGTGCCCCTCCAGCCTACTCACTGGTGAGATGGTGTGAGAAGCAGAAAAGGCCTTGACTCTGTGTAAGCACTGTTCAGCAATAGCAAAAACATCTCTGCATTATCAACACTGTTTCCAGCAAAAATCCAAAACATAGCACCATACCAGCTACTATGGAAAAAAATATCTCATCCAAAATCAGCACACCTGTCCTGTCTTTACATTTTCTGTTATTAGCACTGACTGCTTCACAGAAGTTGCTGTTTTCTTTGATGCTGTGTACTGGTGGACAGGTGTTATATTTCACCCAAGAGTTCTGAAATTAAATAAAAGATGAAGTGATTTATGTCTAAACTTTGAATCATTTGGGGAATCAAAGACATAATATTTTTGAATCATTAATTTTATGATCTTTGTTTCTATATAATTATTGTTTAGAATAATTCTGAGTATACTAAGTTTATAAAATCAATTACTGTTCTGTTGTAAATCAGTGTACAGCAGTATTGGCTTCTGGCTGGGACCATTCAGTCTTTGCATAGTACTCATGCTTTTTATTTCTAAACTTTTTTCCATATCCTCTCCTTAATGCTGCCATGGGATGTCATTTAATAAAAAATAACTAATCTACAGTTCATTTGTATACTTAAATTCATAAGATTTTTATAAAGTAAAGTTCAAAAATTTCAGTATGGCTAAGTGAGTAATTTGGCATGGTTTCATTTGAAAATTAAAACAACTCTTGTGATACTTCAGAAATAAGGACCAGGGAAGCAGTTTACCTTGAAGATGCTACATTCTGTTGTTATTTTAACCAAAATTTACTGTTGATCTACTCCTTGAGTAGTTTGCAATATAGACTATTCTTAGCCTATTTTAGTCAAAGCCCCTTCCTTTGCTTCTATTTATTTTTCAAATTACAACCGTAGCTGGTACTAATTACATGTATACTGGAATTTCTTTATACATTCCAATTAAAAATTTTGATCATACTGTGTGTATGTAGCCTATATACAATCATGTGAGGAAATAGTGCTCTGAATCAGAAATATCTGTAGTACTGTACTGAATATCATCATGGAGCTCAGACCCTTGGCTTTGTGTCTTCAGCTTTTATAGTCTCCTAACCCAGTGGCGTGAAAATAATGCTGGTGTAAGTATAGCAATGCTGAACCTCTGGGGAAAGTATATTTGGGACTGCTGGGAGAAAAGGCCTTGGTAGGGGCAGTGCTGCTGGCATGAGGCAGTGGGCACCCTTCTTCCTGTAAAGGAACTCTATTTAAAGAATCTGCAGTAGCTGTGTTGAAATTTAACCTTCTAGCACAAACTGACCAATGAGCTTTTGATAAAATGTAAACAATTACAGAAGGAAATTTCGGGTTTTCACTAAATAGGAAAGCTTAGCTGAGGAATCTTAGGCTATTTTTAAGTCATATTTAAAATCTTAAATAATTAAATAATTAAAAATATTAAAAAGATAAATCTCCATTGAAGTGAGGGATAAATATGTGTGGTTTGTATATTGGTGTTTTTATATAGTTCCTTTTCACAGATCTTTTCTCTGTATTCTAGAGCAATGAAATATTTAAACTATTTGCAAGGTGATACTGCAAACCTGGATCTGTTCAACAGCTGCACTATTCATGTGGCTTGATTTCCCTTTTTATCTTATTCTTTGCAACTGAAGACTTATCAGCATATGTTTCATGTAGCTGACTGAATTGAAAGTCCCTTAAAACTAGAAGTAAAATGGAAGCATTTACAGAAGAGGAAGTTTTTCATTCCTTGGTTTTTGTATTGTCTAGGGCTTGATTCCTGTCTTCTGAGATACTCTTATGGTTCCTATGGAAGGCAGGAGAGTTCTTTCACATCTTCAAATACACAATTTCTTATTAATCTCAATATATATATATTGACAGCAGTGCAACATTCACAGATGTAGGCTTTGAAGTTTGAGGCAGTTTAGGAAATTGCTGAGCTGGAAGACTTTTTTTACTCTCTCAGCAACTAGTATACAAGACATCCCTCTGACCCTTTAGATCTTCCAATTGTATTTTCATTAAATAAAGATTCTAGCATTCCCTGCAACTGCTTAAAAAATTCACCTACGTGGCAGAGCTGCAATTGTGAAATAAAGGCTTAAATCAATAGAATCAATGTTTCTATACATCTTTCAATTTCTATACATCTGAACAGTTGTAGCTATCTTTGATTTTTATATTCTTAGGACTTGTTTGAAAGCAAGTTTTTTACAAATCTGACCATGTAATTTTCCTTCCTTGCCAGTATCCTTCCTTTAGTATTGGCTACAGAGGTAACATGATCTGAGTTTTAAAAGTGATAGATTGTGTTACACAATTCACTTTCTAACATCTTCTCAAAAACTAACAGAGACAGGGATTACACAGTTGTGACAAAATCAGAATGTCAAGTTGAGTCTCGGGCATGCTTAAAATATCTTACATTTGGTATGATGATGCATGACCTTGAGTTGTTTTCATAACAGTCAATATAAGTGCTTTTCAATCTTTTCAGTTTGAATACCTTTTAAAAAATATCCAGTGAAGGTGCAGGTTTCTTCAGAAATATGTAGATTTTTAGATGGTGCAAGAACATGTTTTAGTTTTGTCTGCCTTTAGAAGAGGCCATGAGTGGAAAATCATCGATCTCAACTGCAAAATTTGAATTAGAGCAACATGTGGCCAAAACACTGCCTGATGTAAATCCAGTCACTTTAGTTGGCACTAGGCTAATTCAAGTAGAGTTGCTCTGCATTGACTCTGTGCTCTTTCAGAAGAACCACAGTCTTACACAGCTGTAACTCTTATTTCTGATGGAAATGTCTTTAGTGCTTAAAGGCTTTGGGGTTTTATTTTTTTTTTTAGTCTTTGTTTAGCTTTGCAGAGCCATCATAACTCAGAGGCACTGCGGTGATGATTTTCCTCATATTCATCAATAGCAGTGCTCACTTGCAGTCACTTAAACATGAGAAAGATTGCTCAAGGTACAAAAATTACACAGATGTTTTGGAGAGAGTGGTTTTAACATTGCAGCTATTGAAATACTATGCAAAGTGTAATTTTCTTTGTAAAAGCATTCTAGAATAGCTTCTGAGATGGAAGGAAAAAACCTTAATTTTAATGTTTTCTTATAAAATATTGTTTACTTAAATACCTTTTTAAAGGCTGTAATTTCTAAGTGCTCAAGACTACTGAGGAGAAATTTAGGTCTATTTTAAAGAACCTTTAGATTAAAGTCAAGACATACAAAATAGGACAATGCACAAATCCAAAAACCTTTGCACTACTCCTTTCCCCTGGACCCACAAGCCTCTTTTCTTTATATAGAACATAATGATTTCTCTTCTTGCTGTTTGCAGGTGCTCCTGACCCAACAGCAGGTGCTAGCATAGATGATGAAAACTGCTGGCATTTGGATGAGGAACAGGTCCAAGAACAGGTTAAACTCTTCCTCTCCCAGGGTGGATACCATGGATCAGGGAAGCAGCTCAATTTGCTTTTTGCAAAGGTATGTTGAGTACTCTAAACCTTTCCTCTTTTCTCTCCCTGCTCTCCCAGACAATTTGTACTTGTTCACATCTTACTCAAAGTCCTATGGTTCTAAAATAAGACAAAGCCTTGGGAACATGATGGCAAGTTAATAAATAATGCAATGGAACACAATCTGATGTGTCTTGAGATCAGTTTAAGGATATGAAGTAACATTTCAACTGTCTGCAGCTTTGCTGTTCTCTTCCTTCCTACCCTCAAAATGTTGGAGAAACATGTAGCAATGATGGTCTTGCAGCAGCTTGCATAATACACCTGTGGATTACTTGTGGAAGAAGCATGTCTGCAGAGTTGCAGTGGGATACTGAAACTAAAAATTGTTGTTAAAATTGGGAATGCAGACTATTTTTTTTTTCTACTTAAAAAAATTCACATCAACTATATAAATTATATTTTATTTAACAGACAGGATGTTTAACACTGCAGCATATTATCTGTACTGTGGTTTGGTTTGTATTTTTCAAGTTTTTATTAAAAGACTTATTTCCTAGGTGCGAGAGATGCTAAAGATGAGAGATTCAAATGGAGCTCGCATGTTGATGTTGATAACAGAACAGTTCATGGCTGACCCTCATCTGTCACTTTGGAGACAACAAGGAACTGCAATGACTGACAAATATAGGCAGCTCTGGGATGAACTGGGTAAATGCATAGAATTCAAAATCATTTAGGGTTTCATGTGTATAATGACCAAAAAAATTACATATTTGGGATGGAGAGAAACTTTATTGTGGTACTAGGTAAAGCAGATTAGAGTTTTCTGCAGGTTTGCTCATTCAGTTAAGGTTGAGCGAAACTGAATTTCTGATCTACAGCGTGAGACAATTACAGTTGGAGGAGAGGAAGCATGGTATGAAACAAGTATGATTGCAACAGATTGTAAGTACCTGAGGATCTAAAAAGAATAAAGCTGTAAGTGGAAATGTAGCTACACAACTGAGGGTAAGTATATAAGCCACTAGCACTAAACTGGAAAAGTTAAGGAAGAAGTCAATTCACAACTAGAGAGAAATAGAAGGCAAAAAGAGAAGATTGAGAGTATGAGAAGATAGCAACAAAGGAAAGCAGAAGTCCATTACTGAGCAGGAAAGGAGATCAAATAACAAAGGACTATAACAACACTGCTTTACAGGAAAGGTCACTTGTGACCAGATACGTGTCTTGTACAATGGAGAATGGAGCACAGGCTGCAATGGGAAAGGAATATTTAAATTGATAAAGTCTGAAGACACTTGTTCCAGAAACTCGCTGACAGTTTTGAACTGCTACTTCAGAAGTTCTCAAAATCTATAGGAATTTGTGGTAGAGAGAGGAAATTAAAACAACTTGAAAATAAATGTCACCAATATTTTAAAGGTGGGTAGATGAGTGAAAAGAATAATATTAAGTAACCACCAGTATTGCTTTCCCAGATGTAAGGTACTGGTATAAACTACTAACCAGTTGGTATGTAAGCATATAGAAGATAAAAGACAACCTGAATTGTTTAAAATACAGTGGTAAACTTAATTTGTTTCTCTGAAAGATAATTCACTGAGTGTATGAGTGAAGGAATTAATGCGTATATCTTCGCTGTAGTAAGGTTTTGAATGCTGTCTTGGAGGCTTTCTCAAAGTAAGTTGAAGACACACAGCCTAAATGGAATTGCCTTGTGATTCATGGAACTTGTAGTTACCTGTGCTCTCACTCAATCTGGAAAGACACTTCAAGTATAGACTTTCAGGAGTCTGTCTTGAGATGTGTTCTGGTCAATATTGCTATTCCTGACTTACTTATGTGACATGGAATATTAAAATAAATATATATTTTTTAAAAAACAAAGAAACAAAACCTACAAAAAAAGACAAAAATACTCCAACCAAAAAACAACAAAAGAACCACCCAAAACTTATTGATGACATCCCTTGGGACAATATGTAAACACTGCAGACAACAAAGCCAAACCCCATAATGCTCTTGGTACATTTTAAAGGTCAAAAATCAAACTAAATGAAATGAAATCCAAGCAAGAATAACATGCTTCATTTAGAAAGGAAAAGTCAAAAGCAAAGCTTAAATTTTCCACTGTTAAAGGTTAAAAATTACTGTTATTGATTGCATGTTGTCTGGTGGGGCTAAGACTGGATATAACCTGTTTAGCATAAATTACGTTCATTCTAAATGAAGCATTAGGCCAATAAAGCACTGACTGTCTATAGTTGATATTATAGACTTCTGTGGTGGAAAGTCTTAATATCAGAGCAGGCAAAACTCCGTCAGAGAGTGTAGATATAACTACTTTGCCTTCAAGTATACTAACCCTCTTAGTATGTAATTTTTATGATGCCTTGACTTGCTGGGGAATAATGCTTTTTGCCAAACTGGACATATACACAGCAAAATTGTATCCCACCATACTGAAAACTGGAGGGTCTCATGCTTCATTGTTTATGTGGGTTGAGCTGGTAGGTGGTGGGAGAAGCAGAAATGTGTTCTCCATTTTTTACCTGTAGCAATCTTACCACATGCTGCCAATAGACAGTTTTGTTAAATTTTTGTAGTGGCTCCTTTTTTTGTTTCATCAGTTCCATATTAATGTCATCTTCTTGACAGCATCTATCTGAAGGTGCAATCTCTCTGCCTTCAGCATCAAATAAGCAATATTTTAATCAAATTGATTAGTTTACCTCTGTTTAATCAGAATTGTAGTTGCCACTCCCAAAAAGCCGCAGCTTTCAGCCTCACCACTACATCAGCTGCTGTATTTGCAGTCTGAGGCAGACTCGGTTGTTTCAGTCCTGAATTGCTGTTTCCTCTAACAGTATCAAAATATTTTGATCGCGTACCACAATTTCAATTGTAAATACGTTTCAATCACTTCAGATGTGCAGTAGGCTAAGGGTAGAACTTAATCTGGTTCTTCCACCTCCAGCTTGTGTTTATGTTGCTAACCTGTCCATTTCTTCCCCACACCAGTAGGATTCCTTCCACTGGTGCTTAGCAAGTTCCCTGAAAATTTCTGTTAATTGGATGAATCTTTCCAACTTAACTCTTATTTTGTGTGAAAATTAGAAGCTGCTGCCATGTTTTTGCTAGGATTTCACCTTGAGTTTCACTCTAGTTAAACACATCCCTTTTTCCAAGTGAAACATGCATGTGAATGTGCAAAAGTTGAAGGAGGTTTTAAGGGAGATCAGAGTTACAATAGCAAACTACAGAAGGAAGAGCAGAATGTCCCTGGCTACCCTTGATCTGTGCCAGTAGTGGCAGAGAACTCAGACATTGAGTTTAAGGAGGCAATGGTATTGTTATGTTCCAAAATAATGTTGATTTCTTATCTTGTCATCTTCTAGGATGTCAGAGAGCTAAAATATAAATAAAGGGAGTGGGACAGGCCTTTACATACTTAAGTTTTTGTATTATCTGTTCAGAGTAATCTG
>VWZK01007700.1:0-31472 GCA_013396935.1 Baryphthengus martii | reverse complement strand
ACAGCCAAGGGTGCCTCCTACCTTCACATGCTCATCCAGTCCCTCTTTGTTTACCAGTACAAGGTCCAGCAGCACTCCTCACCTTGTCGGCTCGTCCACCACCTGCATCAAGAAGTTATTGTCAATGCACTGGAGGAACCTGCTGGACTGCACCTACCTGGCTGTGTAGTTCTCCCAGCAAATGTCAGGNNNNGCCTGGCTGTGTAGTTTTCCCAGCAAATGTCAGGGTAATTGAAGTCCCCCATGACAACCAGAGCCTGTGATTGAGAGGCCACTTCCAGCTGCCTGTAGAAGGCCTCATCAGCTTCCTCATCCTGATCAGGTGGCCTAGAATAAACACAATAATGGCTCCCATGCTAGTTCCCCTCCCTTAATCCTTACCCACAAGCTTTCAACTCACTCTTCATCCCTCCCCAGGGAAAGGTCAATACATTCCAGTTGCTTTCTCACATAAAGAGCGACTCCACCACCTCTCCTTGCTGGCCTATCTTCCCTAAAAAGGACATAGCCATCCATGACAGTGTTCCAGTCATGTGAGCTATCCCACCATGTCTCAGTAATTTCAACGAGATCACAGTTCTGGGATTACACGCAGATCTCTAGTTCTTCCTGTTTGTTGCCCGTACTGCATGCGTTACTGCACAGGCATTTCAGAGGAGCGGTGAAGCGTGCAGGTTTCCCTGCAGGAGAGCGGGAGGGTGTACCATGGTCATACGCTGCCCCAGGATCGTTTGCCTGCTGGTTACTATCTTTAGTGGTAGCTAAGGAATCTTTATGGCAAGCCTGGTGACCTGATTTTACTCCCCAGGTGGATGCACTGACATGAGTATTTCTGGTTTGGACCCCACCATCTCCCACCTCAAGTAGGACAGCAGCCTGAAGGCTGTCCTTAGGCTCATCTCTAGTGAGCCTGGTTTGATCCCCTTCCCCCTTTGAGCCTAGTTTAAAGCCCTTTCAAGGAGCCCTGCCAATGCCTGTGCAAGGATCCTGTTCCCCCTTTGGGACAGATACACGCCACCTGTCGCCAGCAGGCCCAGTGCCCTATAAATTTCCCCCGATCAAATTTTAGTAAGAGCACCCTCTGGTGGTTAATATATATAAACAATACTCTTTGTATCTCCACCTCCCTGTCCCTCTCCAGCCAGAAGTTATACAGGTAATTATAATACATACAAATATAATACTGAATAGTAAAGAAATGAATAGAAATTATTTGTCCAATTAATTTTCTTTTAACTACTGTAAAATACACAGGCATATTTTCTCAAACAAAATAAAAATTCAGCTACTAAAACCTGTTAAACATAGAAACAAGAAAATGTTTATAAACATGTGCTGTCTACAAGCAGTATTTAATTCAAAAGAGTCAACCATATGGGTAAAATTAAAAATAGAAGTGTAGATAGTTAGCTCAAGAGGCAGAGATGCTAAAGCCCTTACAGTTTCACTGAATCAAATCTAAAAACTTGAGGGAAACAGTGGATAAAATATTATCTTTTTTCAATCCTTTGTTGTTTTGATCTCATCATTTTAATTGGATGAGTTAAGAATTTTTTTTTCAGAGACTTCATGGTTTTATCAGATGTAGTATGTGAATTACCAAGAAATCCGAGGAATGACTGTTTACCACTTTGTCACAGGTATCTTCCATTTAAAAGTACCCGAGTCCTCTCGCGTTGGTTCTGCTATTGGAAGGATCAGAGCCGTAGACCCTGACTTTGGGAAAAATGCAGAAATTGAGTACAACATAGTTCCAGGAGATGGAGGAAACTTGTTTGACATCACAACAGATGAGAACACTCAAGAAGGAGTCATCAGACTGAAAAAGGTATGTGGCACCAATGGGGTTTATGTACCTAGGGCACAAGTGAGAAACTAGGTAAGAGAATTATGTGTTGAGCAATTACACCTCATAAATAACGCACATTAGTTTGTGTCTTTGTTACAATCTGTGGTTGTGATCTTAGTCTTAAAAGAAATGGGAGCTTAGTGTTTCATTTCATATACACTCAGGTATGACTTTTCATAAAGCCAGTTTTAATGGCAGAAAATTAATTCCTATCTCTGTCTAGAAAGTATGATTTCTTTTTTATGGGAACTTTTCCACTTGAAACCATATGAAAAATGTTCCAGTTCAGAGCATGGAATGAAAGAGCTATATTTTATGTTTGAGATAATGTATTTCATTTTCACTTTTAAGCATTTTATTTGTAAAATTTAGATTTTATGTTTGTTATTTTAATAATGAAGCTATTGTACTGTGGTGAACATCGTTTTTGCTCAGGGTAGAAGAGTCCCAAATGGTTGCAAATCGTTATGCCCTACTTCTGGTCTCGTAATAGTGTCCTAAATAGCTGGTTATCAGATCTTCATGCAAGGGAGCACACTGCGTCTCAGCTGTTGGTGTTATTCTAGTGTATTTGAACAAGTTCAAGATTACTGAATTTATGGATTTTCAAGCTGGAAAGGCTAAGTGTTATTTGGAATTTAGCGCTGAAAGCACACAGTTGGAGAGATCCAAAATAAGAACTGTCACATTTTAACCAGTGAGTGTCTTCTGAGCCCAGACGTGTACATACACACCAATGGTCAACTTGTTTAGTAGAAAGAAAACTGAATCACCAGCTTGTTTTGAAAGGCCAGGTTATGTTTTATGGACAGCTCATGATGCAGGTGCCATGTTCATAAAATAAAGACACCTATGAGCCAAACATTTTGCAAGGGTCTGGGAAGGAAAGAGTTCTCAACATATACGAAGACAAGCTTTAGGAAAAGAGAAGCTTTAGTTCTAATAAAAGTTAGAATGCAGGCACTTAAATTTCCCCTGGCTCTGACCATGGATCTCTATTTGCATTATACTCATTCTAACAATGAATCTCCTGGCTTCAGCCTCTTGATCTGTGGAACAGTAAGTTATCCATGGGTGTGTGAAAGGACCAGATGATGTCAAGTCACTTGTTCTCCTGCTAGTTTTAGTGACGTAAAATGGAAGCTACAATACCCACAGGAAGTAATTTGTCAATGAGACACAAACTCTTTGCATTCTTCTCCCTTCTTTTCTGGCTAAAAGTTAGAATCGCTGCTTCCTCCTTACGTGAATTTGTAAACTTTGTTTCATATTTCAAAATTGTCCCGATCACCTTTTTTCCCTCTCTGCAGATGACTCAAAACTAGCTCCATCTGGAACTGTCAGGCCTAGCAGCTGCGTGCCTCTCGGTACGCGCTGCCCATCAGAAACGGCAGTGAGTGGGAACCAGTCAAAAATGAACGTTTGAGCATCCAGAATAGGTTTTTGATATGATTCAGTTCTCCCTGCATTAGTCCTCAGCCTCAGCTGTGCTGCTTGCTTTTATATACAGCAATGGAATTTTTTTCTATACCCCTACTAGAGAGGCAAAACCTTCAGATTGGTAATGCAGATTCAAACAGCATGCAGTATTTTTAACTGATCACAGTTTTTGTAGCTGATGAAGGGAATTCACATACAAATTTGCCTGATAACAGTTATCTTCAGATCAGGACAGGCAAAATTCCTGGCCACTTTTGAAACTATTCTATGTGGAATTAGATAATACCTAATTGAATCACTAATTTGAAAAATAAAAAAAAAATTAAAAAAAGTACACAAATCTATTTACAGATGCTTTAGAGTTGGTCATTGCATTTCACTGTATTTATTTAGTCTTTTAATAATAAATTATAAAAAATATATAAAGATATTTTAATAATAAATTATATTTAATAATAAATTATATAAATTAACAATAATAAGCCCTTTTAACAGCAGAACATCGGTCGATGTTACCTAATGTAAATGCTAGATCTCTGCCACTGAACAGGACGAGGGGGAAATATAATGCTAATCCCTTCTTAATTGTCTTCATCATAGTCTGGGGACGGTGGCAGGCTGGAAAGGTCAGGGAATACCAGACCCTACACAAAATTTTACTCAGAGAAAAGGTCCCACTCGCTGAGCTTTAAATGAACCAAGTGTTTTAAGACATTTTGGAATCATCTAAAATCCATCCACTTAAGTTACTTGCTGGTTCACAGATTAGAAAAAAAAAAAAGCAAAAAAGATTTTTAAAGATACAGTTACCTCAGTTGTCTCTTCATATCCTCTGAGCTTGTAATTTTTCAGATTTTCAGAAGTGCTGAATGTTCTCAACTGTGTAGACACCTACTAAAATGCCTCCTGCTTGTACTGTACAAGCCTGCAACAGCACAATTCATTTACTTGCAGAGAAGCAATTTCATAGTGTGGGATTACACAAATATTTAGGTTAGGTATGCACTTAATTCCTTCTTTAAATAAACACTGATGAATGATTAGGATCAACACTTTCGGTTATGAATAATAAATAATGAACACTCAAAGACACTAATAAAAAATGCCATGTGCTTTAAAACAGATTTGTACTTTTTTTTTTCTCTATCCAAGCACATTCTGATGCTGAAAGTGCTGAAGTAATTCAGTGCTGAACCATTTGAAAACCATTTATAAAGCTTGCTTTTATTTTTCCTGAAAAAAATCCCTGCATCCAGAAGCTCTCGGTCACTGCATAGATGTGTTGGGGTTTTTTTGTTCTGTTGTTGTGCAAATAAACCATGGAGTCATTTCCATATCAAAACAGAGAAACGAAGCCTTCCTGGACTACCTTTGTTTTTTTTTGGTGAAAAATACATTTGATAATAAAAATTTGCTCAAGTCAAACTGTTCTTTTGAACATGCTTAAGTGCATTGATGGAGGCTAAAGGCTGTTTTTTACTTCTCAGACACCGACTGGCACAAGCTGGAGAAGGTGCAGATCTTAAATCATCTCTTTGGGTTGCTAATTTATTTTTGTGCTATGATTCAATATAAGATTGATTACTCCTACTGTCGTGCTATTTACATTATTAAAAAATGGAATAGCTCTTATATTCTGCTAATGATCCAAATGCCATTTAGCACCACCGTGTGGTTAGTAATGTAATAGCCTCCTCTCGCAAAAAAAAATAGGGAAAATGGTATCAGTAAAAAGAGAGAGAAATGTCTGGCTTTAGTTCTCTTTAGAAGTAAGAATTATCGCTATATTAGGAATAAAATAATCAATTTCTCTCTTTGTCTGATGCTATTTAATACAGTGATACTGGGTTTTATAAACCCAAGTTTGTCAACTTATCTGAGTGCTTCAGCAAACTACACTGAGCGTAAGCTACAAGAAGCAGAATGACAGAAGGGACCATCTCCTTCATACCAGCGTATGATGTCAAGTGCTCCCAGCTATGGAGGGAAAATGTGTCAGCCCCAGGCAAGCTCCTGATTTTACTGAAACTGATAAGAAATCTGTAATGCCCCCATCCAACGGCAGTGGAAAATAGGTGAATCCACGTTTCGCTGAACAGTCGGCACTAAATTCACTAACCAGAGGATGAGTTTATGGGATAAGCCCAATGTGTGCAGAAGTCTCTTATTTGACTCGGCATGAGCTAATCCACAAATGGAACAGGGTTCAAGCACTGAGTCTAGTTCAGACGTTCCTAATTTGTCCAGTGTGTCATTAAAAGCCAGGAAAAATCTGTTTCTGGGCTTCACCTGGTGTGATCCTGCACTGCTGCAGTGTACTGGGTGAGCTTCTCCATGTAGGTCAGTGGAAGCTCAGGGAACATCTGCATCTTATTTTTTTTTTTTGTGAGCCATGTAGCACTGCTAACTGATCAGGTGAGGAAGCTGGATCCCTGAAGTCACAGTATGTCAGAGAGGATGTAGTACTGCATGATGAGAAACAGTAACTTTGGTGATGATAAAATAACAGAAACTGAGGGGAGGGTGAACAGACCCAGTAGCTGCAGGGAAGTATATGGAGTGTATATGCTTCCTTGTAACCTCAGGGACCATGTTTAAGTCCTTCAGTAAAAGCAGAAAGGGGTGACCTGCATGCAGACACAATCCTAAAGACCATGGCGGCCACAGAGAAGAATGACAAGAAGAGTGAGGAAGGGGAGATCTTCAGTCTCTGCAGTTTGCAGATACAGCTGTTGGGTTTGTTTTTTCCTGGAACAATGGTAAACACCTGCAGAAATGAAAGCAGCCAAGAGCTGAACCTCTGCCATCGGTGAGCTTCCTCCCTTCTCCAGGTACAGAACATAAATATGTTTTGCCCACTACCCATTAAATCTTGAAACACTCGCTTCAGATTTGTTCAGCCCTTGCTGTAGAGTTGGTCTTCAAATCTTTTTTTTTTACTGTGAGTTCTCATGTCTGTAATTAATGAATGGACCTGGTTGATCTGGAGCTTGCTTTAATAAATCAACCTGCTTGAGAGTATCAATTATTTCCTTATGCTATTTAAAACTGAGTGCAGAAGTACAGTTACTGAAGCACATCAATGCACAGCAAATAGTCTAGTGGCAGAATTTCACAAAAAATAGAGACACTCAACCCATCTTGAAAGGGAAAGCGTTGCCAGGTTTTGAGGTGGGCATGTGTCACCAAGTTGATCTCCAGTTGCACAATGCTAGTATGCAGACAAGCCTAAGTTAACATGCAATTCTTCTCAACCCACTGCTACTGTCCGTAACTGTCCATGTGCTGGGGCTTACTGTCTCATCCCAAAACACAGCTTTTCCATCATTGTAGGTGTGGATTGTGAAAGCCCATATCATAGAATCATAGAATGTTAGGGGTTGGAAGGGACCTCTGGAAATCATTGAGTCCAACCTCCCTGCATGGAGGGGACAGGGCAGGCCACACAGGAACAGATCCAGGTGGGTTTTGGAAGTCTCCAGAGGAGGAGACTCCACAGCCTCTCTGGGCAGCCTGTTCACCTTCACAGTAAAGATGTTCTTCCTCCTGTTGAGGTGGAACTTCCTATGTTGCTGTTTGTGTCCTATCCCAGGGCACCACTGAAAGGCCTCTTCTACTTGACACCCACCCTTCAGAGATCTGTAGACATGAATCAGACCCCCTCTCAGGCTTCTCTTCTCCAGACTAAACAGCCCCAGGTCTCTCAGCCTTTCCTCACTAGAGAGAGGTTCCAGTCCCTCACAACAACACTGTCACTGTATCACAAACAGTACTGTCGTATCTCTAATGTGTGGACAAAAAGCAGAAAGTTCTGGACTTTCTGGTCCTGCCTCTTTGAGAAGCAGGGCAAGCTGGCAGGATAGTTCTTTTCCCACCCTTGCCGTGCTTCTCAGAATTTATTGTATCTTTCAGCCCATCTTTTTTTCTTTCAGTTCTTTTCATTATATCTATCTAATCCATCTAGCTATCCATCTATATATCTAATACAGACAGATACAGCTACATCTATATAGCAGCATTTCTTAACTTCTACCTTGAATATAGGAAACAGTGGTATTTCAAAATACATTTATTTCTAACACAAGGCTGTTTCTGCGCTTTCCTAGTCACACTAACAAAGTGCATTCGTGGTGCTTCCAGAGTTGCAAGATAAAGTGATTTGTCAGTGTGTGTTGTTTGATTTTGGGGGATTTGTAGAATGCCTTTGCTACATACAGCTGCGTACATGCTGATAGTGCTTTACTATGCACCTCTGTAGAGCAGCTTGCAACTGCGCCGTAGGAAAAGGCAGATAAGAAGCAGTAGGGGGGCCAAGTACATCTCTTCTGTCACTGGTACTTAGAATATCAATTAGAGATACTCCTCTAATTGTTGATAAGACATTATCCTAATATTAGCAAAAAAGCTGGTTACTGTGTAAAAGCTCGTAACTTGTGTACAAAAAACTTTTGTTGAAAGTTAGTTTTCTGAATATAATCATTTATATAGAGGAATAAATATTTCTATTGGTTATTTATTAAAACACACACACACACACACACACAGAGAAAGGCCCTCTGTGAAATCATTCCACTAGAATCTGATGAATTAAATGATATTTCAATAATATTACAGGGTATTTCCTGTAAGATTCAAACATTCTGCAATCTTTGGAACATTATCATTCATGATTTTAAATGACAATAGAACTAAGCACTGCCAGACATTTATTATATAACAGAAAAATATGTGGTGGTGTCTTTTTTAAAAAAGGGCAGCTAAAATATTGTGTGAACCATTCATTTCCTTCACAAGTACGATTTCATGGTGTCTACTAACAACAACAACAATTTTAAAAAATGTATATTTAAAACCAAAAAATCCAAAAGGTCTTGCCTAAGAGCTAGGCAAACACTAAACTCTTCAATTTTCAGGTGTATCAGACAAATGCAAAAATTTGAGACTGTCCTTAGCTAGTTCAACTTAGCTGGTTCAACTGTTCAAAACTGGGAAGACCAGAACCGATCAGGAGATTGTAGCATCAACTCCCCATGAACACATTACATTAAAACGATACTCTTTTGCTGCATGACCTCTGTGGTACGAAATCTTTTTTGTTTTTGAAATTAGATTCTAGGTTTAGCATTTGCAACATTTTCAATCTTTCCACGGATATTTCAGTTGCAGGTTAGCCTCACTTATATTAGAAGGCTAAATTCCGCTATTTTGTGAGAGTCTGACTCTCATTTCTTTCTCTGATGATAACTCAGCACTTTCAACCTGTCCCTTCTCATTTTGAATGCCATCTGAGCTTTGATTGGCCACATATTGCTTAACCTCTAACTATATTTGTCTTCAGTCTCGTAGAAGGACAGAAAGAGAAAATGGGTTGTTCTGAGGTTTACAGCGGGAAAGCATTTTCCTTTCTTGGGGTCAAGCTGTCTTTCTAAAAATATACCACAGTGCTGCTCCATAATGCTGGAAGGAGAGAATTAATGCAGCTGCTTTATCCTCTGGGTAGCTGTGAAGGAAACGACACCAACCTGAGCACGCTCTGCTCATCAAGAAAGTTGTGACTGGGCACTGGCCAAGGACCTGCTGCCTTGAAGAGTAACTCAGTGAAAGGCAGCCTGCAAGGAACACATGGATTATGGCTTTTTCCGTTTGCACTTCTGACTGCATCTATACTCACGCTTCACAGGAGCCAGGCTGAACAGTTTGAATGCAATTTTTTGGGGTATGAAAGATACATACAATGCATCAGTTAGAATTACTACTTAAGTGAGAACTTAGATATCCTGCTTTCTTGCTCTTAAACATTCATCTCTAGCTTAATCCCTCATACTTAGTTTTTTCCCACTCCACACTGGTCCTTTAAGCTCCAGGTTTTTTTCCCCTGAACATATTTTTGAAAACATGTTGACAATTTCTATAATTAGCTGGAGAAGAGTTTGGCAGGGGGGATGTGTGGTTTATTTGTTTGAAGGGCATTTTTTTGGCCATGCATAACAGTATGTGTAACTATGAGTACTGTAGAAAATGAAAACACAGTCTGACAACAATTTGGATAATGAAGCAGCAAGTTCATTTGAGTGAAGGCAACTTAAGAGTTTCAGCACTGGGGCACAATATCTTCCACACTTAATTTTGTCTCTTTCTTCTCAGCCTTAGTTTCATCGTCTTTCTATTGGTCCAGTCATGAAGGTGCAACTTATGCTGACTTTTATTGGGAATTTTGTCTGCGTGTGGCAGTGGATTGGCTACTAGTACTTGGCTTTCAAGTCTGATTATTTCTATAGCATATAGACTTGGGTGGCTAATTTCCAATCCTTGGCTCAGAAAAGACTGGCCATCTAGTCTATTAAAATTATGAAGTCTTTTATAAGGTTTTAAAATCATTATGCTAGCTGTTCAGCTAATGTAAGTCAAGGTGACTGGATTGATTTTAATGGAGCTACTTCAATTTACGTCAGCCAGTCATCTAACCAATTACATCCTGCTGTGATAAGGACAGAAAATGGCAGAATTTAATTCTATCCTGACTGTGATAAATGACTGGAAACACTGTGGTAATCATGACGAGGGGGGGTGGGGGAAAAAATACAGATACTGAAATATTGTTGCTTATGCACTTGTGATCCAGCTCTCTTTTCCAGATAGCACATCCTTTCCTGTTCAAAAATTTCTAGCTTGACAATTATAGTCATAAACCACTAGATGCCAGTGTAAGCCAGACAGCAGGAAAAGCTTGTCCGTAACATTAAAAACGATATGAAAGACATTGCAGCTAATCCCTTTAACTGAAAATAAAGCTTCTGTATCTTTTCAACTAAATAAGACTGCACTAAAGCTTTTGAGATAATTACTTTTCTAAAACCAAAGGCACTAAATTGATGTGAATTGACAGAAACCCAAACCAATACGATTGCAAGATGCATTTCATCAAAAACCCAGGTAGGCAAGCAAAAGCTTCCTTCAAGACCTTGTGGATTGCACCTAGGATAAGACAGAGTCAAAGTCTGCATTTTTTCGAAGTGCATGGAGCTCAAATATATGGCATGAATAGTAATTCACTGCTAAGATAGACATTTTACAGGGAAAACTTGGTTCAGATCAAGTTTGAATTCACATTCAAAGCCAGACCTGACATTTGGTTTGACCCGTTGGTATGTATCAGAGTTTTCATTTGGGCTCATTTCCATCGTTGTGATGGTACTCTGAAAGCTTTCCCTGCTAAAAGAAATGGAAATCTTCTATTTAAGGAACTGGATCAACTAGAGACAGCTGATTGCCTGAGCATGGGAATTTGTGAATGACAATCTCTGGCTAACTTGCACACAGCTCATTTGCAAGAGGTAAATCTCACTCAATCTCACTCATTTAACTTCAGCCATCTACAGTACAACTATTTACATCCATGCCAGTCATCCTGATTTTTTTTTGATGCGGAGAGACAGTCATTTCCTGGATATGATTCACCTGGCCTAATTCAGAAATCACCTTAGCATGAGATGAATTGCAAAACAAGCTTACGTGATTAGCTTAGGAGCCGAAGTTTACACTGAAGGTATCTTAAGTTATGTTGAGATGAATCCTATCAAAGTGATTTTGGCTGTTAAACTCTTAGTCAAATCTGACAGTTTGCTTTTGTTCTTTCTACAGCCATTAGACTTTGAAACAAAAAAGGCATACACCTTTAAAGTCGAGGCCTCCAATCTCCATCTGGACCATCGATTTCACTCAGTGGGTCCATTCAAAGATACTGCTACTGTGAAGATAAATGTGTTGGACATGGATGAACCTCCCGTTTTCAGCAAGCCTGTGTACACGATGGAGGTTTACGAGGATACGCCTGTGGGGACCATTATAGGTGCAGTGACTGCACAAGACCTGGATGCTGGCAGTAGCTCGGTTAGGTAAGAAAGCTTTTCCTCCTTCAATAACTCTCAGACAACCAAATCAGTGCTGACAGTGAGACTTAGTGGCAAAGAGCTTAGTAAAAAGACGTGAGATGTTCCATGTCTGTCACAGATAATTGATGCACTCAAAAATATTGAAAAGAGGTGTTGATTTGGAAGGGTTCTCTGGAAAAATAAGTCAAGTGCTGACAGCTTCTTATCATATAGATCACATAAGTTGCTCTCCACTGACATGACTTCAGAGATGGTAAAGCAAAAACATTGTTTTGCTTGGTGTCTGAGACTCCTCCCAAACCATCTCTGAAGTAGAGTAGTAAAAAAGTAGTAGTAGTAGCAATTAAAAAAGCATGCTGTGTCTGTGTTACACCTCAGCGGGTGGCAGTGAGCACTGCCCCTTTCAGAAGAATGAGTTCCTCTCTACATCTGACGGAGGACAAATGCTTTGATAAATGATTGCTACATCTGTCTTGGCTAAGGCTGTGGGGATGTGACTGCTGACCAACACGGCTGTATTCAGCAGACTTCAGCATAAAACTGCTCATTTACTGGTAGAGCTTATTTTCCTGAAATAAAAGGGAAAGGGGAGCAGTTATACAAATGCAATATATTGATTTTCCTGAGGTATTTCCAGCCACATTAGAAACTATAAAGTGAACCAGACTCGTTTACCAATAAAGAAAACTTCCTGCGCAGACATGGTCTAAGATGTAGGCAGACATTACACATAGCTGCAGGACTAATTCGTGCTGAACCTTACTGTCTTCCCGAAATATTTTTATTCTCAGACTTGCATCGCAAATATTGCAGACATAATGGAAATCATCAGTCTTTAAATAGTAATGTTTATCAAATGAGACTATGACAGAACAGGAAAAAGCCACTGGTATCTACCAAGGGCATGCATATTGATGCGTATTTGACTACAAATTCAATTTGGACTTTTTAATCTATGTTTATTAACTATATGTATTTTGACTTACATTCTCAAAAGGTACAATAAACATGCTAGATGATATGTTGTCATCGTATGCAAAAAGCTAACATGTAGCAGTGACAGTTTGGCTCCTGCTTTGCCAATTCACTGCTTATTATTGCTTAGAACTATTAGTAGTGTTGTTTCACTGCTGGTGTTTTTTTGAATACATTTTTTCAGTCTTTTCTAATACAGAAATGTATTTGTTCACGAATCTGTGACATGTTCCTTCCCTGGCAAAGGATCAAAACCTTCACAAGCAAAGACTATAGTGAGAACCTTTTTCCCTGATGATAGCCTATGAGAATAGCCCCACTGAAGTCAGTATTCTGTTGAAAACCATACTCTCTTGCAAACAGATAGCAAGCCTTTAATCATATTGTTGAGCAATTTTTTCATATGACAGCAGAATCATTTGAATGCCTAACCACTCCTCAAGTGAGAGCTTTTTTTATTTCACAAACCTTCCTAGGAAACTCAAGTGCTGTTGTTACTGATCCTACATTTGCAACTACACACACCAAAAAAAAAAATCATCGGCTCACGATGGTTTCTCCATACACAGTGTTCACTGTAATATTGAAGCTGAAGCTGTTTTAAAGTGCCCATGCCTATCTTTTTTTAACCCTGAAATCACTACTTGTGTGTCCAAATGTCTATTTGGTGAAAAGATCAGGAATATTATAAAACACCCTGCCATTTTAGTCTTACTGGTCTACTTGCATCCCTTACATCAACAAAATACAGAAGTGCTCCCAGGGTCACTTTTTATGAATTGATCCAGCTGATTCATGCCCAGGGAAAAGCACGAACTATACTCCAGTATTAACAGTTTCTCAGAGGGACCCAGAAGTAAGCCACCCATTGAATTCAGTGGAATTTGGAGGGAGATCTTTGCTTTAAGGAGAGGGATGTGTTCCAGTAAGCTAGTTGATACGTGGAGAAGATGAAGGTGGAAATTCCTCCATGCACCTCTCTTTTTGCTTTGTAAGATCACTTATGTGTATCAGTTTTTATATTTCAATCCTGAAATCTCTTCCTTGGCTCTCGTTCACCTGAAGATCTGTTTGATTCTCTGTATTCAGCTTGAACTCTAGCTCTTTGAATGTAATGATAGAATTTTTACTAATCAATTTACTAATCCGACAATGCTCTTATGCTCTGGAAGAGCCTATCTGTATCCAAACATTGACTAGTACAAGCATAAAAAGAAATCATATGCAATTGTTAGTTACTGATGTATTAGCGTTCAATCTTCCATACTTTTTACATCCTCTAACTGAAAAAAAGCACATGACCAAAAGTTAGTAAAGTAGAAATTAGCTTGCAAGACTTGCATCTGATTACAACTTCATAATGTATCTTAACCAATTATGCTCTTCCAGATGTTTAAAATAGAGGTTGTCTCGTAAGATGTAAAGAATGGCTCCATCAATTTTATCATATTTTAAAGACAGAATCCAAGCATCTTCTGAGTAAATGTGTCCTCTAAACAAACGTGGAAAAGCAAGTAATGTTCTTTCAGGCAACAACCCATACAATTTGCTGGGTGACACAGTCACTTTACAAATTTATTCATTTTCCCAAAAATGTTTTCCTAGAGTAGTTTGGCCATTAAGATGTCTGTGACAGCAACAACAAAATCAACAATCTGCCGAACAACAGAGCCTAGGGTGAGAGACCAAACTGCACTGTATGCAACAGAAGGCAAAACTGTGAAGAACAAAGCAGTCTGGAACAGCTCCTGTGAAAGGAAGTAGCACAGAAACTAAACCCACGTTGTCAGACAAAACCTTTAGCTCCGTTATGCTGAGACATCAGGAAAGGGGAGATAACAGCTAAGAATGAAGACTGGATTCAGCTGTTAGAAAAATATTTTGCCAGAAGCCACTGGAAATAGAGAGGGCTATATTATTTCTCTTTTTTTCTCCTGTTACTAGAGTCATGGTTTTGGACAAGTCAAGCATTTTAAAAGGTTTTTTTTTTGTGGGATGGTATTTGTTGGAGATGTAGAAATGAAAGGGCACAGGGCACACATTCAGTAGGAAAGAGGAAATTAAGCACAAGGAGAAAAGGTGCTGCAGGTATTCAACACCTGCAAGGGTGACTGGCTTCGAAGCTCTTTTGGAACGTTACCCCAATGCACCTAGTTTTCCAACTATGCAAAAGATGGAGTTTTTGTGTCTTGGGAGAGCTACTTTATCTATTCCCATTTGATCCATAGTGCCGTAAGAAAAGCTCAGCATAAACGTTAAGATGAAGTCCTGCGTACTTTGTGGCCATTAAAAATCCCAAAGCACTTCTGATAAGGACAATGAACTCATGTTCTTCTTGGACTCCGCTAGTTTAGGATGGTTACAAGCTGCCTGGGAGAAGAAAAAAAAACTAAACGTCTGTGTTGTGGTGTATTACAATGTATGTCATTTGTAAATATGGAACTTTGGTAAAGATCCATTGTGCTTCTGGTAAAAGGACTTTTACCGCTTTCTAAAAATCGCCCCTATGTGTGTCCATACAGCATGAATGTCAGCGAGAGAGCTGCCTAAGTAACAAGAAAGTGCAAATGAATGGCAAGATTGAGTTATCTGCAGTACTTCCTAGAACAGTGAGCTTTAGCTAACAGTGTGCGTGAAGTTCAGCAGCTTGGCACTGACATCTTTGAAGTTGTTAGATTTCCTTGGAGATGATCTTCCGACACAAAAGCACGAAAGGATTTTTCTCCCTGCTGTGAAACCCTGATATGACTTCAGTTACAATGAGTTTCATATTCCATGCCACACCATTGGCCTTCAGATCTTCTCTGCTTGACTCAGGGGTTTTACCTGATGAACCACAAGAACCGCTCAAAGCAGGAAAACTATGGGGACCATGCATTTTCTTGTCCAAGTCCAGAGTCGTGAAACTGCAATACTCAAGTCACATGTAATATAGTCACAGGTCAGTCCTGCCCTCAGTATCCTGGGAACAAGACTGTATTCTCTGCATGTGCTTCCAAAGGAGAAGCCTTGCTTATTTTCTGAACGAGTTCATAGGGTCCAGAAACTTTTATGGATAGATTCTGTTTTCCTAGTGCAATATTTTGTCACACAAAGGTCAAGAAAATACGAATAGTAGGATTCTTCCCGAATCCTGACACTTTATCTTAATGTAGACACACAACCAAGATGAATTGAAGTTATGTATGTCACAGGAAAGTGCTCGACCTTCCAAAGCCATAATTCTTCTGACCTCTTTTGTGCATGCACTTTCTGAATTTGCTTTTTCTTTGAAAAATCCCATCCTGTGACATTAAAATGTATCTTGTAGTGACATACATACATAGGAAGATTGGGACATCTAGTTCCAGCACCTCAAGCCTCTTCATTTAGTAACAAATTAAGTGATGGCTATTTTTTATGTATGATATCACACTGGAGGGGAACAAGATGCTTTGCTTGCTGGTTTTGCACTGATAAAAGATTGCGAGACTCAGGGATTTTGGTTCCTTTTTAGCTGCTCCGGTGAGTTTTGCACACTTCTTGCTCAGTTACCTCCTGTCTGTTTCTGTCGCAATTTTAGCTCTATTCCCTTGACTTTTATTGAAGTCCCAGTCTCCTCAATCACATTTAAGATCTCTGCTGCAAGTTCTAATTTATCTAGGCTAACCAATTTACATCCCTGCACCAGTACCTCTCTGTTCCTGCTGCAGATCCCTTGCTGTCTTGTCCAGTCCTCCTAGTAGCCCAACATTTTCTCATATCATCTCCTATGCTCTGGCAGTCTGATACCAGTCTCCTGTTTCACAGTCCATCTTTCTTTCTCTCACAGCTGATTTCTGGTTCCTGTTTCCTCTTGACCCACATCCCGTTAGCTTCATTGGTGTCCTGTTCTACTGCCTTTCCTTTCTTCAGCTGATGACAGATGTCTCTTTTGATCTCAGTGGCTTGATGTATTTTGTTTTTTATTTTTGCTCCAGTAAATTTGCTCTTATTTCTAGAATTACTGAAATCGGGTTCCTACCACAACATTTCCTCTGAATCCCAAGGGGTATATCTGGCCAAAATGTCTGCTCTTTCCCCACCAGCCTCCTTAATTTCCAATCTCATTTGGCTCAGTGAGCCACACACACAACAACATCCTCATCTACCTACCTTCCAGCAACGCTGGAAATTATATAGGGCAACAAACTCCTACTTCCTCCTCCTATTTCTCCCTGACTTTCACTCCTCTTTTTCTTCTCTGGCTCCTAGACTTTGTCTTCATGACCCCATGCAATCAAATCCTCCACTCCATTGTCCCCCTCCTGTAATTTCCTTCCTGTACGATACCATGCACTGCTCTGCCACTCTCTAGGTTTGAATGAGTTGGCTTCCTCCTCACCAACTGGATGGTTTTAAGGGACTGAACAGAAAGGTGACTTCTCTTCAAACATAGGTCATAAAAATATTCCTTTTCTGTATATAGACTGTCTTTCAAATGGAACTGCTTTCTTGCAGCTTAATGAATTCCTGCTCTTAGCAGTCGCAGCGATGGACTGTATCTGTCTTTATCTTTACCTTTGCTGCAAAGCAAGATATGCGAAACAAATTATTATGGTAATCCCCTTCATGGTAGTTTAAATTAATATGTTCTATTTCACATTTGCAATGGATTAGGTGCTCACAAGCAGACAGTTACCACAGCTCAGTTAACAAGTGACTCAGTTGTATTAATTCAAGGATCACTTCCAGTGATCAGCTTGGAGCTACTACAAGTAGTCATTGAAAAAAAAAAAAATGGTGCAGATCTGTTTTAACTTTAATTTTAAATCTATAGGTTTAATTCTGAAAGGATCACACACCATTCTTTGGGGGGGAAGATAAATATACTATTACTCATGAACCTTCTGTGATGCTGCGGCATGTTCACTAAAAACAGCCAGCAACAAGCTGAATAACCAACCCATCTTTGTCATTTTGAAGCACATGCAGACTGACTTCTTGATCTGTGTGGGTTTTTGCAGGGCTAGCAGGAACACGGAACAAAAACAAGTATTTTCTGGCACAAGTCAGAAAGGCTGCACCAGGGAAAAGTCAGACCTTCCCAAATAAATGATTGCTAGGATTCATTTGAGACACATAAATTTTCCTCCACTGAATCCTGGAAGCACTTGTAGGATGACATAGTACTTCCTAAGTCCAGCAGGTCAAAAGCAATTGAAAATAAAGTCTAAAACTAAGAGAAGCCAGTAACCTTTATTTACAATCAGTAATTCGTCAGCTTACTGAAGTTTATGAAAAACAGCAAGTGATCTTCAGTTGGTAAAAGAAATTATATTGTATTATAAAACATCTGTCAGGAGTTCAGAGCGAAAAGTATGTGTAGATCCAAGAAGTTTATGCACTATGGCTTTCAGTGAATGATCTGTTTGTGAGGGAAGTGGATGTCAACAATCAAGAAGTGTGCATTCAGCTCCAAGGAAGAAAAGAACAACTTAACAGGGAAAGCTTTTAAGTTAATTAAGAATAGTTAAGAAACCAGAGCAAGGGACAAGGAATATATTTTATAATATAGTTATAATATAGACCATAATAGTTCTAGTTTACTTCACAGCTCTTGTACCACCTGGTCATGTGACTTAACAAACGTAGTTCACATCCCAGAGGCACACGCTGTAATTTTGCTTTAGCTCAAATAATAGTCTTCCTGATTTTTGATCAAGGACTTTTACTCCAGATTTCTCCAGCAATGGATTTCTCAAGCAGTCTAGAAAGCAATGGTGAGATTCAATCAGAGATTTAATGTCTGCAGCCATATCACCTCAATCTGTGAATCTCTCAGGGCTTGACACTAAGAGAATTACAAGAGATCAGGACTTAAACCGATGTCTAAGAAAAAAACCCGTGCTACAGGGAAGCATGGCAGTTGGTAGTTCTGCACAGCGGTATACAAAGTCAAACCTGAAACCATTTTCCTAGTATAAAATCGAGCTTCCCAATATTTTACATTTAAAGTCTTCCACCCTTACACCATACTCATAATAAAATGAGTAACTATTTTAACCATTGCAATCTAGTCAGATTCCATGTCGTTTCAATCTGAATTTCTCCTTTAGGTCTCTTTGTAAACATTGGCTATACTTTCCTGTCCTAAAATGCTCATATTTATAATTACGTTTAAATAATGATTGCATGTAGAATTTCTTATATATTTGGTAATTATTTTTTTTTCCTTTTTGTGCTTGTTAATGAAGTTTAAACAACAGGGATTTTGTGAGTTGTATACTTCTGGGAATCTCTGTGTGTGGAAGTTTCAGCCACATCCTGAGTGTAGATGCAGACAGATCTCAGATACTTTTACTGTGTCCAGTTCTGAGCTCCTTGGTACAAGACAGACATGGACATACTGGGGACCGTCCATCAACGGGCCATGAAGATGCTGAAGGGACTGGAATATCCCTTCTGTGGGGAAAGGCTGAGAGAGCTGGAACTGTTCAGCCTGGAGAAGGGTAGGTTCTTAATGCATAGAAATTCCTACAGGGAGAGTGTAAAGAAGACAGAGCCAGACTCTTTTCAGTGATGACCAGAGGCAGGACTAGAGGCAGTGGGCACAATCTAAACCACAGGAGACTCCTTCTTAACATCAGCAGGGTGTGGTAGAGTCTCCCTCCATGAAGATATCCCAGGCAAACGACTCTGAGAGTTTGGCCCAAATAACTTCCAAAGGTGCCTTCTAACCTCAACCCTTCTGTGATTCTGTGCCTTTCACCTTTTCTAAGCCGAAACGGAGTGTGGCAAATAAAGGCATAGTATCGTGTAAAATGGCTGGATTTGGAAAACGAGCAAAGATAATCTAAATATAATGCTGAGATTCAGTATGTGCAAACACAAAACCAAATAATTAAAAAGACTGCTGTCAGCATTCATGTAAATAATGGCTACAAACTTACTTATTTTATTTATTTTAGCCAGTAAATCTGAAAATAGTGTGGAGGAAACATAGTGCAGAAATTCCAGCTCAGGTAGGAGCAGAGAAAAATCAAATTTAGAGGCAAATGATGGGACCTGACTTGACTCGGGTCAGACCCTCAGCATGTGAGGAGGAACAAGGAGGTGTTTATCCAGCAACTTTTGCCTGAGGCCCTCATGAAGTTTGTAAAACCTTTGAAAAGATGATGCTATACTTATCTTGATCTCTGCAGATTCTGAGTTCCTTTATGCATACAGAGGACTGGAGAGGAGAAATGAAAAAGAAAAATGCAGCGGCTCCTGCAGTGTCAGAGCTGTCCTGAATAATCTCTTACATTATGAGCGCTTCGCTAAACCAGCTTCAAAGCAACAATGCAGCCTCCAATTCCTGACTTCATTGAGTGTTTCCTCTTGCAGATCCAGCTGACAATCCAAGTGAGTCCCAGCTGATGATCTAATCCTCTACTGCGTGCTGCAGTTTTCTCTAGAGTCAGCAGGATTGCTGCTCTTTGCTTTTTCTTTGTCTCAGCATCAGCATTTTCCTTCCAACTTTTTTTGGGGGGAAAAATATGAGAGATTTCTTCAGATTTTTAGTATTCAGAAGATATATAGAACAGAGCTAATAAATACTATGATACAAAAGCAAAACAATCAAAAAGCCTTCCTGTTGAATTTATGCCTGCTCTCTTCTCTAGCAGCTGTGCTACTTACTGCCTTAGCATTTTATCAGAAAAGAAAGCATTTCAGGCCAGGCATGGGAAGAGAGGCCCAGGAAGCATCTCCATCTTATCCTGTAATCTTTAGATCACATGCATCCAAGTACAAAATCAAGTTTCAACTTCTGCTGAGGTTGAATATGTGACGGAGTCATCTCATCTGTTTTTCCCCCCTCTCAGCTTCCTTAAGGGAGGAGTGGGTTGCCACTGTGACTCATTTTCTCCCTTGTTCTATACTCAGTCTGCCAATTGATAGCCATACTGGCACACATCCAGATGCCTATCCCCACCTAAAACCAGTAAAGCAGGAGCCCTGCTCTCCTCTTCACCGAATGTGAGATGCACCCTACAGTGCCTCAGTGAATGCAAGTGGGGAAATGGGCATCTTTCAAAATCAGCGGAAAAGAGTGTTCAGGGCCTATGTTTTGTGTTGCTGGTAGAGAAAGTGCTCTACTGCTTTCCCCCCCTTGCAATCTTGACTGCTAAGCCTGGAGAGAGGGGGTTAAGAAGTCCAACAGTGTCTTTTACTGCTGCTCGCAGTCCAAACAACTGAGACTTAATTAAACTACAGGACAAAGCTTTCCCTCTGTCTGGCTGCCTTCCATCACTGCCTGCTCAATGAGGCAGGAAAAACAATGTTAAAACTGAATAAAACCAATGTATTCTGCAAATGACAACAGGTTTTGATAAGATACTCAGTTGGTAATGAGAAATGCAGAGCAGACAATGGAGCTGGCTGAAGGGTTTGAATAGTAAGTCAACAAAAACTTTAGAGAGGAGGAAGCACAGGAATTTGCAGAAACTGGCAGCTTGGAAGGGCTGATAACCGAACTGCAACATGTTTTATTTCTTCTGTTGCCTAGAGTGTTTCACCAACATTCTTATGTAAGATTTATAAGGCTTATGAAAAGTTGAACAGCTTTCCTCACTTGACTCTGACCCATCGTTAATGTCTGGCTGTCCGCAGCCACTGCTTCCCTGTCAATGAATTCTGCATAATGGTCGATTTTTCTCCAAAGGAGCAAAGTATAAGTTGTTTACACTGATCCTCACTACTCATTCCAGATCGGGTAAGCTACTGACTGCCAAAATCACTAACCCTTCACTCTCCTGATGAAAAGCACAGTATACAGCCATGTGTAAAGGATGGTGAACCCAGTCGTATCGTACGCAGAAGACTCAACCTACATTATTTTTTTCATAGTGTGTTAGATGAAAGGCATCAAGATAAGAGGCATGGGACATTCTGACAAGAAATGTTTGCTCCTTCTCCCAAAGCGTAGCAATTCCTTCTGTCCTTCTCTAAAGCATCACTACCTGATGTGCAGTATAGACAAGACTCATTCTGGGAAGACCAGAGTAAAGCTCACAGGCATCAGAACGAGAAATTATACTGCTGAACGCCTTTGGAAAAGGGAACAAAGTAGTAAAACTACTTATTTGGGCTTCTATCAAAATAATTCAAAAATTCATTGCTTTTTAAGCCAGACTGTTTTAACAAATACAAAGCTATCCTTCCACTAAAAGACTAGATACATTACTTCAAAGGGAACTTCAAAAACACTCAGCTTAGACTATTACAGCTGCTTTACATCAGTAGTAAGTATCTTGGAAAATCTCTACAAAATCTAACTATGGTACTTTAAGTGGAATTATGAAAGAAAAGTCATCATAAAATTGTCAAAAATATTTTAATATATCAGTAAATTGGGGGCTGTATTTATTTTCAGGTGTTGTATAATATGAGAGAGAGTTCTGCCACTTCTGTAGCATTTGCCCACACAGGCATTGACACTAATCCCTTTCTACCTACACATAGCTTGTTGTTATTATATATATATTATACCTATATAATATATATTATTATGTATATTAACTTTTGTGTTATTATATGACAGTAAATGCACTTAAAGCAAGTTAGACTTTGGCTGCTCATTTTTTGGTTGCATCTGCATATGCAACTTTGAGAGGCTTACTTGGAAGCATCTCTCATGAGTGGGCTATTGGCATCAGTTCTGCAACTGCAACTACCCCTTAACCCAATTGGTAGAACAGGTTAGGTCAGAAACCAGCTGAAACCAAGCTACTTCTTTACATACTGTCCCATTTCATTTTAAAAGGCATTTGTATTCCATAAAACTGTAGGATAAATACTGATTGGAAGCAGGGAGGGAGGTTAGGGTAGGATATGATAAACACTTTGAACAGCAGCAGAATTGTAGAATCATTAAGGTTGGAAATGACCTTCACGATCATCACATCCAACCGTCTACTAAACATTACCACGACCACTAAACCACGTCCTGAAGCGCCACATGCACACATTTTTTTTAACACCTCCAGAGACAGTAATTCCACCCCCTCCCTGGGCAGCCTGTTCCAAGGCCTCACCACTCTCTCAGTAAAGAAATTTTTCCTAATATCCAACCTAAACCTCCCCTGGTGCAACTTAGGCCCATTTCCTCTCATCCTATCACTAGTTACTTGGGAGAAGAGACCAACACCCACCTCACTATAACCTCCCTTCAGATAGTTTTAGCGAGTTGAGGGGTTGGTTTTTTTTTTTTGGGGGGGGGGTGTTGTTTATTTGTTTTTTTAATTTCATCTTGAAATACAAAGTTTTACTTCATAGTCAAATAAAGGTTTTAATGACATTAAAAGGGAAGCAGAAGCCCTTATATGACTGTATGTGGGCACTGAGGAGAGACTTTAAGATTTAATGGCAGTAGATAGCAGTGCTGACTCCTTTTCACATTTCGGCTAGAGCTTTTTTTTTATTTGTTGAGGGTTTTTTTTGTTTGCTTATTTGTTTATTGGTGGTTTTTCTCTTCATTCCTAATACTCTCCTGAAAAAAAAATAAAATTATTGAGATTATTATGTCTCTACACGGGTAGGGTTTTTCTGGGATCCAGCTGCTAAGCGCAGGAGGACCCAAAGGAGAAGATTTGACAGTAGACCAGTCAGGGTTTCTTGTGATTTGACCTCTAACACCTCAGCAGTGTTCTGAATATATTCAGCAAAGGTGCAGAAAACTTCTACTCCCATTAAGGGAGATGGCTTAATAAATTATTTAAACATATAAACAAAAAAAGGCAGCCTAGCAGAACAGATTCTGCCACTTTGGAACATTACCGTGTCCTTACAATTTTTGGTTAAAGACAGAATAATTTTACAGCAAAACTTCAAATGTTATTTTGCTGTTATTAGCATGAGATCATTCTAATAACTCTTGCTGTGAACATAGCAGATGACACTTTTATGTGACAATAGATAAGTTTGACTGGATTTACTTTCTCCAAGCAGAATATCATAGTATTAAACCCACGGTATTAAAACTAGTTCTGCACGAGAGGCTCTTTTTTGGAAAAAAAAAAGTTAAATTGATTTTTAAAAATATTTTTATATTAACAGTTTTATTCATTTTATATTTATTTTATTTTATGTAGCTGATGTTATATATCTAAAATACTTTGTATGCATACAGCACAGCGGCTGTGTGAAGGGCACTTAAAAAAGAGGAGGAGGAATCCTGTGGTTGCATTAACACAGGACAACATGAATGGTATGCAAAGGCCATAGTCTGCAAGCAGTGCATTACACCTTATTTCATATTATCGTGCTGCACAGAGGAGAAAAGAAAAAAAGATATTTACTATTGCTGCTCTTGTAAAACTTCATGAGACAGCGTTGTGAAGTTAATAGAAAACCACAAGACTCAGAATCAAGGTTAGTCTTTAAATGACATTAGGGTATGAAAAAAGACCTAAAGTTAATAGTGATTCAAGTGCTGCATCCCTGAGGAAGACTTTGGAAATCTCACTATCCTATTTAGCCCTAAAAGCATGTAACTCAGATGACTGTATCATTCAGCACAGGAAAATAAAACGTTTTGTTACATCTAACTATATTTCTTTGAACTTAATGACTTCTCTAAGCATGTATGGTCTGCAAGGGACAATTTTAAAATTCTTGATTGTACCTTTATCAAAATTATGGCACTCTTCAGTCTTGACTGGAATGGCTGAGATTTCCAGGAATCTTCAGAAGAGTTCAGCAGTGACATTTGAGAAGAGCAATAAAGAGCTAGCTCAGTGTTTCAAGTATGTATGTACATACATTGATACATTTTTTTTGAGTTTTTACCAAATGATAACTCAGTGAATGGATCATCTTAAGGATTGCAGGAATCACAGAATCATAGAATCATTACGGTTGGAAATGACCTTCAAGATCATCAAGTCCAGCCGTCTACGAAAAAGTACCATGACTGCTAAACCATGTCTTGAAAGGCCACATTCACAAGTTTTTGGAACGCCTCCCGGGATGATGATTCCACCAATGCATGTGGCATTTGGACTTAATCCTCCCAGTCTATCTTTGAAGCAATTTTATCTTCCTCTAAAATACACATTTATATGTATATCTTACCTTGCTCATTTCCTGGCTTGAATTGCATGGCTGTAAAATCATGAATAAGTTTTAAGAACTGCATATTCCATTTCAGATGGTCAGAGTTTAACCACGTTACCAAGCAATCCATCTCTTTATCTTTCAAGTCAGTATCAGAAAGAAAACTTTCTGGAAGCGTTTGTTTTGGGTTTTTTTTCCATATCCGTTAAATCCCCTTCTGTCTCACAGGCCGTGACATGACAGAGCTATGCAAAACTGTTTCTGCTTACGCTCTTACTTTTTAGGAGATATGGATGTATATGGGCAAGGTATTACAACTCTGTTCCTTTAATTAGTCTCTGGGACTTACCAGTCTAAAATGATGTTAAAGCAGCTTGTCTGAGGCCTGCTTTCTGCTTTTCAGTAAGGTGAATGTAGCTGTCAGCTCCATGAGAATACAAACAGGGATAAATACACTTGGGTGCCTCTGGGCTAGGAATGCTCGAGAGAGTACATGGACCTTGATATGACTCAGCTTTCACCATGCCCATGTGGTGTAACTAACTGGCACATTTTTCTAGTACCTTTTAGTTTCACATTCTCTGTACTTATGACATCATCTTCAAAAGAAGGCCTGAGTGCTTCCAGCACTAGAACTATCCCAGGAACCGTAACCACCTTATAAAAAGGTGTCCCTCCATTTTTGAAAAGCATAGAACAAAATACTAAGGCCAGTGCTTTGTTCCTGTCCTTCTTTGGAGGAAGTAAAACCCTATCAAAAGAGAGCTCGGAAAAGAAAAAGATAGTGAGCATCAATGGTATTTTTTACCTGGTGGAAATAGTAACAGAAAATTTTGGATTATAGGTATGTGTGCGTGGAGGTTATTCATTATCAAGGTCAAACTAGCAAGACTAGAATACTCAGTTGAATTTTGGAAAACAAACAATAAAAGTGGCTATTAACTTGTAACTTTCTCCTAAGCTCATCTTTTTTTGAGCTAAATCCAAGCTGCACTAGGCCTTTGTCTGCAAGCTTGGGAACAGCTGGTGAAATCCCCACGAAGGGCTGATGTCTGGACACACAAATGTATACTTCGCATTGTTTTTATCATCAACTAAAAAAAAAAAATAAAAAGAAGAAAGAAAGATGGTAATAATTTGTAAGTTCTTATGCTGTTATATGATTCCTGTGTTGCTTTGTGTTACCACTACTCTCACTATCAAGACAGGGCAACAACGACTTTGGCAAGGTTTATAGACTTTTGGTGAGGATGGACCCCCCCGAAAGACATCTCTTTGAGGAAGAGAAGTCTTTCCCTCCACATTTTGAAGACCAAAAAATGCACTCCAAATCCTCAGCTTCACAGCCTCCTTTAACATCCTGCCACCTCCCATTCCTCCTGAACATGTCACGGGCGTTTCCATAGCAGCGGCAAGACAGCTGTCCAGTTCGTTTATTCATGGTATAACAGTAGGAAGCAACTACAGTTGTTTGCTTGACTGCTCAGAGGTCCTGTTATACTCACAAGGATGAGCTGCTGTCACTCATGGACTCCATCAAGCAGTCTGCTCTCCTCTGTGCTGCAGCAGTCGACACAGTCCTCCCAGTGTCTTCCACTCTTTGAAAGAAGATTAGCTCTCTTTTGAGGGAGTTCTCTCTGATCTCCCATAAGCTACACTAGGCCTTACTGTTTAGCCAAGATGAATGCACGTTATTCCTGAAGCTCCTAAGAGGGCAGTGCATGGCTTTGTGAATGCTCTGGATGAGAGTCCTACAGACTTGATTCTTATCATTTTATAAACCAAATATTTCCATTCTGTCTGTTCTATCCTACTTGATATACAAGTACAGCTACTCTTGAGAAGGCTCAGGCAACATTGGCAAAGGTATCCCCTTCCACACTTATCCCACACACCCCCTGCCTTCACTAATGCAATCGAATATAGTCATGCTGGGAAGAATATTCAGGGAGATATATAGGTCAATATTTCTCCCCTGCCGGTGAATATGAACCATATATCAATGTCCTGGTACTCAGAGCTGCCAGACAGGCCTGTTCAAGTGCTTCTGAAAAACAAAATTGTTGTATCCTATCTCAAAAATTAAGTTCTTCCTAACGTTTCAAGGAAGAAGCTGCCTCTTGGGATTAGTGCAGTTATCCACAATCTGTCTTGCAGGCACTCAGAGCAGTCAAACCAACCAACCTCAGTTGCTTCAAACTATTAGACCGTGACTAGAAGATCTAGACAGCTGTCCTAATACTGGTATTTCAACAGTATTCCTCTTCGTGTCACAATCTAACAAGAAATGTCAGACTTTATGTCCCAGATACCTGGACTTAGCTCTGGAAAGTTACTGATTTTTCTGGTTGGAGACTCTTTTCCCATTTCTTCTGTTTTCAAAAGCTTTTTTTTCCCAAGTAAAAGGCAGAGCTCAGGCAATACCATTTGCCTTAAGAAGAGACTAACTGTTGCTCTGCTTCTTGCAGAAGAAAATCTCACATTGAACATCAGACTGTGTGAAAGTGCTGTGAAAGGAAACTACATTTCTTTCAGGGCGTCCCCCAAAAGTGGCCTCCCTTTGGGATGTCCCAAACATTCCCATTTGAAAGGCAGCCAGATGGGATCCCATACATTCTTTTACTAAGCCTTACAAAACTTACTGAAGTAACTGGCAGCAATAATATGTCCATAAGAGCAATCTCTAATAGGCTCTCCTGCCAGATATGTTTTCATGGATACTGTACATGGACAACCAAGGAGGAAGAATGGCTACTTGTTTGCAGGTTTTTCTGTAAGTATGTGTATTTTAGGCAGTACATCTCCAATACTTCCTCTTACTCCTCTTACCTCTGTAGTCTAATTGAATATATGGCTTCTTAAGATGAGAGGAGTTGCAGTGACCCCCTAATTTTATCATATGTGCAGCACATGTAGAGAGAAGGAAGGAATGTCTTCAAAGATAATGCCAAAGTGAAAAAAAAAAAAGAAAAAAAAAAAGATAATGCTAACAATGCTACCAATGTTGGAATAATAGTTTCCACAGTGTTAATGCAGCCAAATACAATGAATTTGGAAGAGCTGCTCCTGTTCTGTTTTTATCGAACTGTGCAATTCCCACAGATTCAACTTCCATGGAAGCCAAGAGGAATTCTGCCGATCAGATCAGCAGGAGTAGTGCCAGTCTTGCAGTGCTGATGCTTATGGTTAGGAGTAGGCACCCTGGGCTTGTGTGTGAAGTTAAACACCTATGCAAATGCTTGAAGGTAGACTACAAGATTCTGATTCTACAAATATTCATGCTTGAACTCCACTTCAAACAGAGAAGTGTTCAAACTGAATATATTTTCTGTAGTTCCAAAACCTCCTGGAGAAGGAGGCTATCACCTACCCTGGGCTTTGAATTAGGTCCTGTACTTTCTTCACTGGCTCCTACTGTGGTGTATAGGCTACTTACGCAAAGTTTATCTTCCTAAGGGGAAAGATAAACAAAGTTACTTTCTCATGCTTTGATCCCATTTATTTGTGTGTGGCTGTATTGGGTTTGGGTGAGGCCTGAGTGCCCCTATCGGGGACCAACATGGGTGATTTTATTGTGCAGACTGCCGAGCTCCTTGCCCACCCCTATGTGAGCTGTTTAATACTGTCGTCCTTCTGTGGGTTGTGTGGAGTCTGGTCTCGTGTCGGTTGAAGAGAAGACAATGTTTTGGTGGGGTGACACCAAAATGTGTCCTGAGGTGGCCTGTCCCTGAGTGGCAGGGAGTATGGAAGGATTTGGGGAGGTTCCTAGGATGGCTAACACCTCCTGTAGCCTGGGACTTTACCTCCAAAGAAGCAAGGAACCCTGTTGAATTGACCCATCACTTAATAGAAGGGTGCCTTGCTTACCCTGATGAACACCAGCAGCTTCTAGCCTTGTGCTGGGGCCTGGCCTGTGCCTATCGAGCCGCAGTTCAGCACTTTCAGAAGACTGTGGCCGAGGCAGGGACCCAAACTACCTCTGAGGACACCCCGGTTGAGATAGGTATCCAAACTAGTTCTGAGGACACACTGGTTGAGATAGGGACGCAAACAACTACTGCAGCAATAGCCTCAATAGTGAAAAAAAACCCAAAACAGTGGATGAGGAGAACAATAGGTCCATATCCTCAATTAATGAGGGATGGAGAGGAAGAAGAGGAGGAGCTTGGTCAAGAATCTGGTCTTGAGGGAGGAGGAAAAGTGACAGAACTCAAGCAGGAGGCAGAAACTACCCGATCCCTGACGTCATCAGAACTCCAAGATGGGAGGAAGGGTTACAGCCATCAGCCCAGTGAGCGGATTGCTGGCCAGTTGCTTCGATGCTGGGATAATGGAGTTGACACCCAAGAACTAGAAGGTAAGGAAGCCCAACAGCTGGGCTCCCTTGCTAGGAACTGGGGAATTGAGAGAGGAATTGGAAAGGAGACTGGGATTGGCAACCTTTGGAGACGGCTCCTTGCAAGTGTAAAAACAAGGTACCCATTTAAGGAAGATCTCATGAACTCCAACTCCCCAGGGAGGTGGCTATGGCAGATGAAGGTATCCAGTGTTTGAGGAAATTAGCAGTGTTGGAAATCATTCTACAGTGACTTAGATAATGATGAGCATCCTAAAGACCCAGAGGATGTTGAGTGCACACGGGCTATGTGGAGGAAAGGGATTAAAAATGCCCCAGGGCCATATTCTGCTAGCTTGGCAGCGAAGTATTATCCACAAAAGGACACACCACCTGTGGAGATAGATAGTGTCTTCCTTGCTTCAGAATTTTGAAGAAAGCCTTGGTACCTTGTTGTCCCTAAAGGCTAGAACCCTGGATGTCAGGGGCACCTCAAGAAACCAATCTTCTCCTGCCCCAGTCGGAAGGAAAGGGAACCCCAGGCACATCTCCCGTGGTGCACTTTGGTTCTTCCTGCGCAACCAGGACATGAGAAAGTGGGATGGTGAAATCACCTTCAAGCTTGAAGCCCGTGTACAAGGATTAAGAGGAAGGACAGCCATCAAGAAGACATCTGCTAAGAAGACTGTCAATGTAGTGTCCATAGCCACTGATGAGGGGACTTTTCGTATGCCACAGCAAGGGTCAGACAGTGAATGTTCTGATCAAGATCAGGAATAGAGGGTCCCTGCCTCCGGCCAGGAGGAGGAAAGGGATGACCAGGTATATTGGACTGTGTGGATTCGATGGCCTGGCACATCAAATGCACAGAAGTACAAGGCTTTGGTGGATACTGGCACACAGTGTACACTGGCACCATCGGGCTTTAGAAGCACAGGACCCATTTGGATCTCAGGAGTGATAGAGAGATGCCAGGAACTGTCTGTACTGGAGGCCGAAGTGAGCTTGACTGGGGACCAATGGGAAAGACATCCCATTGTGACAGGCTGAGGTGCTGGGGTCTGAACCCTGAAGGGAACTTGACACCTGGATGAATTTCACAACCAGGTAAAAGGGGCTAAGGCTGCCCAGGTGCCTCCTACCATAATCCAGGGCAAGACTGGGCTGGCCTCTGTGTTTTCCACCAAGAAAAACTTTTAGCTCCGCTCCTGGCCGCAACGCAGTAGGTGTTGAGTGGTGGGGACACATGTCATACCAGACCTTGATGTGAGGGATGGACCCCCTCTGTTGTGAGAGGGCCATCCAGGAGGGGATGCCCGGCCAGGCCAAGCACACCCTGAAGTGCTGAGAATTAAAGTGAAGATTCTAAACAGCTACTATATAGGTGGTGATTAGGGGTGGAGATAAAAAGGCCAGTAGAGCTGCTGCTGGAGGTGTGTGTGAAGGAGTTTTGCGGAAGCCCAGCAGTGTATGGAAGAGTTGAGAATAACAAGGGTAATGGATTGGATAGTGAATCTTTTTGGCATTTTTCTTGTTGGTCTTTCCAGGGCTGTGGTGGGTTATGGGGCGTAGTTGATTTCTCCTTATGTTGTTGCGTTTTTGGCTCAGTTTGCTTTTTCTTCTGTTGTATTCACCCACGGTGAGCGAGTTTATCACATCATTGGTTCCCCCCGTTGTTGGCCACGCTGTGTCATCTCTGCGATCCATTCAGATTAAAAAATGGAGCCTGCATGTGGTTTTTCATGTGTTTTCTGCTGATGGCCACATCCTTTTTGCTGGGCCGTGTAATTGGCAAAACAGAGGCCCAGAGGCCCTTGTATCCTTAGGATAGACTGTCTCAGGAGAGGATATTTTAAGGACCTGAAAGGTTACCAGTGGAGATGGAGTGAATCAAAGAGTTGTCTACTTTGCCCGGTCTCTCAGAGGACGCCTCTGTTGTGGGGCTGATGAAGGTTGAGGAGCAGCAGGTGCGAATTGCTACTACGACAATACACCGGCGGCAATATCGCACTAACAGAGATTACCTGACCCCCATTCAGAAGCTGATTCATCAACTAGAAAGCCAAGGGGTGATCAGCAAAACCCACTCACCCTTCAACAGCCCAATATGGCCAGTACGAAAGTCTAATGGAGAATGGAGATTGACAGTGGACTACCGTGGCCTGAATGAAGTGACACCAATGCTGAGCGCTGCTGTGCCAGACATGCTGGAGCTTCAGTATGAACTGGAGTCGAAGGCAGCCAAGCGGTATGCCACCACTGATGTTGCCAACGCGTTTTACTCCATTCCCATAGCACCAGAGTGCAGATCGCAGTTTGCTTTCACCTGGAGGGGTGTCCAATACACCTGGAATAGACTGCCCCAGGGGTGGAAACACAGTCCCACCATTTGCCATGGACTGATCCAGACTGCACTGGAAGAAGGTGGGGCTCCAGAACACCTACAGGACATTGACGACATCATCGTGTGGGGCAACACAGCAGAAGAGGTTTTTGAGAAAGGAAAGAAAACAGCTGAAATCCTTCTGAAGGCTGGGTTTGCCATAAAACGAAGTAAGGTCAAGGGACCTGCACAAGAAATCCAGTTCCTAGGAATTAAATGGCAAGATGGACGTCTCCAGATCCCAACTGATGTGATCAATGAGATAACAGTCATGTCTCCACCAACCAACAAAAAGGAGACACAGGCTTTCCTAGGTGCTGTCAGTTTCTGGAGGATGCATATCCCAGAATATAGTGTGATTGTGAGCCCTCTTTGCCAAGTGACCCAGAAGAAGGAGTTTAGATGGGGCCCTGAGCAAAGACAAGCTTTTGAACAAATTAAACAAGAGATTGCCCATGCGGTAGCCCTTGGGCCAGTCCGGGCGGGACCAGATATTAAAAACGTGCTTTATGCTGCAGCCGGGAAGAATGGTCCTACCTG
>VWZK01007696.1:0-72838 GCA_013396935.1 Baryphthengus martii | reverse complement strand
TCTTAATGAACTTCTTGAAGGTGGGAAAGTGTGTTTTGCTATGGTGTCCTTCAGACTTGTCTGACCTGTTTCTGTGTGTCCAAACAGCTAGATACACTGTTCCAGACCACTTGAATAGGGACTTTCCTGGCTGTGGCTGAAGCAATTTGGTGTTGGAAAACAAAGTGAAACGGAGGGTGGGCACGGTGATGGCTCACAGTGCCTCTCTGGGGCACTCTACAATGGCTCGCTCTGCGCTCCGTGGCAAGGAGAGTGCTGTCCATCAAGTCCCCTTCAAGTACCGCCCCATGAGTTGGGCATGTTGAGATATCTCAGCTTCACCTTGCTTCTCTTTTTTTTTTTTTTTGGCTCAGAAAAGTCAAGTGGGACGTGAATGAGGTAATTTAATTATGCCAATGTGTTGAAAGCAGTCTGTTTTTCAGAATGTGTTCTCTCTCTCATTCCCAGGTAGCTTGAATGGCCATTAAATAGATTTGAGGAGATGGCACCACAAAATACCCGACTCTGCATCTCCTAATGTGGTTATTGGGGGATTTCTGGATGAGTTATCATCTACCTGCTTTTTCCCCAGTGAGGAGATCCTTATGAATAGCAGAAATTGAGCGTAGTAAATATAGTCCACTTCAATACATGTCTGTACTTGTGGTGTGAATTTCCTGGATTTGGGAACAAAAGATTTCTGTTAGTGAGACTGGTTCTGACATCAGTATCAACATCCATGTGTGCTCACCCAGAGAAACAGGTGTAAATGAACCCACCTGGATGCGTTCCTGTGTGACCTGATCTAGCAGGGCGGTTGGACTAGATGATCATTCGAGATCCCTTCCAACCCCTAACATTCTGTGATTCTGTGACTTTTTTCATCTGTGCAAGGTGATTTCGGATCCTGATAGATTATCTGTCACTTGGGTTGATCTTGTCTCTCGGTAGGATCTAATTGTTCCTACATCAATGAATTGGTTAATCAGGTCTTACATCCTTATGTGCTTCTACTTCTTTCTGTAAAAAGAGCATTTCTGGTGACTTTTGCTTTGGCTAAATGCTGAATAGGTTTATTTTTTCATAATTCTTCATTTGGGATGGGATTTTCCTCTCGATACTTCCAGAACCCTGTGTCATTGACTTCTTACAGGCTCCGATTGTCCCTCTTGGTGTCACCTCCTCTTCCCCAATGACATGCCTCTGCACAGAGGCGAAGCGTATTCTGAGCTTCTTGTCTCTTATATGCACCCACCTCTCTCACTCTGCAGTCGTCAGTCAGATTGTGATCTGCATTTGACGTGTTATGGCACAGGGGAGGTGAAACAAGTCACTGCAACTCAGGTACCGCTTGCAAGGTTGTGAGTCGGATGCGTAGCACACGGAAACATCCTGAAACTTTCGAGCTGAAACTTGAAGCTCTGTTCAGAGAGTTGCTCTGCCGCTTAGAGGCTTTGGGCTAGCCCTGTGTGGAGATGGGCACTGTCAGAAGACTGCACTTGTAGACACTGTTTTGCAGGAGAAAGGAAGGGCTATTTATATGTAATGGGAGGTTTTTGAGAAGCTTTCCTCGTATATTTGCTCCTTCTTTCCAGTTCTGAAGAAGTTATTCCTCTAAACCTTGGGGTTTCTTCCGAGAATATGGATATATTTTACACCCATTGGGTAATACAGAAGGGAATATTATGGTTGCAGCTACTACTAGGGCATCTCTGACTTAAAGTTTTTGCCTAACTGCATCCAAAAATGTCCACTTTCTGATACATAAACTTCCTTTTCCATTTATTGAATCTGTTGAGAAGAGTAGAGTACCATATTGAGAACTTACTCTCTCATACAGTGATAAAATCTTGGTTTGACCTTACTGCTGAGTTTGCTGATTAATAAGTTTTGATCATCACAGGATGTACAAATACACTTCAAACCGTTTCAAGACCCGTGCAGAGCAAGAGGTGAAGAAAGCAGAGCACATGGCGAGGATAGGTGAGTGTTTGGGGTATGCATGCGTCCTGATTTTGCTGTAGCGAAGGAAAGGGCTGAAAGAGGCTGCCTTGCTGGATATGACCTGAAATTGCTCGTTTCTGTGATCATTATGGTTGCTCAGGAAATTAGTTATTACGACTACAGATGACCCAGACTTAATTCCATGCAATGGAAGGAACGTGCATTGTTCCCTAAGACCACTTCTTCTGGGGAATACTTGTACGGAGTAGCCCTTGGAGTTGCAGCTGTGTGCCCGTGCTCTGTATGGAGCTTGGCTCAGCTGCAGCCCTGTTACCCCACAGGTCTGCTCTTACCTTTTGTGTATCATTAGTATCAATCTTCTGGTTCTTCCCTGTTGAGGCAGTTGTTCAAAAAGTAGATTTTTATTCTGTCGCTTGATGTAAAGTGATTGGTCTGGGTGCACAAGGGAGTCCTGATTTGTTTTTTGGGATTTTTTTTCCCCTTCAAGACATACCCTTTGTCCAGCTAGTCTTCCCTTCCTATTAAGTCCTGTAGCCCTCAGGGGAAGCCCAATCTGATGTTATTGGATATTCAGCATACAGAAATTACATATGCTATATTTATATGCTTATAACTTCGAAATTTGCACAAATTTAATGTACAAATTGGTCTCCCTGACCCCTGATGGGGAAATGCTGTAGTGAAGGAGGAATCTTGGAAGTTGTAAGACGCATTGACCTGTATCTTCTGGTAGAAAAATCATTTGGAAGCATATGTCCTTTCTTGGTGTCAGAGCTGCTCTGTACACACCTGCGTGTGCGTGCAGCTCCGATACACCAGTGCAGTGCCATGCTTACCCTCTGCAGAGTCGTTATGGGCAATGGGATTTTGACCCTGCCCAAAGCAGAGCAGCAAAATTAAATGGTGTAAATTACTATGTTCCCTATTCCTCCTTTATGAAGTACAACCTAACAAGATACACTTGAAACTGTAAAGTTTAAGCAGATTTTATCCTGTGCCTCAGTCCTCACAGATTAATTTATTTCTTAGGTCAAGTCTCATAACAAATGCAGGTGCTCAGCATTGTCTTTTAGGAAGGTGTAAATAGCATGATTTAGAGAGACTTCTTTCTTGCAGCAGTCCATGAGGTCTTCGTGATGTTTAAAAGGTGAGATTTAGTGTCTCGACGCTGAAGAATACTGCTATTTGGTGTCCCCTTGCTAAGAACAGCTACTATTGCCACGGAAGTGTAAACTCATTTTGATCACCAAAGCTAGTCCACTGCCTCTGGTGGTGAAGCGGATGCTGAGCAAAGGGCTTTGAACATGGTGGTGAAAACAGCAGACTTCAGACTGTTTTCTGCAAGATTTGTTCACATGAAGCCTCCATGACTAAAACTTTTTTGTAGCATTAATCGCAGCTTCAGTGGCACAGATCTCATTTCTTTGCTTCTAGGAAAATGAATTTAAGCTGTAGCAACCAAGTTCTCTTGTTCAGCTGTTGGTGGAAAAGAATTCCTCATCTCCAGCATACATTTTTTTTTTTTTATCTTGAGATAGCACACTGCCTTTAGGAGGAATGTTTACCAGTGCATGATTTGCAGTTTTCTCTTTCAAAACTAGGGATGTGTTCTGAGACACGGTGGGTCTCAGCTGAGTCAATTGCAGTTCAGTATGCTGTGGCCACCTGCCAGGGATGTGTTGAAATCCAGTGTACTGTTGAACTCTACTGAGGGATTGATGAGTCTCTGGAAGTAGCTTGTGAGCTTGTTGAACCAGAATTTGTGATAACTGAAAAATAGCTATAGAGGAGGAAGGGAAAAAAAGAAGTAAGAAAAAAAGTTGTGTGGGCAGTTATGACTACTTGTGACGTGGCTTTGGCACGTCCAGAAAGAGCCATGGCTCAGGAGTGAAGACATACACGTATTTAACATGAGGAAAAACCACTCTGCATTCCCTGGGAACTGACTTCTTGCCTCATGTAATAAACTGCAGCATCCAGATCCCGAAGTGAGCAAATAGACTCAGGGAAAAAGTACCATTCCTGGGCAAGGTACCTGTGGGAGACCATCAGCTGTTTTCTGTGTGTTTCTGAACCAAGACTGAATACTGCACCGAGTCATCTCGGTGTGGCCATTGCCTAATTTCAGGAAATCCTCTTACAAAGCTTGAAAAGCAAACAATCAGAAAAGGTCAGGAATTACATGTGTCCAATACTGGAAGTCGTGAGTTATTTTCTGCACCAGATATTAGTCCGGGGTATTTTAGTGAGTCCAGTGACTGACTTGGCAGTGCCTGTTGTGCCCTGGGAGGCCATGTGTGTGGATTGTAGCTGCTCTGTGCTCATCCTCCCACTCAGGACATGTGGGTTTGCCCATTAGGGCCTCAAGTCTCAGAACTGAATTGTTCCCCATCAGCCATGCCTTCTCGGTTGGCATAGCATTAATGAGGCAGGTTTGGCCTGTGCTCCTGTGGGTCACCGCTGCTTACTCTCCTCCAGACACAGTAGCATTTATCTCACCAGATTCTACTGTACAAGCTTTGGTTTAAAAGGACGAAATGTTTCAGGCAGTCTCCAAACTCCTGTATTTTCACGTTTAGCCGAGCTGTCTCTTGATGAAATTGGTCACACTGTGCAGTTCTGCTGTGACTTGCTTGGTAAGATGCTGTGAACCTCACGATATGCTTCTGTGGGAATGAGTGGAACAAAATTCAAATGTAGCACTGTGTAGAAAAGAAAGGTGATTTTAAAAATTGTAATGGTCCGAGCGTGCCCATTTTCATTCCCATACCTGCACACACCCAAAGCATGTATTTCTGCAAGTAATGCCAACCATGGAATGGAGGATGGTGCGTACCGGTTATCAAGCACTGGCTACAGCGTGTGGATTCCTTCTGGCTGGCACTTGCATGCTGCTTTTTGGAAAGGTGCTTGGTAATCTCTAGGAACCAATTGCTATTCTGTCACCTTCTTGCTTACCTCATCCTCTGTAAATCTTAGGCAAGGTCACTCCTCTGCTGTTGAATTTCCTTATTTTGATGTCTTGCAGCTGCAGTTTCTCCCTGTTGGGAGAGCAGGGAGGGAAGTGGCTCATAAGGTATGCTGCAACCGCACTACTGCCCTCCTGCTGTGAGGGTGCAGGCCTGCTGCTCGCCTTGGTGCAAGCCACACCATTCCTCAGCCTTTACTGGTTGTGTTTCAAAATCATGGAGTCATAGAATGGTTTGGGAGGGGACCTGGAAGGGACCTTTAAAAACCATCTCATTTTAATCCCTCCTGCCATGGGCAGGGACACCTCTGACTAGACCAGGTTGCTCAAAGCCCCATGCAGCCTGACCTCGAACACATCCAGTGATGGGGCATCTACAACTTCCCTGGGAAACGTGTGCCAGTGTCTCACCACCCTCAGAGTGAAGAACTTCTTCCTAATTATCTAATCTAAATCTTCTTTTTCAGTTTAAAGCCATTGCCCCTTGTCCTGTACGTCTCTGTACATTACAGGGGCATGTAAAAAGCCACTGTAAAAAGTCTCTCTCCAGCTTTCTTGTAGGCCCCCTTTAAATACTTAAAGGCCACAATAAGGTCACCCTGCAGCCTTCTNGCCCCCTTTAAATACTTAAAGGCCACAATAAGGTCACCCTGCAGCCTTCTGTTCTCCAGGTTGAGCAACCCTAACTCTCTCAGCCTGTCTTCATAGGAGAGACGCCAGTCCACTCATCAGCTTCATGACTCTTTTCTGCAGGGCTGGTCTCAATCCATTCTCTGCCCAGCCTGTATTTGTGCGTGGGATTGCCCTAACCAAGGCGCAGAACCTTACACTTCTTGAACTGCATGAGGTTGGCATGAGCCCACCTCTCCAGCCTGTCCAGGTCCCTCTGGATGGCATCCCTTCCCTCCAGCATGTTGCACTTGATTCCACTGTCCGTGTCACTGACAAAGGTGTTAAACAGCACCAGTCCCAGTACTGATCCCTGAGGCACACCACTTGTCACTCATTTCCACTTGGACATAGGGCTATTGACCGCAGCTCTTTTGAGTGTGCCCATCCAGCCAGTTCCTTATCCACCAAGTGGTCCATCCATCAAATTCATGTCATCTTCAAGGATATTGTTTGGGCATCAAAATAGCAAATGTTTTGCCCAAATCCAGGTGGGTGGCATCAGTTACTCTTCCTTTATCCACCAATGCTGTAACACTTGTAGAAGGCCACCACATTTGTCAGGCACAGTTTGTCCTTAGTGAAGCCCTGTCAGCTCTCATCAATCACCTCCTTATTTTCCATGTGCCCTCGCATAGTTTCCAGGAGAATCCATTCTCTGATCTTGCCAGGCACAGAGGTGAGACTGACTGGCCTGTAGTTACTTGAGTCTTCCTTTGTTCCCTCTTTAAAAGTGGGGGTTATGCTTCCCCTTTTCCAGTCAGTGAGAACTTCACCGGTCTGCCACGACTTCTCAAGTATGGTGGATAGTGGCACAAATCACAGAATTGTTCTGGTTGGAGGAGACCTCCAAGATCATCAAGTTTTGTTTGCCTGTCAGCACGTGCCACTCTTAACCAGTGCTTTATTTTTTTCCTAGTCACTTATTCCTGTGTGTTTCCATTCGTACATTATCTATACCAATCTGTTTTGGTTAAAAATCCCTACAGTTCATGAAGGCTGTGGTGGCACTGCATCCTCTTTAAGAAATTTCTGTGCTTGAAAGCGAACACTGTGGCAAGGTCAGTGCCGCATCCACAGCACATTTGCCCGAGTTGGATGCATGCAGGTGGCAGCTGCAGCTCCGAGTTTCCCTGTCCAAGCAGGACCTTACTTGCTAGTCCATGTTTACTCCCATGGACCTCATAGGCTGTGGGACAGAAGAGGATTACTCACTCAACTAGCTTGTGTGCGATCGGAACAGTCTTCTGACCTGAAAAGGTACGTGAGGAGTTGTAGCCAACGTGCTTTTAGGATGGAGATAGTGCAGATGCAAGGAAGGGATCTCCTCACTGAAAGTGAAGTTTATTGAATGGATCTTAGGGAATATGGGGTGATGTGTACCTATTGCCAGGCAGGTGCTTTAGGAATCTAGGAGTGAAAAGGGGAGTTTTCTTTCAGGCGGTAAAGTTTGTGTATGCAAATATCAGATGTAGGAGTAGGTTTTCAGAACACTCTGTCCTGTTTTGTCTGTAGCACGGATTTGTCTTTTTGCAGGCAAAATTTAGCAATTATCAAACATGAAAGCATTTCTGAGAAGTAGTCGTTTCTCTTCATCTCTGCAAGAAAATTACTTCTTTGTAACTCCTTCTCAAGCCTAAAGTCAGTCTTTGGTTTGTGAGAGCCTTGCTGTGCCATCACGCTTCTGGGTAGGGCAGACAGAGCCACTAGCATCCTCTTTCCAGTTCCTCACAAACTTCATCAGAGATCCTTCTTTTAAACTCTGCAAAAGCACGTCTAACCCGCTGTTACGTCACTGTTGATTGCGACCTGTGAGCAAGTTGAAGATGGCATGTCTGCGGTGTCCTCTTTCTGTAAGATTTTATTTTGTACCTTTTTGTGTTACCTTTGTATCCTTGTACGTGTCAGTCCAGCAAAGGCGCTCTGGAAACCAGTCTCCTCGGGGGAATGCCTTGTGATACGCTCTCTGTACTGAGCGGTTGATATCATCCTTTTCCTTGTGTGTTTCAGCGGAGGAGAAGGCTCGGGAGGCGGAGAGTAAAGCCCGTGCTCTTGAGCTGCGCCTCGGAGGGGATCTCACACGGGAATCCAGGGTGAGCCTTGTGCTTTGGCAGCATGTCATGTTTTAGGCACCGGGAGTTCAGAGCTTTGGGGCAGCACCTGGTGTGTACGTTCAGCAGGTGGCAGCTTCAGTCAGCAGTGAGTTGCCAGCAGCATTCAGGCAGCTCTGTGATCTCATCACCACTGGACACGCTTCAACATCTACATGTGGTTTCCAGCCCAAGTGGGAAGCATGCTAACATTCCCCTACCCACAACCTCTAATATATCCTGAGTGGGAAGGTAACTTCCAGCCCACTGTCTTTTTTTTTTTTTTTTTTTTTATGTCAGCCTTTGCAGAAGAGGCCAGGGGTATATGATGTATATGCATAGAGGTAAAATTGGATGCTTTTCAGCTGTTCGCTCTCCATGCCTGCTCAGCTGGCTCCAGAACATTTGGGCAGGGGCTTCTGGAGAGGGCTATTTGCTTCTTCCCTGTGGGGCTGTGGCTGTTGATGGGGGCAAAGCCGAGACGCAGCCCACCGCTGGGTGGGATGAGGGCTTGCAGAGATGTCAGGTGGGTCAGCAAGTGACACCAACTTAAAATTACTGTACTTCCTACTGGCATCTAATGGAAACAACACTATTCAAGTATCCTGACTGTTTTCCCTGTGCCTTCATTCCCTCTGCTTTCAGTTACTTTAGACGTGTACTTACATTTAATACATTTAGACATTTTCTTCCAAGCAACTGTGTAGTTTCTTGACTACAAGTGCTGCCCTAAATGTAAAGTTGTGCTGATTGTCACCGTTCACCATTTGTGAATTCTTTACATTTAAAACATTTGAGATCTTTATGAAGAGGGGAAAAAAAATCATAGAAGTGAGTTAATTTCCTGAATTTCCTAGCAGACGTTTTACTGTGCTCTGCCTGTTTGCAGATGACGCTTCGTCAAGTCCAAAACTCCGCAATAACCATGCGCCGCGAGGCTGATGTCAAAAAAAGAATCAAGGATGCAAAGCAGCGGTGAGTGCAAGGTGGTTCAAAGCTCTGACTTTCCCAGACTGTTCACTCCATGTGCTCAGATGTCTCTTCTACTTTGCCTGTGTGGTGGAGGGAGCAGTTCATCTCAAAGCTTAAATATTTGTGGGCACCCTATAGGTCCTGGCTGTTACACCAAGCGGATTGAGTTTGCTGTTGTGGTTGCTTCTGCTATTCTCCTTTTACTTAACAGGCTGTCCAGAGAGGTGGTCGGTGCCCCATCCCTGGAACCATTCCGGGTGAGGTTGGCCGGGGCTCTGAGCAACCTGCTCTAGTTGCAGATGTCCCTGCTCCCTGCAGGGGGATTGGACTAGATGAGCTTAAAAGGTCCATTCCAACCTAAACCAGTCTATGATTCTACTTCCTGAAAGACATCTTTGGATTTTTCTTGTTTTCTGTAGATATCTACCTGGTATTCACATCAGCTCTTTTCACTCTTTTGCTTTTTTTCAGTTGAAGGTTAAGATTCAGGAAGGCAAACAAATGTTAGCAAATTACATTGTAATGACTTGTAGAGTTGTAGAGATGTTTTCTAAAAAATTGCTAATTTCTATTAGTCAGTGCTGTGAAACTCCAAGATGTTCTAACTTAGCCCTGATTGCAATTACTTTTGCTATCAATATACTCACAGGAATATTTCACTCTTTGTATACAGGTTTGGTTATTTTTTTCCAGATTTGTCATATGCATTTCACAAATGAAGTTGTAACCATAAACAAATGCTGAGTCTGAGAAGGTTAAGGATTTGTATATACCAAATCTCCATTCCCATCTAGTTGTTTTGCATGTAGTTTACATGGCTGCTTAGGTCAGAACTATCCCAGGCTTGTTACTAGATATAGATCTAATGCATCTCAAGATGCTATAAATAAATAAGTAAATACAACTTTAATTTTAAAGTGCTAGAGCTGTGATCTAAGGAATTCAGAAACTCTTGGGAGAGGCTGTTTTCTTGAGCTTCCATGTACTTTTCCATGTACAGCTTGTCTTTAATTCTTGGTTTTGATGACATTAGTGCACAAAGTAAAATTTTGTGAATGGCCACCTGGCCTTCCTGCCAATGGGGAAAAAAAGGCAGAACAACAAAGAAGTTGAACAGAATCACAGAATATTTATGGTTGGAAGAGACCCTCAAGATCATCCAGTCCAACCTTTGACCCAGCACTGCATGTCACCACTAAACCATGTCCCTAAGCACCAGATCCACACACCATTTAAATACCTCCAGGGATGGTCACTCCACCACTGCCCTGGGCAGACTACTCCAATGTATGATAACCCTTTCAGTGAAGAGACGTTTCCTAATATCCAGCCTAAACCTCCCCTGGCACAGCTTGCATCCATTTCTTCTGATCCTGTCACACACCACCAGGGAGGAGAGGCTGCCCCCCTCCTCACTCCAACCTCCTTTCAGGTAGTTGTAAAGAGCGAGGTCTCCCCTCAGCCTCCTCTTCTCCAGATTGAACAACCCCAGCTCCCTCAACTGCTCTTCACAGGACTTGTTCTCCAGGCCCTTCAAGAGCCTCGTTGCCCTTCTTTGGACCCACTCCAGCATTTCTATCTCCTTCTTATAGTGAGGGGCCCAGAATTGAACACAGTGTTCAAGATGTGGCCTCACGGATGACGAGTACGTGGGGACAATCACCACTCTATTCCTGCTGGCCACAGTGTTTCTGATACAAGCCAGGAGGCCGTTGGCCTTTTTGGCCACCTGGGCACACTGCTGACTCATATTTAGTGGACTATTGACTAATGCCCCCAGGTCCCTTTCCAACTTGAAGCTTTCCAACCACACATCCCCAGGTCTGTAGCTTACCTTGAGGTTGTTGTGACCCAAGTGCAGGATCTGGAACTTGGCCTTTATTGACTAGTTGGAAATTAGAGAGTTCAAGTTTTCCTCACTTTTTTTTTTTTTCCTCTGTGAATCTAAGGTTTGTAGGCCACAAAATGTAAACCAGTTGGTTTGGAAGAACACCCCAATTATAGGTCAGAAGGTTATCTCTACTCAGGTTTCAAATATGTGATGATGAAGAAAATAGATGTATGTGACAGGTAGCCAACAGGGGAGGAAAAAGCTTTTTGTCCACATTTCTGTACAGACTCAACCATGTGTCCCTGCATTTATCACTGGTGATCAGAGACAGTTCAGAGGGTGAGAGTTTTTTCCATAATCTTGTACTTTATCCAGGAAACAAGAAATTTCTGGAAAGTATGTAATATAGGAAACCTTGTATGTGAAACAATTTCTGTAGCCTCTCCGAAAACTTCAGAGTTGTAGGTGGTGTCGTAGGACGGTTTTCTGCTGTTTCTCTGGTGCTGAGTGTATCAATAAAAGAAATGCTTTCTGGTTTCCAAAGCCTGTGTAAGGTTGGATTATAAATCCAGTAGATAGGACAGATACAAAAGTCCTAGTAATAAAATCCTCAACTTTTGGCCCACCACTTAATTTTCCATGGTTTAGATGATAATTTGACTTCCTGTCCTCTCTGATAAAAAATGAGAAGATACCCTTCCTAAATTGTAGGTGAGTGCACGTTGTTAATTTAAACTTAGGACTCCACATCCTTTTCCAGAATTTAGAAAAAGAAAATTAATCCCTCAGGTGGGTGTTCTGCTACACCTCCTCGTGCTCTCAAATCACAGTTGTCTACCTGGATGAGCTGAGACCAAAAGGGTAACGTTCTAGCACAGTTTCTATGTTGGTAGTGTTCAAAACACCTCTTGACAAAAGCTGAGGTTTAAAATTATCAAAAGGGGCTATTGTAGGTATTTTCCTGATAACTTATTGTAGAGTCATCTGGTTTATAGGAAGATGTGTTACAGGGTACCTATACATCTGTGTGGGGAAGAGGTTGGCTTTAAATAGAAAATAAGCATGAAATGAGTATTTCAGGCATTTATATTGAGATACTTGACTGTTAAAAATAGACTGACTTAATTTAGTCTGTTAAAAACCAATAGTTATCTTTGAAACAGGCATTTTGTTTGATTTATAATACAAAGAGATAAAAATCTCTTGAGGCATCACAGAAGACACAATTCCTGATAATCAAAGATTCTGGTTCCGAAATCTGTGTGCGCTCACAAACATTTCAGGCCAACTTCTGTTGAAGTCAGGTGCTTCACAGATAAAGTAGAAATCATGCAAATTGTTGTCCTGTCATTTCCAGGAAAAAAAAAAATTCTCTGCTTAGGCTCTATGTTGTATCTGCCAGCTTTTGAACTTTGAGTAATAGCATTGTAAAACCCATAATTGCGAGAACTTTCCCAGAATCTGAGTATTAGGATTGTAGTTTTGTATCAAAATCTTAATTTCCATGCTTTTATCTAGCACAGAGATCTAGACCTGGAAAATACAAACCAAAATAGCATTGGAGAGGACCAGTCTGTACATATCAATACTTTCATTACTTTAACTGTAATTTTTTTGAACAAGCAGATTTGAAGTAAAAACCGGAATCCGTTCCTGAAGGAGAAAACATATCCAAATTAGGAATTATCTTCTCCAAACAGATACTGTCCAGCCTAAATTGGTGTCTGTATTGCAAAGTTTTTGTATTTTGTTTGTGTTCAGTTGTAATGCACATTCAACAAATATTTCATGTTTTTTTACAAAGTGCATGTTAGTGAAACCAAAAGGCTCAAAGGTGCTGGATCTCCATACCCTCTGTCTAATGACAGCAAATAAATAATTTTATTTTCCATGTGTCTGAGGCTCTGTTTCATTCTCTTACAGGGCACTGAAGGAACCCAAAGAACTGAATTTTATCTTTGGTGTCAATATTGAGCAGCGTGAATTGGACGGCATGTTCATTTATAACTGCAGCCGACTGATAAAGATGTATGAGAAGGTGGGCCCGCAGCTGGAGGGTGGCATGTGAGTTCTTGGAGATTTTTCAGCAATCTTTTTCCTTAAGCTTGGCGTGTTCCTACATATAACTTGGCTGTGCAATACTCTTGTGCAGTACTCTTGTTCTACATTAACCATTCTTCACAAACCTGAGGCTTGCTCATTTTGCCAGCTTTTATTCAGGATTCTGACAAATAAATTACTTTTAGTATTGCCCAGTATTTCCCTGTTTCTTTGACAGAGAGTTCTCTACACAGATTTTGGTCGTACCTGCAGCAGTATGAGCTCCTTGTGCTCAGTGCTGGCATTTAAGGCTGACAAATATTGGTAGCCATACCGCCTCATTCTAGGGACAGGGAGACTAGGTCTTGAAAGCAAACACAAATATTTGAGCCCACCTTGCTTTCTGCATGCCAGCTCGAGTCTCATTTAGAAAGCTAGTAAATTAAAACGGGCACTGCTGCAGGAATGGGTGGGTGCTTGAGCATGTGTTAATCTGCTACTTTCAGTATTATTTCTCTGAACAACAACCCAGGTAGTTTAATGATGTTTGTGACCCTGTGTCCTTCTTCCAGGGCCTGTGGTGGAGTGGTAGGTGTGGTGGATGTGCCCTATTTGGTTCTGGAGCCAACTCATAATAAACAAGACTTCGCTGATGCTAAAGAGTATCGACATTTGCTGAAGGCCATGGGAGAGCATTTGGCTCAGTATTGGAAGGATGTTGCTGTAGGTAATGAATCTTCATAATTACCAGAGTCTGGAAGGAAATGCTTTGGTGGCTGGAAGGCAGTTAAGGGGGAGGAAAGCCAAGAGTGCAGGTGATGATTTTTGTGGTAATAGCTTCATACTGAGTGGCGGCTTTTTTGTTTTCTAGCCCAGAAAGGCATTGTCAAGTTCTGGGATGAATTTGGTTACTTGTCAGCAAACTGGAACCAGCCTCCATCTAGTGAACTGTGCTACAAACGCCGGAGAGCCATGGAGATCCCTACCACGATTCAGTGCGGTGTGTCCAACCAGGCTGCCATTAGGAGGCTGGTTCTCCCTGGGGAAGGGGGGAGGGACTCCTGGCTGCTGCTGGGAAGCAGCTAAAAGGGTAGGAGATTTGAGATGAGTGTTGCTATCAATTTCCCCTTCCAGTGGTTGTCTCCTTCTGTGAGTTGCCTTTGTCAGCACCTGGGGATACGGTTAGACACCTTGGTGTGAGGTTCCTTTCCTGCAAATTTTGCTAACCGTGATGTTCTGCAGCTGCCCTTACAGAGCAGGGCAGGCATGGCCAGTAGCAGTATTGAGAACGGGCTTAGAAATGTCATGTGAACTGCAACTGCCCAAAGCCACCCATTCCAACCCTAGAATAAGATCTGAAACTTCCCCAGAGGTGATGAAAGTGACAAAGTAATTTGTATTCTGCACTGGCCTGATCATCAGTATTGTGTGTGAACAAAGAAGGGAACCATTTACACTTGATTTTCAAATTTAATGAAAATCCTCTTCTGTGCATCTCTGAAGAGCTCTGGCTGAGCCCTTACTAAGGGAGATGTCAACACAACCACTTTGTCTCTCAGAACAAGGACACCAAACTCCCTTGACTTCATTTTCCCCAGAGGACTTGGGGATAAGGATGTAGTAAAGAATGTGAGGCCAGTCTTGTGGAATTACTTTGTTAAACTCTCCTGCCTTGATGATTTTCTCAGTCCTTTCCAAGTTCCTCCCAAAGAGAAGGGATTTTCCTGTCATTCTTCTTGTCCTCTGCTGTTGACGTACTTCTAGAGCCTGATTTAAGAATGTTTGCATTTTCTTGGCAAAACTTATTTTTTCTTTAAGCTATTGATTTCCTGTTAGGCCAACAATGCTCTGGAAGCCAGATCTGTCTTCATCTAAAATTTATTAGATTATTATGGGGGGGTTTATTTATTATTTTTTTTTAATTTTTTTTTTCAGTGGTTAAGAATCTGACTTGTTTCATGTTGGTATCAGTAAGAGGCAGCTTCACTTCTGAAATGAGCAGTGATTTCAGGACTGGCAGTTCAGTTTGGTTTGTGCAGTCATTGCAGCCATGAGTGTGAGGTCCTCTAGTATCAGTTCATGGCAGGCTTCATGTTAGAAGTACTTTGTACAAGATTTGAGATCTTACTCCAAATAGAATATAAAGCAAGAATTAACTTAGCATATCCTGTGGCTGTCTCACTTTTCCTTTTTTCTTTTTTTTTTTCAGTCTTATTACCATTGGCTATAGTTTGGAAATTGGTGTGGTCCTTCAGCATTAAATGGGCTTGAGAACTGTTAAGGAAAAAATGATTTTGTGGTTCAGGCTATGTATTTCTGATTTGCAAAGTGTTTCTCTAACAGATGTATGTCTGAAATGGCGGACTCTCCCATTCCAGCTGAGTTCAGTGGAGAAGAATTACCCTGATACCTGGGTATGCTCTATGAACCCTGATCCTGAACAAGACAGGTAAGAAACAGTTAATACAGAGACTTTTCTGCAGCGTACCTTTTCTGTACATGAGGGGTTTTTACCCAGTCATCTGTTCTTTAAGAACAACTAGGGGGATGGGCAATAATTCTGTACCTTTAAGGTGTGCTCACAGTCTGTGAAACAGTAGTGATGACGTGTAGTTGGAGCTGACAGGTTGGTGGGCATTGGTGCACTGTACAAATTGCAGAGAGTGCACACTCAGCAAGTTTGTAGATGATACCAAACTGGAAGTGGATGATATGCCAGAGGGTCGTGCATTCATCCAAAAGCTCGTGGACAGGCTCGAGAAATGGGCCAACAGGAACCTCATGAGGTTCAACCAGAAGTACAAAGTCCTGCCCCTGGGGAGGCATAACCCCAGGCACCAGTATGTGCTGTTCAGCCTGGAGCAGAGAAGGCTCAAGAGGAACTCAGGAATGTGTATGAAGCCAGTCTACAAAGAGTAGAGAGCCTGGCTCTTCTCAGTGGTGCCCAGTGGCAGAACCAGAGGCAACGGGCAAACAGGAACACGGGTTCCCTGTTAACATCAGGAAACAATTTTTCTCTGTGGGGATGACCAAACACTGGTACAGGTTGTGCAGCCTCCATCCTTGGTCCTGGGCAGTGAGTTCCAAGTGGCTCTGCCTGAGCAGGGGTTTGGACCAGATGACCTCCAGAGGCCTTTCCAGCCTCAGTGGGTGAGTTGGTGAAATTGAGTTTCTTTGTGGTCACTGCCACTGGAAATGTGATTGCAGCCTTAGTTTATGCATGTTAATTTTAATGTAAGTGGTGTAGACAGCAGCTGAAGAGTAGCCAGAAGTGCAGGCTGGGAGCAACGTGTTAAGTGCAATCTTGCCATTGTCTTTATTGCTACTATAGCTCCAGCCCATTAGACACAAACTGCAGCGACACCTCTGACTGGCAGTAAGCCCAAGAATGACATTTTGCACACTTGAGGGAGCGACACATTGATTCATTTCCCAGCAGTGTGTTTCCATTAATCTAGTAAATTATTTAAAAGAGGAAGATGATTGCTCCAGGCTGCTGCTTGTCTGTGGAGAGAGACACTGCTAGAAGCTGATTCTTGTCTTTGTTGTATAAGTAGGGAAGCTGCTCAGCTGTAATTCAGGTGCCTTGGGTCAGTGCTTGAAGACAAAGGGAGAGAATCCAGGTGGTAATTTTTAATTGGAGTGGAAGTTTTAACATCTGTGGCTGAAAAGGCTACAGAGGAGTGTTGATGTTGATTTTTGGAAAGTATTGATTTTCTGGGTTTTTCCTCTTGTCACCGGTGAAGAATACTGATGCTGACTGCCTCGTTCTTCTATGTACTTGTGCCCTGGTGCAGAGCTATGAAGAATATGCTTGTGCTGAGGATGTCCTCTGACTAAACTGCTGGAGTAGGGCCAAATCTGCAAGAGTAGGAAGAGGCTACATCACCTCCAGCCCCCCAGGTGGAAGCCGTAATGAGGCCAGGAGTGTATTGCTGGTAGACACACACAAACCCAGATAGGCAATGCCTGTACCCATGGCCGGCCACGCACATCAACACAGGTGGACACACACAGCGACTTGTGCAAACTGCACCAGCACCCTCATCTTTTTCCCTCTGTCTTGATCAGGATGAAGGCCCACTGGTAGAAATATATCTGTATCTGGCCCCTGGATTCTGTCCTTCTAACCTAGCTCAAGGAACCAGATGAGCCCTGGGGTCTGCCACCCCAAGGGTGTGAGGGGTATAGACCTGCTCGTGTGGACACAGATAACACATGCACACTACAGACCACTCAGTGTCTCGCCTTGGGCACACTCTTCATCCCACAATGGATCTGGATCCTTGCTCTTCCCAGGTGCCTCCTGCCCAGAGGCACCCAGAGCTCTGCTCACACCCTCATACCTGTCTCCAGCAGTCAAACAGGATGGGCCAGTCCGTCTGGCAGTCAGCTCCTGCGGGCTCCCCTTAGATATCCCCTCTGCTTGCTCCCAGGCCACCTCCCTGGCTGTTGTGGCCTGACTTGCTGTGGATCACATGTTCATGTGCATACCTGCCATCACTGCAGCTAGTGGCAACCAGGTACACAGGCTCCTGTGACAAACAGTGGTTCCACTCCAGCTGCTGGTACTCAGCCCCTGTGGGCACAGTGTCTGTACAGAACAGAGCCCTCCTCGCCCAGGAAAACAGTTAGAAATGAAGTTTAGTACAAAGACAAGTGTACTGGCCAGCCAACTGCTTATGCACAGCTGGCCCTTTTTAGCCTTATATTTCTGTTTTCCTGTGTTTCTTCCTCAAATTATCTCAATCCCTTCCTTTACCTGCTTTTGGTTCCTCCCATCAGTCCAAAAGATACTTCATAGCTGCTCACTTTGACTGGACCCTGGGACTGAGGCTGCCCTGGGAGTCTTGGCAGGAGCCCAAATGGGATATCTGTTCCTTTAAGTTCCTAATTTGCATTCCCTGAGCTGCCTTTGGGCCTCTGGGCTTGTGGAAATGGGCCTTGCGTGGGCTGGTGGCTTCTGACATGACCTGAGGGTAGCCAGGGAAGGGTGTTACTCAGGTTCTGTCATCTGCGATTTTCTTTGTGCTCTTCTATGTATGTGCATAAGAGCTTTTTATGTCATGTAGCCTAACAGGAACTTGAATTACTAATGAAATAATTTAGATTTTGTATTTACAATACCTTGAAAATTGGGAGGGGTTTTGCTGGATTTCATGTGAGAACGTGTTGGGATGTTGTTTGAAGTGAGTTAGAGCACCTCTGCAGTGTGCACTCACATGGTGTATCACATCCCCCTTGCAGGGAGTTGAGAAAGGGCAGGTGAAGTGATTTGGACAGATGATCCAAACTCCTGGTCACTTCAGCTTTTTCTAAAGGGATTTCAGGAGTCTTACTCTGGGAAGATAAATAACTCCAGAATAGTTTTGGATTGAGTAGGCTAACATGTACTTTCCAACAGTGAGTGCAGTTGCCCCCTTTTACAGGGGGCAGCAGGTTTCGTGCTTGGTTGATGCCAGTAGAAGGCAGCACTTCCTTGCAGTTGCTGCACTTCTGACCTACTGCCCTGTGTTTCTTGCTGTGTCCTAGTGCCATGGGTTTGGGACACCTTCACCTCTGTGTCTTGACCATGTGTTGCAGTTGTTCCATTCTAGGTATTTGTAGTGTCTGAGAAAGGACTGAGGATTTGGGAAGCACTGCTGTTGCCACCATGGGTAGGGGGCCTCAAGCTTGTGTGTCGTGAGGGTCTGTGCAGAGTCTTATCTGGTCAAGTTGATGTTGAAGCACTGTCAGAGTTGGTGTTGAGACCCTCTGCTGACAGACCCTCTACTGACATCAAGACCATGTGGTGGCTTTGACTGCCTCAGCATTGTCTGCCTGTGTTGTGTCTGCTATTGGCACTAAAGTGTTCCCCACCCTTCTGCTTTCTCCACCTACACCTTAATTTCTGCTGGTGGCACATTGTCTTGGATCATGGCAGTTGACTGCCTTTCTCCATCTCTATTGTATAAAGCAGTCACCCCTTCTGTGTTGTGATCAGCACTAAGTGGCACCATCGCTCACTTTGTCACAGAGAAGGCGCTGTCACGATGTGTCACGCTTTAGTGCCGGGCTCGCTCTCCTTTTTCCTACCTAAGATCGAGTTGGGTCCTAAGTGGTGTTTGGTCTCTTGGCTGAAATGCCAGCTGAGGATGACTCTGGCTCAAAGCTCTTTGAGCCTCACCAAAGTCCTCCTGCCAAGTTGCAGCCTGTTCTGGTTAGAAGGAGAACTGCTCCCTCTAGTGATGCAATGTGTGGGTTTGAATGTCACGAATATTCAGTTTTTCCTGTTGGCAGAACTAAGGAGCGCTTTCATACTTTGTTGTGCTGCAAGATGCAGCTTAACAATATTTTCAGCTGCAATCCATGCAGTGATGTAGGAAATGGTGGGAAGCTTGAGTATGATGCCACATGTTCAGCATTATCTTTGAGAATTGCAGCTTTGGTGTCAGGCAGTCCATTTGCAGTGCTCACAGATATTTTCTTAGCCAAGAAAGTAATTGCTCTATGCAGAACATCCCTGCAGTGCTTCAGGAGAGAAGAGGCTGAAGGAGAAACTGCTGCTTGTGCACCTCTCCTCTGATAAAGCTGACCACAGTATCTCTCAGACCAGGGCATATCCCATCAGTTGGCAGGTTCAGGATCACAAATCGTGATAAAACCATCTGTTGCTTTAATAGGCAAGATAATTTAGCAGAAAATAAACCCCCTTGCATTCCAGCTTGTCCTCAGATATCTGAGGGCCTTGGGGCAGCTGGGCTTAGATTCTGAGTGATGTCCAGTTTGGCGCTGTAAGTCCAATGACACGGACACGCTCGGTAGTGCTGCACCCTCCATCTGTCGCGCTGGTGGCCAGCTGGGCAAAGGATGCAGCTTAGTACGTTTACCGCTGTAAGTCCAGCATCACACGTGCATCCCGTAGCGCTGCACCCTCTGTCTGATCGCCCTGGCAGCCAGCTACGTGAGGGATGCAGTTTATTTAGTGTTTTAAGTCCATTAACACGGATACACTCGATAGCGCTGCACCCTTTGTCTAGTTGTTCTCTATGGACTCAGGTGGCACCCCGTGAGCTGCAGCTGGCTACGTGATCCATGCAGTTTTGGGAAGCAATAGGAATACTGGTTCTTATGGATTGCCACTGATAAACGTACTGTCTGCAAAAGCACCTGCAGGTGTCAAAATTGTGTTATAGAAGTAATACAGCTTGGTTACAAAACATGTTAACAACTCTAGATATTTTTAAGTTTTCCAAGAAAGCACTCAGGAAACTCCAGATCTTACCCAAAAGCAAGAGGAGGGGAGGAGGAGAGGCTCAGCCCATCGACTGATCCCAGAAGTCAGGAGTAATCAGCGATGGTATCTTTTCTGACTCGTTTGTGATGATATCTTCCCTAACATTCCCCCTTTCTTAAACCATTTGTATATTGTTTCTTATCTTCAAGGAGAAGCATGAGTGACTGTAGTCCTACATACCTTTATTGTGATTGGTGTAAAATGTTGTCGCTCTACTTTTAAAAGTATAGATGAAGAAAATTCAGGGCACAAGCTCAGTGAGGGGTGGTTGCACTTTGGAGGCAGGTAGCCTTTGGGGTGGAGGTGTGTTTTGGTATTATCATCATTATGATGAGCAGAGTTTGCACGAAGGACAGCGCTTTGTCCAAAAATGACAGACTGTTGGCCCAGGGTAGCAAACAGGCAGCTTATCGGTTCTGTGGTATCATCAAGTTCCCATCTCTGCAGTGATATCACAGTGCTGGGCCGCCGACTCTCCATTTGGCCTTACCCTCTGTGCTGTTTCGTAGACACTGTTGTCACAGGAACTGCCATGGAATGGATTCCTTGCATACCTGGCGTACCAGCTGCATACTCTGGGAGCTCCTTCGGTATTACACCTTTCCCTTGTGTACTAGACCTTTAATATGATTTTAATTTCTAAGTCATCTCCAGTAATTATTCCACACCATCTTTCACCAGCCTCTTGGAGCTCTGTGTGATCCACATTGAGAGCAAGGTCCTTCCTTTATCTGAGGCGCACGCTTGTGGAAAGTTTTTAACGGTTTGGCTCCGAGGAAGTGTAGGAGTCAGCTGGGTCTCTTGCACTGTGCAAGAGTTGTCTTGGTGTTGCTGCTTTCCTATCTCTCATCACCCCCACGTGACTTTGCCCTGAAGGGGTTGATACCTGGTGTGTCTGTCCGTGACTCAGTTCTGTGACAGGAGGTGAGCCTGGAAACCCCTGAGTCCCCTCTTCTTCCTCTGGCAGGGCTCCTGAATGGCCAGCTGCACAGTCAGGAGTTTGTAGGTGATTCCAGTCCACTTTGGTGTATTTTCCTACCTGTGTTTTTCCCCTCTTTGAAGGACTCTTCCAGGATTCTGCGTCTGAGAGGACCTTAGGGAGTAGGAAACTCACTGCCGCTATGTATGCTGTAGGCTGAACAGGATGGAGGAAAACCAAATAGTTAAGGGATGTTGCGAAGGTAGATTTTGTGGCTTTGGATGGCAAGGCAAAGTGCAGCTTCTGTGGAAAGGCTCATGTAAGTGGTATCTTCATCGCGGGTTACTGGTAATAAGTTTCCTTTCTAAATGGAAAGGAAATCTGTAAAAATAGGAATTGATAGGAAGACATAAGTTGATAGGAAGGAAATTGTTATAAAAGTCCAGGGTACAGAAACAGTATAGAAAACCAGTCACAGCTGTTCCCGAGCTTAGTTTAGCTTCTGGCTTCTGAATTGGCAAGTCCCACCATAAATGGCTTTTTTCTTAACAATTATACTTTTGATCCTTAAATTGTATCGTGTTTCCCAAGAAGAAAACCCCTGGTTTTGAGATTGTGGTTACTGCAGAAAGGAAGGTGGTTTTACTGCTGTGTTTGGAATGGGATATGGAGATAATGTTCTGTGTATGAATGCAGCTTCCGCTGTCGTTGCTGAGGTTGTCTTTACATTCCTTCATGCTAGATGTGAAGCTGCAGAGCAGAAGCAGAAGGTACCTCTGGGAACTCTGAAGAAAGACTTAAAATCACAGGAGGAAAAGCAGAAGCAACTGACAGAGAAAATCCGCCAGCAGCAGGAGAAGCTGGAAGCTCTGCAGGTGAATCTGGAGGCCTCCAGCTAAGCATAGCAGGTTTGAGGGACCTCCGAGTCCAAACGCCTGATGCTGAGCCTTGTCTGTCTCAGCTGCTAATGCCACCTCTGCTCCTTCACGGGGTAGAGGTTGTTTTAATAACAGAAAACAACCATCTGAGCTTGCATTTCATTTTATGCCAGGAAAATAGGAGTGACTGCTGGTGTTTGGCTGAAGGGGTGTCTTGAAGGACACAGAACACACCTTCTTAATAATTGTTCTAAACTGGAAAACTGTTTGCTGGGCTGGGTTCAGACAGGCCTGATAGCTGTTAAAGATGGCCTTTCTGATTTTTTGTTTTGTTTTTTGTTTGTTAAATTTTTAATAGAAAACCACTCCAGTTCGATCTCAAGCTGACTTAAAGAAGTTGCCTCTGGAAGTGACCACACGGCCTGCAGGGGAGGTAAGTTGAGATACCACTGTAGGCTTTTGTACTCTTCTGTGCTAGTCTGAGCTGCTCTGAAAAGCAATGCCAAACTCTTCCATCCTCTCTCTCTCTGTACCCTCATTTGTTTCAGAACACCCAGTCACAGACCCGACCTCAGCGCCCACGATCTCCTCCTTTACCCGATGTAATCAAGAACGCTCCCAGCAGACCACCACCACCTACGCCTCTTCCCAAGTCCATCAGTCAGACGAAAAAGAGCTCTTCAGCGTGGCCGAATATCAGCACTCCCAAACTGGCAAGCATGCTCTCCAAGGAGGAGGCCAGCACTTCCAGGACACAGCAGCACACTGTGACAGCTGGAAAATGTAACAGCGCTTTAAAAACTCTCGCCAAACCAGGTATAACAGCAAAGCTGCCCTCTGCTGTCCTGCAGAACCCCAAAAGCTCGCGTGAGGCACGTGGTCCAAAAGCTGCCAAGGTGTCAGCACTAAAGAAATCTGCCACTGTCAAATGCCCACAGGTGAGACTTGATGGGATGAAAACTGTCAGCTCCTTACTTGTCTGCATAGCCTGTCTTGTCCTATTGCGTGGGATTTGCGCTGTAGCCCCCGTGCAGGGCAAGGTAACTTCTACTTTGCTCTTGGGTTAGGGTGCCATTTGACACTCTTCGTGAAGACCTGTTTTACCACTTTCCTGTTAGATCAGACTGCTTCCTCAGGGGAAAAAAAAAGTAGAGTGGCAGGGTCAGCGTTTGCATGATCATGTAGCACCTGCTAAAACCCTCTGGAAAAGCAAATTAACTCTCAAATGAAATACTGGATGCTGAGCATTTAATTTTTTTTTTTTTTTTAAACTTGGCTGAAGGAAGATTTTGGTTGGTAGCGTGCTGGAATTACAGCTAGGGCTTGTTTGCTTCCTGCAGACCTCCACCACTCGGAAGAGGACCTTGAACCCCACAGAGGATGGGTCTGAGGAGGAGGGGGAGCACAAGAAGAAGACAAAACGAGGCAAATTTGTGTCAGTGAAAGAAGAGAAGAAGGATTCCAACGAAGTGGTGGTAGAGGTGGGAGCGCACTGGTTTCACCAGCACAAGATATTTGTCAAATGTTTATAATCTTGGTGGGAGGCAGCTAATCTGAGCTCTCTCTACTCACAGCTCGTGGACAGTGCTGGTGAAGAAGAGCTGGCAGAACTGAAGAAAGCTCAGAAAGGTGAGAAATGAACCCTTGAACTGCCTCCACTATCTAACACAGTGGAAAAGAACTGTTGCAGAATGAAACTCCCTGGTTAAATGTGTGATTTCATTAATAAGCTTTTTAAAAAATAAGAATTAGTGTACAGGGTTTGGGACCCAAATTTAATGACTAACTCACATGAAACGTTTTGACCAGGAACCTCTTGATCAGAAAAGAGGCAGTTGTGGTGTAGGAATGTCGGTGATCTGAGGTGTGTGTCACGGTAGTGGGTGCGATGCTTGGCTGAGTGATGTAGACTGATGTTGTGCTCACTCTTCCTAACTGAACGAATGGTGGAACTACGTTAGCTAGGAAATGATGAGGACTGGATCTAGACCTGCTGAGCTGCTGTGAGGCAAGAGGGGATGAGGGATCGCCAGGAAAGATGACAGCCAGGATGATATTGCCCTTGCTACCAGAACAGGGCATTTTGTCAGCTTGCTCCCAAAGAACTGTCTAGAAGTGATCACCAAGGAACATGTGGCAAATTGTCCTAGTGGCCAGTATGAGCCTGGATAGCCAGTGTCGAACAGCCCAGAGTACAGGGGAAACTTTCTGTATAAAAATGCCATATAGTTTCCTTGTATCTTAATGTTTCTAAGTAGTTGACCTGTGTGACAGTGGTGTTTTGGGCTTACGTACTATTTGAAGGAGTTGTCACAGATTGTCCCCCACTGAGTGTGGCTATTTTTTCTAGAGCTCATACAGAATATGCTGTCCAGCTTCTGAGTGCTTGCAGCAGATACCTTTACTGTTGTCCTCCTTGCAGATAAAGGGCTGCATGTGGAAGTGCGTGTGAACAAGGAGTGGTTCACAGGCCGTGTCACAGCTGTGGAAATGGGCAAGCACGCAGTACGCTGGAAGGTGAAGTTTGATTATGTTCCTACGGACACGACCCCAAGGGATCGCTGGTAACTATCTCAAGCTACTGGATTTTGGAGTCTTGCTTTGCTTTCAAGTTGAAGACCCCGTTTTGCTCAAATGTATGCTGAAGTCAAACGTGTTGCTGTCATGTCAGGAAGCGTGTGTGAGCTCAGCATCATCCAGCTGCTTTGTAAGGAATTAGTACGACAGACTCCACAGGGTTTGCCTATGGTTTTGATTTGTGATGTTCCTGTGGAGGCAGCTGTTTTGTAATCTAGAGGTTTCAGAGTGGCAGCCGGGCACAGGTTCTGATGAAGTTGTTAACGGCGCTTTATGTATGGACAGTGGAAAAAGATAATCTGACTTTTGACTTTTTTTTTTTCCTTCCCCTTCAGGGTAGAGAAGGGCTGTGAGGATGTGAGGTTGATGAAGCCACCTTCTCCCGAATACCAGGCTCCAGATACGCAGCAGGAAGAGGAGGTGGTTGTGGCTGAGCCTTCTACCTCAGACTGTGTCAGAATTGAGCCAGATACCACTGGTCCCAGCAGCAGCCAAGAAACAGTAGACTTACTAGTCCAGATCCTTCGGTAGGTTCACTGCAGTTCTTGTGAGCTGTTGCAGTCTGATTTCTTTAGCCTTTTAAACTCCCAATTCTGGCTTTGTGTTTTTCTTTCCCGCGTAGAAATTGTTTGCGGTACTTCTTACCTCCGAATTTTCCTATCTCCAAGAAGGAGCTGAGTTCCATGAGCTCAGAAGGGTTGTTGGCGTTTCCTTTGGTGAGTTCAGTATTTCTGGAAGTGTAAGTTTGGGGTTTTTCCCCGTGCACATTCCGTTCTTATGGTAAGTGTGCATCCTGTTGATGAAACAAGGTTGTTTGGCTCCTTAGCAGTCTAACATAGCTAAGAAAAAGAATAAGATCCTCTGAAACATTCCTTAGGTCTTCTGATAGTTGTTTACTGAGGATTTTATTTTAGTTACCATACATCTGTGTGGGAAAACTGTTGGCTGCTACTATCCTAACTTCTTGTCTGTTGCTGTTAAGCTTTTAAAAAAGAGAGGCCAGGTTAGAGGTCTGTAGGAATAGGACGTGGGCACACCTGTTTGTTTTGCCTTCAGCCTTGTAAGTTTAATGTATGCAGAGGCTATCTTAAAAATGGGAGAGAACGTGGAAGCCAGCCGCCCCTCATGCTTCTCCAAGTGAGGAGGCTGACTGCTGCTGAGTCATCTGTACGTCTTAAACGCTTTTGATGTAGCCTCCGTTTATTTGAGCAAGGAACAGATGAGGCTGAGCCTGTACCAGTATCTGTGTTGCTGTTACTAGAAAGGCTGAAATGCAGAGAAATGGTACTGGCTTCTCTGACTTCTCTTTTCTCTGGCAGACCTTTCTAGGATGCAAATGACCAAATGACAAAAACCACTGCTTATTTCATAGTCTTAAAAGTGCCCTGGCTCCCTCACTAGCAGTGTATATATTGGCAGTCTCTCTTGTCTCTTCCTCTTTTCTCTGTTACTTCAGGTGTCTGCTTGTGTTACTGCTCCTGCTGCTTCTCCAGGACATCTTGGTCTTGTCTGGAGTTTCCTGCAAGTGCAGATGTACCAACCTTGCACTAACAAGCTGTTCTGTCTGGGTGGTCTATACTAAGGAAACTCACTGCCTGCGGAGGCTGTCAGATCTTTCTACAGCATAACTGTGGTTTTAGGCTTTTTAAAATATGCTACATACTTCATCTGAATTCAGGCAGCTTTTGTTGCAGTTCTGGTCTTTGGAGAATGTGAAAACCCGTGTGACTTCTGTGCTGCCTGCAGTAGGCAAATCGGAAATGTAAATGTGAGCATGGTAATGACAGCGTGTAGGGATGTGGTGTTTGGTCATGGGGTGCCAATAGGTGGATTATGCTACAACCTGCAAGTGCTGGCGTTTTCTCGATGCCCAGTGTTTCTTCTTAACGTGTCATCTGTTGTGTTTTTGTTTTCTACAGAAAGAATATTTCAAACAGTATGAGGTAGGTCTGCAGAACCTGTGCAATTCATATCAGACGCGCGCCGACACCCGGGCCAAAGCCTGTGAAGAAAGCCTGCGCAACTCAGAGAGAAAGCTGAAGGAAACAGAAGAGAAACTGCAGAAGCTGAGGACTAACATCGTGGCCCTTCTGCAGAAAGTGCAGGAGGTGGGTGAGGAAGGGGTGCAAAACCAGAGCTGCTCCATGAGTAGCAACCTTCCACGGACTCAGGCCCCTCCGGGCACTTGAGGTCTAGTCCAGCACTTAACTGGGCAGCAGCTCTCTCTCCATTGGGTGCAACTTGGGCTGAGATCATCAGAAGCCGCTGAGTGTGCAGCTGCTGTCACTGCCCACCCTTTGGGATCCTCACCTTGCGGGTCCTGTTGAGTGTAAATTTTCACAGGCAGATTTTTCATGGCGTGTACCTAGTGCACAGCTTCTATTTGTTTTCTGCTTTCTACTATGAAACACGAGGCTGCAGGAGAATTTCCTTGGGCATAGGCAGTGCTCTGCAGGGAATTTCTGGCCCATTCTTGGGAAGAAGGGTGCTGCTAGATTTTGAATCCCATGTATAGAAATGCAAATATTTAAACAATAGTATAAAAAAATTATGAAGTTTATTAATTACATGATTAAATTAAATAGCAAATATGTATTTAAATAAAAAGTAAGTAAAGCTGAAATAAAAAAACCTACTTTAAATAAAATTAAGATCACACAATGGAAAAGCTACTAAAAGCAGGTGGAAGCAGTTCTTTACTATTAGGAAAATGTGCATTTTAAAAAATCAACAAAACCCAACCTAACCCAACCCAGGTCAGCATAGCAGACTTATTGCTCAGGTGTGTTGTTTGAGCATCAAGTGCTGACTGGTTTCCAGGCCTTGTCCATCAGGCTCTGAGAAGGAAAGCTGGTGGTGCTTTCACAGCAGATGTCAGCAGCTGGAGAGTGCTGGAAGTTGGGGCATAAAGGCTGACCAGGACAGATGTTGCAGAGGATGCTGCGCTGCTCTGTCTTGTCCATGTCTTGCAAGTACTGTTCTTCAAGATTGACTTTTCACTGGTATTTCCTGTGCCTTTGCTTTCAGGACATTGATATTAATACAGATGATGAACTGGATGCATATATCGAAGACTTGATCACAAAAGGAGATTGAGCATCCCCAGTACAAGTCCTAGAGAAGTGCAGAGGAGCTGATTGCTGCGATGGGGGATGTGGATTCCTGCAGTGGAGGACTGTGGCAGCTGATGAGGAGAGAGGGGTTTTAGATGGTTTTTATGTTGTATTGGTGTACAACTTGTTCTTGTGACTTTACACGAAAGAGACATTTTTGCCATTGGCAGGGAAACCAACATTGTAGTTCTCTGAATCTCTTCCTTTTGTTTTTAAATATTTATTTTTAAAAGAAATAGGAGCTGCGCCTGATACGATGGAAGGGTTGCTTTGTGTTTTTAGTGAGGTAAAAGTGTGAGTACCCTTTTTGCATCTGGGGTATATTCATATGCTAAACCTGGAAGACCAGAACATCCTGCCTAGCAGGCTGTCTCAAGTACAAACTGCAACTCAAGAAACAAGCCTTGAGTTATGGAAAGAGGAGGTCAGGACTTAAGACTTCGAAGATACTGAACTTGGACTAGAGAAAGCCAAGTCAGGAATTTGAGCTACACGGAGAAGATCAAAACACAGTCCGTATGTGAGCATGAGTAGAGGGGATGAAATCTTGGTGGTTCTTATGGGTTTTAGGGGTAGGAGATTTGCACGTGCCAGTGCAATGAGGTTCCTGAATATGAGGTCTCTCTAAGTAGGTGGTGAAGTTACCATGCTAACAGAGGCCGAGGATCCTTTTAGAAGAGCACGGACTCCTAGGTTGCTCACAGTGGGTTGTGATCATCAGAGGGAGAAAGCTGGAGTTCACATTCTTTTCTGGCAGTCACCTTATTGCACACTTTTGCTGCTGCTTCTTTGAGCTATAACTGCAACGGCTGAAGAACTCCTTGAGCAGCTGAAAATAAAGTGACCCTCTGTTCTGTTGTCGCTCCCGCAGGTTTGTGTTGCTTTGATCAACTTGCTCTTTCAGATAATTTTGCTAGAGTGCTGGAATTTGGAGCCTTTGGAGCCCTGCATCTCTGACTTACATCTGGCCCTGGACTGACAGCAAGGACAATGCCTTTCTCTCATCCTCCCAGCTGGAGGCTGCACTAAGCTCCTAGCAGACAATTGTGGCTAAGGTGATTTGGTTTGAGTTTTCTGGCTAGCCAGCTTCTCAGGTCTGCTAGGACTAGATGTCCGTGAACTTGGTGCTCAGAAAACGGAAATCCCCTACAGCCTGGTGGTTTGAAGGAATACAGCATGACCAAGTGATGCCCACCTTCAGGAACATCAAATGAAATGGACCATTGGGGTTCATTTGACAGCTGTGTAATAGATGTTTTGGAAAAAAAAAATTCAAATTAAACATCTGTTGCACAGAAACTCTTAAGCACTCATGGTTTATCGTCCCAGAGAATTCCTAAGTTCTACATCCCACAGGAGAGACAGAATACTTTTGCTTATTACCTGGATTTCAGGTCCTTCTAACAGCACAGAGAGACTGACTGCTTTTATTCAGGATCTGGGCCCCAGACGTCCCTGTACCAGTGAAGGTAAGAAGCATCCCTGCCACCACTGTACACCTTTCTGGACAGAGGGACAGCATTCCTTAAATGCATGAGCAAGCTGTGCTGGTCTTCTCGACTTCCTTACATATAGTGGAGGTTTTGCTAATTGTGATGGCACACTGGTGCTTCAGGTGAGAATGATCCTGAAGCTGAGCTTTGTATTAAAGTGAAAGAAGAAATCTTTGTCCTTTGCAGGTGGCCAGTGGAAATTCTAAAGAACCAAATTCTGTTAAAACGCAGTTCAGAGTTGCTGCTGCTTGCAAGTTTTAATTTATAACCCCCTGAGTATACCAATGTGGGACCAATGGCTCTCACACATTTCTTTAGCTTCCTAACAGTTGATCCTCTACTCCTCTCCTGTTAGGAAGCTGTTATTCAGTGAGTTTTTTCCTCTGTTCTCTGGAAACCTCGTTTCCACTTTTAACTTCTTTTCTGTGGCATTTCATTTTTTTGATCTTGTAACAATTATTTTTGTTTGAGTTACATTTCTTCCCTGGAGTTAATTTCATCAGTATGATTGAAGTGTCCTCTCTAAACTTCTATTTTGCTAGGAGAAGCAAGATAAGAACTTCTAAGTGCCAATAAAACAATGTTTTTATTTTCAGGACCTTCCTGGTAGTCCTTCTCTGCAGCTGCTTCACTTTGGTTTTGTGTTTTCGTGGGTTTGTTTTTTCTTTTTTGTAACCTTGTTAAATAGACCTAAGTGCAACGTTAGGTTTTAGTAATGCCTTGAAAAAACATAGGAACAAAATCACCTCTGGAGGTTATCTAAATCATCTGCCCCAAGCAAGGTGTACTCAAAAGCTGTATCACGTTGCTTAGGGCCTTTTCCAGTTGAGCTCTTAAAATCTTCAAGGTTGGAGGTTGCACCACTTTTCTGCATCGCACACCTCTCCAGTGAGTGTCTTCTTCCCTTGCATCTAACAAGTGTGTCCCTGTTAGAGCTGCCTAGTGAAAATATCTCACCTGCTGCAGCCTTGGCAGTGAGGCTTTCATGGCACAGCTAAGCCTGTTGATAGCGTATCTGTGCTCAGTTCCCTGAGTCTTCCGCTCTGCTTCCAGCTGTTTGTTACAGCAGAAATAGCAAGAAGTGCTCATGTCGCATTTTGTACCACATCCCCTCTTTTTTGTAAGACCACCTTAAGTCCTTGCTATATGCCCATCGTTACAGTCATCCCTTTGGAAATTCCTCCCAGAGCTGTCACCTAGCTACTCTGCAGCGTACACCTATCTATTGGTAAGGTTGCTAGTTTATGTGTTTAATAATGAGGCAGGAAAGTAACTTTTTTTAACGTGAACTTTTGGGTCTCTTGATTATTGTTCCAGGCCAACTTTGTTCCAGCCCCTAGCCCACCATAGCACATGGCTCTGGGGGGCTCCTGTCAGCAGGACCATGATTGTCCTTGCTGCTTCCCTTACTGAAGCTTCTGTCTTGCAGGGAAGAGCAAAGACCTGAGCTTGTGGCAATCAGCCCATCTCCCAGTATGAGGGACATGGTCCTGCCTACGTGTCTTTGAAGGGTGATGTATTGCTGCTGTTCCTTAAGTGGAGGTTTGAAACACCAAGTCAACAGCATTGGATCCAGAGTTTGATTTTATGGCAACAGGATCAACTTTTTTTTTTTTTAGGACATTCTTGTGGCCTATAGCAAGGAACGGCTGGGCTTTGGGAGGCCACTTGCTTTCAGCCACCTCACAGAGCTGTTCTTTCTCATGCGGTGGGGAATACTCAGCTTCCTCTTCTGCTGCTTCCTTGCCTGAAAGGCACAGCAGACTTCTCTGCCAAAGCTCTGGTCTCCAGGCCCCAGGGTATCTTGCTCTATGCTGGAGAGTACCAGTTATGTTGATAAGAGTCATTTTAAGATCTTAATCGTTTGTGGTCTCAGAGTCTGGGTCCTGTGTGGCCTAACTTGATCAGTGCTTGCTGTGTGGGATGAGACCAGCCAGGCAACTCTTGGATGATCTTGCTATATCCTTTCTCATCACCAAAGCCTCAGCTACACAGTGGGAGCTGAGGAGACCCTCCTCTAAGCCTGCAATGGAGGGAGGACTCCAAGAACGTTCTTCACTACCCCTTAGGAGGCCTGCAGGACTCTGGGCACCTGCCACAGTGGGGACCTCTGGGAGTCCAGGCTGCATGTTCCCAGGTTCCTGCCTCATGAGTTTGTTGTGTTTGGAAACCAGGTGCTTTGGGCCAGTCCAGCCCTCAGACACTCCCTATCTCCCTGGGATGCAGCCCCTTGAGCAGAACAAATTGTGAATTCACCATCCTCTTGTCTTGCCAGGAGCCCCCCACTGCAGTGTGCCACCACTCTGGCTGCCCCAGAAAAGGGCCCAGGGGATGGGGCTAGGGATGTGAAGGCCCTTCTAAGGCCAGTGTTATTACTTAACAGACTGCACAAAGCATTTGAGCAGGGAGGGACATGTTGAGTAGTGTAAGTGCAGCAGGAGCACAGTGCTGCAGAGTCAATTGGAAGGAGGAGTCTGACCCAGTGTCAGGGGCAGCTGGGGCTGGAATCAAAAAAACCAGAAGCCTTTTGTCAGCTTGGAGGAAGGGAGAGCAGGTACCAGTCCTGGGGCTTTGCGTGGTGCACTGAGTCAGCAGCCCTTCTTTTCCCTGTCTCTTCTTTCTGAGAAGCCGTAGTTGTCCGCAGTAAGCGGCGATGGTGCTGCACTGCTGTGAGCGGGGCTGGGTGTGCAGGGAATGGGGCGGGCTCTGGTTGGGCTGGGCACTTCCTGACCTAACCTGCAGCTTCTCCACCTACAGCAGATGGGCTGATTCAGATAGAAGAGCACCGATGATAACGGTATTTGACGCACGGCGTGTCCCATGATCAGAATTGACAAGTGCGAAGCAAGAGCCTCACAGTAGCCACTTCCCTGTAAGCACTGCCTCTGTTTCTACCTTTGTCCTACTTTTGCCGATAGTGTGTTAAGGAAATGAGCACCAAGTTGCAAAGCCACGTGCTTCCTACCTGGCAACCTCTGAGCCTGGGCACGGCTCCCCTGCCTGCTACCTGTGCAGGCATCACGCTCCCCTCTCCTTCCAGCCACGAGCTGATCATCAAGTGACATAACAGCAGCGAGGGACAAAGAGGGATGCTGGCATTGTGCTCCTTGGCTTTGCCAGGTGTGCACTCACCAGGGGCAAAGATTACAGAACCAGACAGCAGCTCTCTCAGCTGGTAAGCACCATGCACCCACAAAGCATGTCACTATGAAAGATGTGCTGCAGTGCAGGCACTAAGGTGCCCTTAACAAGCTCTGAAGGGAGACATTATGTCACTAAAAGCAGAATGCTTCCTTTTGTCCTGTAGCCCTGCTGAGCTCAGGAAATTACACCCTCAAAGGCGTTCTGCCTTCCTAACCCTTCAGGTGACCAAATCGCTCCATAAAACCTGCCTTCTGCACACCCTGCTATAATTGCAAGCACAAAAATTTCAGGAGTGTAGGTGCTAGTGCTGTTAAGGTGAGCATGGTACCAAACCCACCACGTATAGCGAATACAAGGAGCCACCTGACTGGCTGAAGATGGTGGAATTAAGATGATCGAGATCTCATTAGTAATTTAAGGAGTCGTAGCAAAGGCCAACTACCAAACTAAAAGAGTGCCTGATAAAGACCACCCACAGGGGCATGAGCTCATTTGCACTCCCCAGGCTTGTCCATCTCACCAGCACCTCTTCTATCTAAGAAGAAAATAGGATCTCAGCTCCTCAGCACAGAGAACCTTGAGTGTGGCACAGTTCTGCACAGGGCAGATGTGGACAGCAAGCTGGCAGTTATGAGCAGAGAGAGCAGTGCCTCCAAAAAGAGACAGGAAACAAAATGCTCAGCTGAACTTCAAGTCGGGGTCCTGCCATACTTAAGAATTTACATTGATCAACAGCACACTGGGAAAAACTCAGGAGGGATGAGATAACTCTTGAGCCCTCTGGATAACTCCATGTCACCAAAACACCACTTTCCACTATGTCGGACTCTGTCACTAGCTCCCAGACTGGCTTGTGCTGTTTTACAGCAGACAGTGGTGGTCTTCTTTGGGGACCTCAGTCTTAGATGGGGATCCTGGGTGCTGCGGAAATGAACCAGTCCTTTTTCACAGCTTGCCCTCCCTTGGGCACAGCTCCTCAACTTGCCTTAACAAAAGTAAACACAACAGCTGAAGGAGGAACACAGGAGTTGCAACTAGATTTGGTGATAACCATTCTCGGGTGCTAACCACTGCTTTTGACTGCATAAACACCACCCCACAAGCATGATAAACCAGAACAAGAACCAGCTGGCAGAGCTGCCATCCAATCTTTAAATCAGGCCCTATTAAGCTAAAGTAATGGGAATCTCTTTCCAGGATCTAAGACCCATTTTTCCTCAGGGGGAGAGATTTTTTTCCCCAGAAACAGCATTTTTCCCAAGGGAGAAAATCTCTCCTCTTCCTTATGCTCCTCTCCACCAAACACTTCATGTCATTCAAAGTTAAGTCACAATTTCTAGACCTTGCACCATAGAAGCCAGACAATCCCCCTTTAGTTCTAGAAAGAATGGTGATATCTGAGGTCACAGCCGGCCCAAGACAGTTCCTGTCTGGAAAGCAGGTAAGAGATTGGCAGCAGTTTCCTTGGTGCTGATCTCTCCCATGAGGAGAGACTACACCAACAGCAGGCTTCACCTCACTCCCCAGGCACACCAAACCACACCACTGTCAGGCTGACTCACTGCCAAGCACCCTTCATACCAAAGCACGTGGGGAGCAGAAAACAACCCTCCCCCGAAAGTGTCCATTCCCTTACCAGTTCCAAATTCACTGGTGTTGGTAATTCCCAGCCTCTGGGCAAGTACTGCAACAGCCATCTAGTTTTGGCTCAGCTCTACCAGCAGCCAAGGGGAAATAGCTGCTGTCACCTCTCTGCTCCCCAAGCCTTCCTGCAGAAGCAATTGCCTTTTGTGGGATGGGGATGGGAGCACAACCTCAGTGCTACCAGCCCTGGGGGAGCCACAGGTTGGCAGAGCCTGGCCTCGATCTTAACCCCTGCCCTGTTCAGTGCAGGCAGCCTGGTTTCTGAGGCCACTCTCCCACACAGCTTTGCACAGGACCCCTCTCTGAGAGCTCTGTCACATCCAAGCTGGCTGAGAGCTGGGACAAATCGTTGCCAACCCTCAAACTCCCATCTTGGACTCTGTCTCAATGTACAAAACCTGGAAGGAGACACAGACATTTCTTTAGCTTCTCTGCTGCCCAGGATGGAAGCAGAGGTGACCTGAAGGCACAATCCTGTCTTCATGGGCATCAGTAACTGTTTGACTATGCTTTGAAACAAGTCAGAAAAACTCCTGTCACTGCAGAGCTGCTTCGCTGGAATTTTACCTCATGCCGCACAAGTACCAATCCAGGCCCCCGCGCCCTGCAGCTGTTTGCTGTACCCAAGCAAAGAATGACACAGGCTTATGAAGCACTGCCCTACATTCAGAAATAGCGTATTCCTAGGGGCGCAGGCACGCAAGCAGGCAGAGAGAGTGACCCTGGCGCGACGCCCAGTCTCCTGCCAGCGTCTCCGCAGGGTGCAGCCGGAACTCTGCGGCACAGGCGCTTGCGTGCGCAGCCCCAGGCCTCGGGGATCTACTGCACACGTGGGCAGCGAGACACCGCAGCACGTAACAGTGCCTTTTGCAGCCCGTTACCAGCTTGGGTTTGGGTCTGGCAAGGGCAGCTTTGGAGGCTTGGTGCTCTCCTCAGGACACAGGCTGCAGCTGGCAGAACCAGAACCAGGTGCCTGCCAGCAGGAGGGAGGGCTCTGACTTTTCTCATTGCTCAAAGAAATCTTTGTCCACAGAAGTGTTCCACAGGCAGTCTCAAAGGCAGTAAACCTGGCTGGGACCAGGAAATCTTCCACTAGAAGTAGTATTGGATAGAGAAGCTGCACATTACAGTAGAGTGTCAGCTTCATTCAGTCCATGGTTGAACTGCAGCTCATGGAATGGGAGAAGCATCATGCTTCATGTCGCCAAGTAGGACTACCCAGTGCTTTTTTGACCGCAGGAAACGAGGGTAAAAAGCTTTCAAAAACGAGCAGAAGCAGCAATCCGTTTTGTTCCTGACCTAGTCAGATCCTATTTAACTCTACAGAACACAGCACAGCTATGCCCAGAAATTCTACATTCAAATGCTGACATTTTATGCTCTGCTCCTGTAAAAACTCCTCTCCCCTCCAGCCCTGACTCACAGTTGTCTCTTCCCTTTACACAAACCCACTCCACTCCCCGCGGAGCCGGTGATCGCTCAGCGCCAGTAAGAAACGCTGCCCCATCAGGGCATGGGCCAGACGGACAGGCCACAAGCGAGGCAGCTTTGCCGCTTCTGCACTCACACTACTGCCCGAGTTCCATTTACATTATTTTGTTACTGCCCTCCCCCAAACATACCCCCCTTTTCAAATAATGCATATTGAGCTATCTGAAATCAGCATATAGTCAGGCACCCTTAAAGCACACGCTGTCGTGTTACACAACACAGCTCAGAGCTCTTGGGTACCGGCTGAAGCTGTATTAGCATTTTATTCATATCACAAACAAACTCTTATAAGCAAAATCTCCCAAGTGTTCTTAGTTACAGAGCTTTTGTTCACATAACGAGGTAGTCTCAGAGCACGCAGACAGATTTCCCTGCTCTGAAACAAAACCAGAGATGAACTCCAGTCACTAGTGGGTGTCAGCGCACAGGACCAGCCTAGACGAGCAAAACCTGCAGCACATACACAGAGCTGATGTCAGGCCCTTAGCATCAACTGTTTGCTTAAGATGTGACCCCATTTGTTACACACAGCTTGTTAACGTAGACCCAGCTGGTCACCGTCCTGCGCAAATCTACATGCCAAGCATTTCTGGCAGACCAAGAAATGTCTTTAATTCATTTACAGGATGCACTCAAAACAAAAACCAGGCTCCCAAATCCAAGGCTTAACTCCTCAGTCCCATTTCTGCTTTTTCTTCCCAGCAGCAACAGGACAGGCTCCCGTTTGGACTTTTCCTACAGCAGCACCAGGAAGCCTTGGACTGGCTGCAGTAAATCATATTAACTAACTGGAAAATATTTCATAATACTAATTTTCATCTCACTAACACATTCGGTCCTTTTTAAAGGACGAGGTGTAAGGGAATGTTGTGCTGCAGCAGCACGTGCTCTGCAGGAAGCCTACAGATACCGTGGACAGCGAGAGACATCTGGCATGCCGGCCAGCAGTGCTGTGAGCTAGACCCACAAGCTCTGTCTGCACCTCCCCACCTACCTGCTACGGTTTATAACCAAGCACTCGCTCATCTAACTCCCACTGGCTGCAGCAGGATTGAAATACTTACTGGTTCTTTAAAAATGCAGCCCTGGGGCCACCCCTCCTACTGACTTTGTTTGGCAAGAGCCTAAGGGAGTAGCACAGGGCCCAGACCTTGCCAGCTGCACACTCGACCTCCACAGATGTTTAGGAATCGGCAATTACGAAACAACAGCATGAGGAAAAATAAACAAACACACACAAACAGGCTCAACATTTTAGATGTGTCGTTTCCCAAGATTATCATGAACTTTTAAGAACATTTATGTAATCAAAAGGGCAGTACCAGTGGTCGAAGACAGCCCTTCAGCTGTCCCCAGTCAACATCAAACTTTCCAAAAAAAAGAGATTTCCTAACTGTCACGGTCCACTTCTCTCGAGCCCAATCCTCCCCTGGTACTGAGGGTCGAGCCCCGTGCTTTGCCAAGAGTGCGTAGAACAAGTTTCGATCTTTCACAAACAGGAAGTCCTGAGTATCAGCTTTTTCAGGCATTCTTGTTATGAAGGGACCAGAACACTTTGGGGAGGACAGACTTAGCTACACAGATACGCAGCCACTGCTGAGCTGCCCTTCTCTTCCCCAGGTGGTTGAAGGGACCAAAATCTGCTACGGGAAGGCTCGCTTACTGTTTCTACAAGGTTGTCCCTGCACTTTCCCGAGCAGACAATTCTCATTCTTTACTTGTTAGGAAGGGACCAAAACACTTTGGGGAGGCCAGACTTAGTTACACAGATACGCAGCTGCTGCTTTGCTGCCCTTCTCTTCCCTGAGTGTTTGAAGGGACTAAAAATCTGCTACGGGAAGGCTCGCTTACCATTTCTACAAGGTTGTCCCTGCACTTTCCTGAGCAGACAATTCTAATCAGCATGAGAACAGCTCCCTTTTTTTTTTTTGCACTTCAAGGTCTTTTAGTTAGATCCCGATAGACAGAGCCCTCAACTCAAGTTTGGAGTGCTCTACTCCCAGGCGTGTGTGGTGTGTGGGAGATTCAAATCGCTCCCCTTGCTTTCTGGACACCTCTCACCCTGCCGGGTGTAGGGTCCGGTGCGGCTAGAACGAAACGTCCTTCCCCTGTTACAGACCACACACAACCTGCACCCCTCTGTCTCTGGCTTTGGACCAGGAGGTGTGTTTTTGTATTACAATGCATGATCCATCTTCTTGACAGCAGCTGTGCGGCACAGCTTGGCCGTTTCTTCTTGTACCAGGTACTTATACCAAACGCCTTGTACCAGGTAACGAAGAATGGTACCGTACTCCTTGTACCGTGCAATTCTTCCTCCCAGGGTGTTCGTGTCTTGGCATTGCATTCCATCCTGTAGCTGGTAATGGCGTCACACGTAGGCCACTACGGACTCATGTCAAGCCGTTAGCCTAAGTTTTGGCATACCTGATTGTCCAAGTCTCTGATGACGATGTTGAGACAACACCATTCTTCGGACCAACTCTTACACTAACTCAACCTAAAATTGGGAGTATTCTCCCAAACGCAAGTTTTCTGCAAGATGTGATCTAAATAATTCAAAACTTCACTGGATCTGGGGCACTGACAGAGGTTTGTTTTTGGCAAGATGTCCCAGAGGGATTGGCTAGGGTTTTTTAAATTGTTGCTAACTTCCAACGTCATACTTAACGATACCCAATAGCGGATGGAGCAGCTGAGATGAGAAACAGTAAGGATACTGACAAAGGTTAACTTTGGTTTCTAAGGAAAAGAGAGACCAACTTCAGCTCTTCCAGAGGATGAATCCATAGAATGATTTCCCTTGGTTGACTATGGAAGAAGCCCTAGTGGAAGTGCCACTGCTCCATGGATGGGAGCCTTTCTAAGCACCTCCCAAAATAGCCCTCAGGCTCATTAGGATTATACAGTTAATAGATGAATTGCAAAGGCACATTTACAGCCATTGCATCAAAAAGTCCAGAGTCCAATGGTTGACCTTACTCCGGGGTATGTTGTTTTTTTCCTCCCCTTTATTTGCATGTAACAATAGCAAATTACACAGACCCAGGAAATGGTGTCAGCACAAAGTTCAAATTAATTTCCCTACTACAGGCCTTGCACAACCATTTTTACAGCAGGCCTTCAATGACGTCTTTAGTCTGGTTACAAGGCAGAGATTACAGGCATTTTCAGGTAACTTGGGCAGGTCATACGAAAAGCATGTTTTCTTTTGGATATTTATCAAAGGAGATAGCGGTGATTATGCTCATTTCAGAGAAATTAGAAGGTGCCTCAAAAGGGTACAAATCGTATGACAAGCAGTTTGTCTCCACTTGACTCATAATTTCTCAAAGTTGCTTTATCACAAGCAAGCCACTTGCATCCTAAGTATGGAAATGCAACCAATTATTTAATGTTTTCAGCCAATATTAATCATCTACCAACTTTATCACTCACCTACATTTAAGATTCAATATGAAATAAAAACCTTATTGCTTTGCTCAAGGTTTCCAGACAGATTAAGTCAATCTGGGGACAATAAACTTCAAAGAAACACCGTGCAACAGCTTGAAGGAACCTGATCTCCACAGGATACCTGACACAGGTATCACGTGTGCACTATGAGCCATGTATTTGCAACACGCAGCTCCCTGGGACGTGCAGCCGTATCCACCAGCTACACCAAGTCAAACAATGGAGTCACTGTTTCAGCCTTGCCCGTTGGCCCACCTTCTCAGCTAAGCTTTTTGCCTCTCAGTATCCTTTCAGTGCTACTAGATCTGGACAATCACTGCAGCTTTCCTTAAAGCTCCACTTTCTGAAGTCCTGGGACTTTGTTCACTAACAAGTTAAAAAAACGATAGTTCCTGGCTTATGGAAGGAAAAAAAAAAAAAAAAAAGCTTCAAAACAAGAATTAATGTTTTGGAAGACAGAAAGATAAGATGGTCTTGTCAACCAGAGGGTAAAATCAGAATTTTTAAGACAGTCACAAAAATCTGGGAGCCTAGTCTGAGGGATGCTGGGGAGAAGAGGAGATTTATATATATATTTGTGCAACCGATACTGTTTTTTTTCCCTAGCAGTATCAGGCACAGAAGCAGCCGCCTGTTACCCTGCAAACAACGTATGAGATCTGCTCTTTGGATCACACCGTTGCTTAGCCTTCAAGCCAGATGCAAACCCCTCTGCATTTGGGTGAGCCACATCGGGCACCGTTCTCCTCCTCCAAAAGGCGGGATGCTCAAGTCCCAGCACCAAACTGGCAGCTGCCCAGGAGCCAGCTAACCCCGCAGCAACGGGCTGCTAACCACTCGCTCCGGCGCGCAGGCCGGCGAAGCCAGGCAGACTGCTACACCCAGCACAGACCCGAACCAAAGCCTCTCCTCCCACACCTCAGCACTCTCCCCTCGCTTCCTCATGCACACCCCAGCGACTGCTGCTCTTGTGGGGTGGGGTGAAGCCGTAACCATCCCCTCCCACCTGCTGCGGTTAAACCAAACAGCAGCTCTGGGGAGCAACTCAGCCTTCCTGCTCTTTGCTGCTGCAAAGGATTGTGCAGAGGAGGCCCGAGAACAGCAAAGTTGCCAGAACGTACAGCACCGGCCAGCATCTTACAGCAACGAGCAACCGGGACGTGGCAGCACGTTGCTCTGGGGCATCGGTGAGTTCTGGATGGGCACCACAACACATGCTTGTCAGGGAGCGCAGTGCAGTGGGAACAAGACACGGCTTGCAGGCACCTGAAGGGCCTGGGCTCTGCAACAGCCCAGGGCTTGTTGCACCTTGCTTTTTCTACAGTTCTCTCCTGCCAAAGAATGGTTTCTGGTGGCTTGTTTCCTGCCTGTCTTCATTCTTGTGGGAATAGGAGTCTGCAACCATCCAGTTAGCTCTGCACTGTGCTGGGGAACATGTAAAATCGTGTCAGGGCTCCAGGATTTGCTAGTTCAGATCTGCATTTGTCAATGCTTACGCTTTTGGAAGAATGTCTTAGCATTCACCGGGCTTTGAGCTACAAAAACATTTCTGATACATGCTGTTAAGAAAGAGAGGTGCTAAAAATCACTTCAAATACACGTCTCCAAGGAATAAAGCACCATGAGCAAAGCAACGAAGCCGGCATGCAAGGCTGAATTAGGCAATGCTTGTGCGGCTTGGCGCTTCCTGGCAAAACTGAAACGCAAAGCGTAGGCTGGCATTCAACTGAGCCTGAGCCAGGATCAGAGCATTTAAGAAGCGGCGTTATATATCAGCTCCCTGAAACTTCACCTTTTGGTCTAGAGAGGTTTGATTTTGAATCCCAAAACACAGAATCTAGAAGTAGACCTGCAAATCTACATCCTTCTGACTTATTTGCCATACTCCCAAAACCACCCAAGTCACAGCACTTAATTCTCCTATCAAGACTTGCCCTATTCTCCTAAGCCTTCCTGCACTCAGACCTCAGAACAAAGAATTTTTCACGTTTCAGGAATGAGTTGAGCTGCAAGCTTTGGGTTTAGCCACCAGTCACAAAAGAGGTTTGGACCTCAATCTCCGAGTCTGGTATTGCCCATTATAATTGGAGAGAAGAGCATTTCCAAGGCATGCACTCATTTGAAGACACCCCTCTAAGTGTCAGCACACTCAGAGCTAAATTCCAGTATCACCAGACTTAAAGGGACTTAGATTCACCAGCACGCAGGTCTGTGGTGCTCTCTGTATGTGGCTGTCTCCCTGCTTCTCATAGCCACGTTTTGCTTTGTCGAGTCCATTGGTGCTATTTTTCTGTGGCTTGCAGCCACATGTCCAAGAGGATGAGCGCAGCGAGAATTAAGGACTGGCTGACTGCACAAAAGCACACAGCACACACAGCTCTGTATGTGTGTGTGTGGATAGACACAGGATAATCACTGCACCTCAGGGAACTGTCAGGCAGAGCACTTTCCCCCAGGACATCGGTTACGCCCTCGTAGGGGCTCTGAGCTGAAGCAGGCTGTGGAGTGGGTGTTTGAGGAGGGAGCTATTGGTCATGGAGCCCACCAGCGCCTCCAGGCTGAGCACAGACAGACAAGCTCCTTTCACTGTCCTTTGACGCGTGGCCTGGGATGTGAGAACATGCGTGTCAGTGAGTGTGACAGGTCATACAGACGTCTCACTGCCCAAAGGCATCCTGCTGTTATCTCTCAGGAACCCTGCCAAAGCAAAGCTTTCCTTTCGGGAGCATCCTCAGCCCAGTCTTGCTTTCAGCATGCCCCTCTCCTTCCTTCCTTTCCTCCATTTCTAGCAACACAGCATCCTGCTTGCTCCTGGAGAGAAATAGGGCAAACATAACCTGATTAACCAAGGGGATTTGGCCAGGAAGGGGCGGGGGGAGATTAATATGCAGAGAAACACAGAGCCTTTCCCTCTCACGTTAGCTCTTGCCTATTCAATAATGAAAGTGTTCTGTGGTGACTCTGACTTTGGGATTTGCTATAAAAGCTTCTCGTAAACTCTGTCTCAGCATGCAGATATCAAAGGAAAAAGAACATTCGGTTTGACAAGCTGGAATTTCTTTCAGACTCTGGGGTCAGTCAGAAGCTTAAAATCACTTGGACGCAAGCCTACGGCTCCATTTTAAAACACAAGGGTCCCTCTTGCTGTTGTTCATCTATTGACAGTTTAAATCCAGCCTTTATTTGGCTCACCTGTCTTTGAAACATGGTTTAGAAGTCAATGCAGGCTTTCTCCATTTCACATATGGAAATATCTCCAAGGCTGGCAGCAGTTTGTACAGGCTCATATAAATAAGGAACATAGTACACAGGCTCTGGCTGCTCTCCAAGTCCATTTCGGTATTTTATTTTCTTTCCATCCATCCTTAGAATGATAGAATCATTTAGGTTGGAAAAGACCTTTAAAATCATCGAGCCCAACCGTTAATCCAACACTGCTAAATCCACCACTAAACCATGTCACTGAGCACCACATTCTTGCTTGTTTACCATAAGATATATAGATGGTTCGGGTCAGAAATGCAAAGCTATCCGCATGCAGAAAAGATGCCTTCTCTGACCTTCCAAGGAGCTATTTTTGGCTGCTCTTAAACACCTAAGAACTCTTACAGAGGTCATGCACTGAACTAACTGGCTCTCAGTAACCTTTGCCTAAGAGATATGAAATGTATCAGAGATTATTTGATTATTATTTTAACTCTCTCCATAACCTAACACCCTATTGACTCCAAATCTCCGGATGTTATTGCAAGGGACTATATTTTAAAGGGGGATGTGAGACTGAGATTATTACCCAAGGAAGGTATGATCACCATTACTGCTAAACATATACAAACAGGAAAAATAATAAATACATCTCCTTAATCCGGAACTTTTCAAAATTTACTCAGTACTCTCAGTCTTCAACTGCCTTCACTTCTCAAAATCAAACCTGCAGATAGAAATACTACTTAGCTCCAGAGGTTTCAAAGTGAAACAGATTTCTTTCCCTTGTTGTGCTGCTCTGAGGGCACAAACAGTGGCTGAGGTTACCAACGGCGGAGCTCTGGGTTAGCAGCCAAACGCACACACGGAATGATCCTCCATAAAGAACGCCGCAGACCTAGCTCCTTTTGTCTGGACACATAAATATACCACATCACATCCTGGCAGTCAGAGACCTGGGTTCTGGTCTGTCCTGTGTCTCACAAATTCTAATGCTGACATTTTTTTCCACCAAACTACCCTGTCCACAAACATTCCAGTCCAGAGGCCGAGAGCAAAGCCCCAGCAGCCAGTCCAAAGGCTTGTCATGTGGCAAGGAGTGAACACAGACCAAGGGGATTGCACATCCCTCTTGCCACTCCAAATATTTCGCCCTCACACAGTAAGCAAGAGATAAACCACTCGATATATTTTCCCTTCTGACATCACAGCATTAAATATCAACGATCTTCCACAAACACATAATGAATCCAACATAGACTATAGAATGTATAATGCAGACATGATGTACAACTAGCACAATGGTTATGGAGAATATACTGAGAGTGAAGCGTTCAGGAGACCCAGTCTCTAGCAATCCAGCTCTTGTGCACACGTGCACACACACACGTAATCCGTGACGCTATCTCCCAGCACCTCACATTTTCACAGAATCAGACAATCATGGAATGGTAGGGGTTGGAATGGATATCTAGAGATCATTTAGTCCAACGCCTCTGTCAGAGCAGGATCACCCAGAGCAGGCCACACATATCCAGGTGGGTTTTGAAAGTCTCTAGAGAAGGGGATTCCACGACCTCTCTGAGCAGCCTGTTCCAGGCTCTGTCACCCTCACAGTAAAGTTTTTCCTCATGTTGAGGGGGAACTTCCTGTGTTCCAGTTTGTCCCATTATCCCTCGTCCTATCACAGGGCACCACTGAAAAGCGTCTGGCCCCTTCTACTTGACCCCCACCCTTCAGATATTTGTAAACATTAATAAGATCCCCTCTCAGTCTTCTCCAGACTAAACAGCCCCAGGGCTGTCCATCTTTCCTCATAAGAGAGATGTTCCAGTCTCTTAATCATCTTCAGAGCCTGCTCTGGACTCCCTCCAGTATTTCCCTGTCCCTCTTGAACTGGGGAGCCCAGAACTGGACACAGTACTCCAGATGTGGCCTCACCAGGGCAGAGTAGAGGGGGAGGGGAACCTCCCTCAACCTGCCGGACACCCTCTTCTTTATGCACCTGTAAGAGTTGGTCCGAAGAACAGTACTGTCTCAACATCGTCATCAGAGACTTGGACAATCGGTACCACAAAACTCAGGCTAACGTCTTGACATGAGTCTGCAGCGGCCTACCTGAGACACAGTTATGGACCTACAGGATGGAATGCAATCCCTATAGGTACCAAGAGAGGGAGAATTGCATGGTACAAGGAGTATGGTACCATTCTTCGTTACCTGGTACAAGAAGAACTGCTCAAGCTATGCTGCATAGCTGCTGTCAAGAAGATGGATCATAACTGTCATCTTAGCAATGATCACAAGAACTTAAACTTTAGGTCATTAAACTTTTGATCATTATAATACAAAAACACACCTTCTGGTCAAAAGCTACCCACTTCCAAGGCAAACCACGCCTCAGACACTCCTGCTTGGGCATGCGTGGAAACCTTATTCGGGGAAGGCTGAGACTGGCAGAAACCCATGGGACAGAGGAGGAGCAAGGTGTGTTGCCTGGCATAAAAGATGGCTTCATAGCAACTGAACTTTTGGAAATTTCCCCACCAAGGATCACAACCACCGGAAGGACTGGCGGGACGCTGCCTGGACGTGGGACCATAGGGACACCTTGGACCTGTGGTGGTAGCTATAATTCTCTTTCTCCTCTTCACCTTTTCTTCTCTTCCTGTCACTCTTTCTGTCTATTGCGCACCTCNCAGTTTTGTGTCATCAGCAAACTTGCTGAGGGTGCACTCCATCCCTTCATCCAGGTCATTGATGAAGCTGTTGAATAAGACTGGACCCAGTACTGATCCCTGGGGAACACCACCAGCTACAGGTCTCCAGCTGGACTCCGTGCCACTGATGAAGGCCATTGTTGAAGGCTATCAGATTAGTCAAACATGACTTCCCTTTGGTAAATCCATGCTGGCTACTCCTAATTTCTTCCATGTGTTTAGAGATGACCTCCAGAATGAGCTGCTCTATCACCTTTCCAGGGATGAAGGTTAGGCTTACTGGCCTGTAATTTCCAGGGTCGATCGTATTCCAGATCGTATTAGCATCTTTTAAAAGGGTAGCTGCACTGAGATATTGCCCCTTAGGGCCAGAACTGCACAGAGTCTATGGATACAACTGAATCAGGATAAAGTTCTGAGAGAAACAACACAAGTTCAGAGACAGTCGGTGAGAAATGGCATACCTTGCATTTACCACCGATGACACAGACAGGCCCTTTCTCTTACAATAAGAAGCTAAAGAATAAATAGATTCTGTGAGCGTTAGGTTTCCCTCCATAAGAAGTCAGGTGCTTGTTCCCTTTGGTGACATCCACCTCCTTAAACGAGACTCCCCAGAGTTTACAAAACACCAAGGCCATGCCCTGCAGATGTTTGCTAAGCATGGTACAATTTCATCCAACTACAGGGACAGAGGGTCCACATTCCACAAACTCCACCCTTAGCACAGCACTGGGAAACATTTCCTTGGCAGCCCATAGGCAAGCAGCAACCTTTCGGTTTCTATTTAAAATTTGAGTGTAAATAAGAAAACTGAATTGATGGAGATAAGGGTCAGTATTTGTGTACTGTTGTTGAAAGACATAGTCTGCTAAGACAAGCACCATATTTGGCAATCATTCTGCCTTACCCTGCTTCCACTTCCACTTCCCCGTTTTGTTCTGCCTCTTTAGCTGCTGAGCTCTTTGCTGAGGAGAACTGCAGCGTGTCTGTGCAATGCCTGCGCTGTGAGGCTCTGCTCCTCACAAGAGATGTCCCACTTGGTACCTGCTTGAAGCACATTAGCAGTTTCACTATGGCTGCATAATGAAGCTGAGTCAGAAGACTATTGTGTGTTAGCAATGCAGGCCGCAGTCCTCTTTCCATTGCTATTTTCCTTTGGAATCACTGCCACTGTTTAGACCTTTGGTACTGAGTCACGGTACAGTGGATCGTATTTCAATTGAAAAACAAGGGCACTTAGAATTGTTTTGTGGTCTTGATTTCCTTCCATCCCTTTTAAATTTTTTTTTTCTTGAAAAGTATTAGAAGTCATCTCCCTCTTCAAGCCAAGACACACTTTGAACCTACACATGCCCACATTTAGCTTTGCTGTGAGTAGGGCAAGGTCTCCAGCAGCAACCCACAAGCCTGGGGAAAGCAAAGGCCACTGAACACCCAGAGTGGCCAGTTAATATACAGATACAGAATGTCCAGGTGATGGTGTAAGTCCCTAATAGCACAAGCTAGGGGAACAGGGTCATTAAGGAAATGGTGCATGTCTTTCTTCCTCTTGGCTACCTTCTGCTTATAAAGTGAAATGAAATCAAACAAAATTAAAAAGCCCAGAGAGCAAAACTTTCAAAGAGATAAGGCAACAGCTGGTGATAGTTCCACATCCACTCCAGCAGCACATTCTGCTAGAAGTACATAAGATATAGACAGTGTGTAAAAACTTTGCCTGGTAGCCTTTCAGGACAGTAGGTGCCTTTCACAGTTCTGTGTGCCCCCCAGGGCTCTGCGCTCACCCACAGAGCTGTCAACAACCACCAACACACACACAAAAAAATAATCTAAAAGAGCACCTTGTGCAGAAGTAACCGAGCTATTTCTGCCATCTGAGAACAGCAAAAAATTCCTCTCTAGCTCCAAGCCAAAGCGACCCCTCGGGACTGACATCTCTGGGCTCAGTCAGCCCAGGTGCAACTCTTGTAAAGAGCCTCAGGTATGGCCCAAGTGTGAGGACTGAAATGAAAGCAGCAGATTGCCTGTTGCCATTCTACTCCAAAGTTTGTTAACTGTACCTTCATCGTCCTTCTCCAAGGAACAGATAATCATTTCTTGTGTAGTCATCTGTAGGCACACACATTTTCCATATTCACTGGGCATTATCTGAGGACAGCAACGTGTGAGCTAGACGGTGAGGCTGTTGTCACATCCAGGCTGCAAAAGGAGACTGCTAAACCAGAATGCAATTACCTCTTGATCTCTGGCCTTCCCACTCCACTCCAGACACAGAAGTGGGTTTTATTCCCCAGGACCCACAAAGAGCTACAGAAACTGACCCATACGTTACAGGCTCCAGAAAATGTCAGGAGCTGTGAAAGTTACATTTTGTGAAGGCTTTGAAGAGAGGTGTCCTGTATGCTGAAGCATGTCCTTCATCAAAACACGGACTAGACTATTTCCAATGTCTAGGACTTCCTTGACCTTGTAACTTTATGCTGCCAAAGTGAGAGCTTCCTTTTGCAGAGTCCCAGCTGTGACGCTCCCATTTCCTAAATGGATAAAGAGATGAATTCACATCTTCCTTGTGCACTGTATCCGTAGAGCAGGCAGGACTGTTAATTCCTCCACCACGTCTGTGTGTCTGTCATGTTGAGATGCACTCAGCTGTCTACGGCAGTTGTAAGGCCCAGTAACTTCTCAGCCATAGGATGCTGAGCTGTCAGCAATGTAACCTGAAATTTTGATTTACAAAAATGAGTTTGGCCAAAGTGATTTTTGGATGGGAGAGAATACATAACCCGCTATCATTTTGAATACACAGAGGATCAGCCAAACAGGTAAGGTCTGAAAGGTCAGAAAAGTGTCTCCCTCTGCGGGGGAGGCAATATTGTGTCATTAAAGGTACTGTGTCTCAAACGGCCTGAATCAGTAAAAACCTGTCTTTACAGAACGCTGTAGGTCTTCACTGTGAGGTAACCAGCTTGTTGGCATGTGATGTGCTGAGAAGGGAGCCCAGGAAAATCCAAACTGACAGCTGCAGAATTAATGTGAATATTAAAATGAAGGCAAGGCAAGTCTGCTCCAGCCGAAGTACAGGGACCTGCCTCTGACCTTTTGCTGCTGAACCTGCCTGCCCTCTTGAATTGGCAAGTCGCGGTGGCAGCAGTCTGCAGCTCTCCTCTCATCTCCCTCCAGCTCCTTACTGTAATTTATAGAAAGTCTCCACTTACTGCAAGCTACCAGCACTCAAGAACAAGTTAGATAACAGTGATAGTTCCGCTACTGCTGTTTTAGAAAGCAGCAGCAAGGGTGCATTGATTTTTACACTCCTCTCGACAGTCACCAGGAGGCAGGAGCTGAACTGGCTGAGATATCTTTGGACTTTGTTAGGCAACAACTGGATTGCAGCCCCTGTCCTCGGGAGTGCCTTTCCATCTCTCTCTGACCATGTGATTTATCTGAGCATCCTGTTTCCTGTAGCTCCTGAGTAAATATGGGTTTGGCTTGGAGAATCCTGCCCAGTGACTCACGCTTCCATGAGTAAATTAATTTCCTCAGAGAAGCAAGACACAGTCATGCATTCTGTCTAGTCCAGCTATCCAGACACTCTTGCAGGAAATAGAGTTTTCTTGAGCTTTGCATTGAGAAAAACCTTTGCAAGAAATGCAGTTTTATCTAGCTTTATCCTGAAGGCATAACCCATGGTTCTTGTACTTGCAAACATAACCAACCCATTAAGGCAAAAAAAAAAAATTTAGTGTTAGCTGGAAGCTCTGCGTATTGAAACATTTCAGCCAGAAAGCGTTTTGCAATCAAGCCCATACAACTGACAGAAGGGCACTGTGGAAATCTGGCATCTTCACAAATTCACAATTACTTACAAAGGTCTCCATATATATGTTACCCTGGTGCACGTTTAAAAATGGGTTGTGGAAACACATAGGTATAAATATCCAGAGAGTTGCATCAGCTCGCCCCTCCCCCCAATGACAGTGCAAAGAGAAAGTGGGTGTGAAGCAGCGCCAGCCCTGGGTCTGTGTAAAACCAAAGCAGCCGACCAGATGGCCTCGGGGGAATATGGACCATGACTAACCATATAGCTGCAGAAATACTTTTTAGGGCAAGCTGAGCGCTGAAATGCATCATTTAGCTTTTAGTTTTCTTAGGAGATCAGTTCAAATGGTTTGATGTGGCCATACTGTCCAAATTTGAAGGACAGGAAACATGGATTTTTATGGAGTATGAACCAACTTCCTGAGCATTACCCTGATAAGCATTTCAAAACTGCAAGAATTCTGGCTCTGGGAGCTTTTCTGATGTTGACAATTTAATGGAGTATACCAAACTTTTGGTGCCAAGCTACTCAATTTGGGGTCCAGGTCTCTCTTGTTTAGCTAAAGAATCTCCATCATTTTCACTTTGCCTTATGAAACTGAAGTGTTTTATTGTTAATGTGTACAGTACCATGGATAAAGACCTTTCCCATTTTATAAAGGAGAAACGAAGCCACTAAAGCCAGAGGAAGTTGTTCAGGCCTCAGATTAAATCAAAGGGAAAGACAGGACTGGAACAAGATGTAGCTATGTCCAGTGCCAGGTCTTTCCCTCCCACACTGACATCAAGCAAAGCCCTTGATGGTGTCGGAGCAAAAGCAGGACCAATCATACTGGGAGTAAAGGAAAAAATCAGACCTCAGACCTCAGATNCAAAAGCAGGACCAATCATACTGGGAGTAATACTTATGCTTTGTAGAGGAAAAAATCTGACCTCAGACCTCAGAACAGAGAGATTCCACTGACCCTTCCAGGGCTGGTCAGTACCAACGGGGGCTTTGGGTCACTGCTCACCTCCTAGCTGAGCTGTAGCTCATACAGCAAATGTGTGCAGGTCATGGCTTGGTGTCATTATTTGCCCCAACAGGGTAAGATTTGTAATAAGGTTTGTCTTTGTCATAAGACAAGACCTGAGCAAATGGCAAGTGTAGAAATTAAATATCACCAGATCAAATCTCTTGCATGTTAGCAAGATGGAGAGAAATTTGCTAACGCTTCGTGTTTTCCTGAAAGTGGCAAGACAGACACACTAAACTCATCTTGTATAAATCTCTGGACTTTATTTTGGTGATAAAGGTTTAAGTGGTATCTCACAGGTTAAAGACAAACACATTGTTTAATAGGAATGTGGTGGTGTTTCCTTCTGTTATCGACCAAAGCCTGATCAAACACCACCTGAAGCCAGTAGAAGGGCTCCGCCTGCAACTCCTAGAATAAAAATGTAAATGTTTCCAGACTCAGCAACTTCAATTGCTTTATTTTTCGTGTTTAATCTGCAAAAGCCTATAAGGAAAAGAGGGCAAGCAGGCTGAGGAAGGGCCAAGCTTGCCCAGAGAGAGACCCTGTCACATTTCAAACATTCACATCACTCTATCAACACCACCTCCCACTTCTTCAATGAAGGCATCAGTGGAAACAGAATAGGAAGAAAAAAAATTCTTCTGTACTCAAGTGAAGAAAGTCGGCCCCATCCCGACAATCACAGTCAATCCCTTAAACGAAATCAAACCAGTCCGGGCCTCTATCTTCCAAACAGAGGAAAAATGCCCTTTCTTTGCTCACCCCATTCTATTTGTGTTGTTCCGAGCCGATTGAAGCTCTCTGAGGTGGAAAATCAATGTCAGTCATGCCAGATGACTGTTTTCCTCCTGAGCATCTACTACTGCTCCTGAGATCACAAAGGACATATTAAAGGGAAAATCTGGCCGTCACAGTCGTCTTCTCAGTTTTGTAACCGAGGTGAATTAACAGTGACATATTAAAAGATGACACTACTTTTTTTTTTAACAAAACAAGGCTTCTGATGTGCCTATCGTCATGGAGGGCATGTTGGGACCTGGATTATTTTGAAACACCCCAGTTAGTTTGCTTTGGCCTACTCTACTAAGGGTAGGACCTCTGGTATCTGAATAGCTAAGGACAACCTGATGCTTTCTGTTATATGTAACAGGGACTTGGTCTTGGTTCTGTCCTCAGTAACAAGCAACACAAACACAAGCAAGTGAAGATTTTATTGGAACTTATACCCTGAAAACCATGTCCAGTTTTATTTTGCCTGAACCACAGGATAAGAACAATCTTGCAATACCGACATTCTTCTCTTAGGAGCGCTGGTCTCACTGCGACAGTAGTAAAATGCCACTTGCTCTACATTAGTTATGCATTTTTAAAATACTCATTAATCTCCCCAGTCTTGTCTTTGAAGCCTCTTAGCTTACCTTTAAACTCTTTAGAAATAACTTTTTTTTTTTTTTATAGGGAGAAAATATTTCTTCTTCACCTTCATTCCTGTCAAATGTTCATTTTCTGTCCTGCCAGGTGTCTGGAACACAAACCCTGGCTGAGATATTTAACCCTGTTCACATAAAGCCACTGTAAATACAGATTCCTGGGATGCAGAAGTAAACTTCCTAATCCATCCTTGAGACTGCTGCTACAACAAGATGCTCAGTGAACCCAGCATAATGCAGAATGACAGAACTGCACGGGTTCCTTTTATTCTGCATTCATGCGCCATTAGGCCTCCTCAGCACCTCACCGCACTCTGCCTTCCTTCGCTACCTGTCTCCTCTGCCACGACACAGTTCACAAGCATCACTCATTCCTCAAGAAGCAGCGAGGAACAAAGATGTCTAGTTTGCAACCAATACAACATTACATTTAACCTCCTCTGGTACAAGTGCTGGTCTCTGGGAGAGCCAAAACTTTGTATTTTTCAAGCTTGTTTCATGCAAATCTCCTTACTCTCTGGCTCAAGCACTTTTAAATGTTTTCTCACCTGTATTTTTTGTTTTGCCAATGTCAGTCTGTCAAAGAAATTGATGAGGCTTTGGGCTGCTGTTCCCATCAGATCACTACAGCAGAAGGGAATTGTCACTAGGATGGTCTGTGGGACCATTCCTTGAATGACAGCAGAAAATTCCTTCAGTTGTGAAGCAGAGTTTGGTAGAGGAGTACTTATGTGGGATGAGAAACACACATCTTCACACCATCTGCTCTGGTCTGGCGTGACCGAGGCCATGTTCTATGCTTGCATGCACCATGGGCAGGATGAGGTGGTGGAGAGCTCAGGACCTCCATCCTCATTTGTAAATTGGCTAACTCTAGTGATTTAAGAGGTAAACTACATAAAGTGACTTTAGAAGGGAGAAAAGACAACCTAGACACAACAGAGATGGAAAGACTCGTATGGGTAGAGGAAGACAAAGCGGTTAATTAGTAAGGAAGGCCTGCTGCCATAGCGAGATAAGCACCTCAGTAAGGAAGTCAAGCACATCCAAGAAGGCACGAATAGATATAGCCAAAAATCAGCTAGAGCTAGAGTCCTAAAAGGAAACTAAGACAAACATCACGGAGGTACCAGAGCTACAAGAAATGTAAAAAAAAAAAAAAAAAAAAAAAAAAGGAAAAAAAAAAGGAAAACTGAAAAAAAAAAAGGGAAAAAAAAAGGGGGAAAAAAAAAAAAAAAAAAAAAAAAAAAAAAAAAAAAAAAAAAAAAAAAAGGAAGAAAAAAAGGATAACTGTAAAAGAAGAATGGGAAAATAAAGGTAACCCATCTGCTCGTACATGATTAAATGAACACTTCCCCAGTTGTCATTTAGGATGAATGTTTTAATCCACTGGGTAAAGATGGGATAGGTAAGAGGAGGGAGAAGAGAAGGGAGAAACGGATATAAGGTAATAAATGAACACAGCCAGCTAGTGAACAAAGCTCAGTCTACTGGGCTCCAACCAGAGGAACCAGACATTTGCAAGCCCAGTAAACCACAAATTCAGATGCAAAGGGTTTAAGTAAATTTACTGACTTAGAGACATTGCCACAGAACCAGAGTACTGCAAGTATTTAAGAAGTGAGCTATGGCAGAAGCAGCTTCGGCCTGTGCTTTTGATGTCTGTGAAGTTCTTCAGGAAAACTTGGGAAGAGAAGTTTAACTACAAACATGAAATTCGATGAATAAGGGGACAAAAAGGTAGCACGGGTTTACTAAAAGCCAGTGTTGTGGGACAATCTTGCAGTATAGTATAAAATTGAAACTTTAGGCAGCCAGGTAACAGTATTTTTTGCTCTTTGCTATTATCCTAGAAAGAAGTAAGCGAAGGGGGAAGGACTCGGCTTTACTACCCAGCCATAGGGTAACAGGGAGCTGACAGCATTGCATAAAAGTGTGAGTCCAGTCATGGTATTCCCAGTAATGAGGAGAAACCGTTAGTGTTCCTGTCTGAGGCATCGCTGAGAAGACTGAAACGCTCCGTGCGGCAGCCTCTCTCTCTCTAAAAGTGCTCGAACTGAGAGAGACCTGCAGAAAGGACCAGAGCACAGATTGCATCCTGCAAGACTAAAAAGATTTATCTTATGTAACTTCACAAAACAAATGAGTGGGAATTGGATATGTAAATACTCAGAAAGGGGAAGTAAATACCAGGGAAGGCCGTCTGTAACAAACCCCCAAACACGTATAGATTTAGATGGAAATTAGAAGCAGGTTTCTAGGCACCAGTCTGAACAAGGGCAGGAGCACCTTGAACTTCCCGCAACTCTCCGGAGCCGGCACTATCTGCTGATCCCTGTGCTGGCTGGGCACACTCTGGGCATCTTCTTTGCCCTCGGGAGCGAACATTTAAAATCATTTACACGGAAAGAGGAATGTCTTCCCCGACGACACCCGGCAGCCCCCTCCGCCTCAGGCTTAACGATTCCAGTGGGGCTGCAGGCCCTGGCCAGAGCTGAGCTTCCCCTCGCCTGCCTTCAGCCCGACGTTCCCGCTTCACCCTCATCCCCTCCCCCTCTTCTTCCTCCTCCTCCACCCCGACGTGTCGCCGGGCACGTCTCCACAGTCGCGGCCCGCCCTCCTTAACGTCAGCCACCCGGCCCCTACTTAAAGGCGGCGGCCGCTTCCCCCGCCCCGCCACTACAGCCGCCGCCGCTCCGCTTGGCTGAGGACGCTCGGTAGGTGCCGTTGCCGCCGTATGGGCGGCGAAGGGGGAAGAAGGGCGGGAGGGGGAAGGAGAAGGGGGGTGCGGGCGCTTTTGGCCCGCAACCCCACTGAGGGTGTCTGGTTCGAGCAGGGGGTGCGGTCCGCTCTGCGCCGCCTGCTCGACCGAGTTCCCCCCACGGGAAGAGAGGCTCGGAGGTGTCGGGCAGAGCCCTGGACTGGAGCCCGGCGCCGCGCTGGCTGCGCTGTGTGGAGGCACCGCGCCCTGGTGGGAGGCCTTGGGCAACTGGCGTGATTTCCACACCCTGCCCTCTCCCGCCTTAGCCGCTTCCCCTAATCGGCGGGGAAAGTGCGTGTGGCCCCGAGGGATCTGGCTGTTGGGGAGGGCGCTGGGATGACCCTGCAAAGGGCTGCGTTTGAAATAGAGCAGTAATAATATCACCTCTTACTGGGTTTCCCCTAACCTGCTTCTTGCAGGGGACTAGCACTCTTAAAAAAAAAAAAAAAAAGTGTTGGGTGTGATTGAGAAATGCTTGAGTGGATGCTCCTGCACGTTACCATTCTTGCAGTGCAATGGGAGAACTGGGCACATGGAGAGACCATGTGCTGTACTGGGCCAGGCTTCAGGAGACTTCTGCAAATAAAGACTGATGTATCTTGGTTAACTGCTCCTAAATATGGGCACTGCTGACTTCCTGTCCCTCCTGCCCTGAGCCCCAACCTCCCAGTCCTTACCAGCTTGCCCAGCGCTGCCTGGCCATTCCTGCTCTGAACGAGTTGCCACCTGTTTGGCGCTCATTTCTGCATCCGCTGTGTCTGTACTCACACCCAGATGCCTCGGGCTCCCCAGGCGAGGCGGCTGCCTGGGAAGGCGCAGCGTGGGCTTCTGCAGGGCCCTGGGTGTGAAAGCACAGCACTCCCATCGTCACCGTGCCCTTTCAGCACACCTATGACTGTCAGATTATAGCCCATACAACAAGGCTACCATGCAGCTGGTAGCTAAAAAGAATTGAAGATGAGAGAGATGGTAACACCAGACTAGACATCTTAATTCAGAACTATCCAGTTTCACTTTAAAACAAATTCATCAATCACACTGTGCTTAAGAAGGGCTTGTCTAAGTGTTGTACAGCTTCGTCTCTGGAGAGGCTTCAGAGCACAGAGTACCAGTTTTTTCAGGGCAGTAGAACAGAGATTGCCAGACCATGGCAATCTAGAGGTACTAAAATGGCTTCCTGCACTTAAATGTAATGTGGATGGTCATTTGGAATGTTCTACTAATGCTGCTGGAGTGCCACCCAGCTATATATGCCACCCAGCTATATAAGCAATGGTTCTCGGGCTGTAGTTGAGGGAAAGCTATAGCAAGCTGAAACAGTGCATTGTCATCAATAATTGGCTTTCTGTCACTTAGCCGCATACAGGCAGTACTGCCAGATGTGATTTGGATCCATTTTCATACCGTCCCAGAATAAAGTCTGTCTTGATTGATACAAATCATGTGGTGTCAGTAAAAGCTCCAGCGCCTGCAGAAATAATCTATTGCTCTCCTTGCAGCAGTGTACCATGTCTCTCAAGGATCAGCTCATCCACTGTGTCCACAAACAGGAACATAGTCATGCCCACAATAAGATCAGCGTGGTTGGTGTGGGTGCAGTCGGAATGGCCTGTGCTATCAGCATCCTGATGAAGGTAAGTGTCGAGGCTGGGAAGAAGCAGCGCAGTTGTGACTACCTGAGGCCTAAAAGAAGGGCAGAAAGTAATCTCCCTGATTAGACTGATTGGGCTAGCACAAAAGATCACCTCTTGGTTGTGCGTTCTGTTGTTTGGGCCTGAAGCGAAGCAGCAGTCTTCAAGCTATTGAGAGAGAACAAAGCTGTAGTTATTGTAACCCAAATTTACGCCAGTACCAGACAGAACATGCTCTATGTACCATTTTGACTTGAGAGCTGCATTTATCTCTGAATGACATGCAGACTCCTGTCTCTGTAGGAGTCCTCTACACTCCAAACATACAAAACAATTAAGAATTGAGGAGTCATTTTGTCTGAAGGGGAGTGTGCAGTGGATTAATTCTTCACCATGTGGACTGGAAAAAGTGGTCCCAGACACTCTGAATGACTTGTCCTCTGCATAGCATTGTTATATTGAAAATGCTGTGGTTAATACCAGGCTTGCTTTTCCTAACTGTAAAATAGGTTGTTATGAACAGCTATTTAATTGCTCTTCTTCATTGTCCTGCTGAATTGTACAACTATTCCACGTAGAATGTGGGTATGAAAAGTATAAAACTAACTCAAAGTTGATATCCCACCAAGAGTAATTTAAATACTCAGGGAACAAGTAAGGTGATAGATGTGCAGAATTGCCTAAACAGATCACTGCTTTTAAAACAGTTGTAACTTCACAGTTTAAAGATTGAGTACTTCACTCAAAGAGGCAATAAACTTACTATTTAATCTTGGTCTCTTATAGGACTTAGCTGATGAACTTGCCCTCGTTGATGTTGTGGAGGATAAGCTCAGAGGAGAGATGCTAGATCTCCAGCATGGCAGCCTCTTCCTTAGGACACCAAAGATTGTCTCTGGCAAAGGCAAGTAGTTGGCTCTAATGTGCTTGCTATTTCCAAAGGGAGATGGTCACTTCAGATCTGAAACTGGCCATCCAAGTCTAGCCACTTAGCCTCTCATCTTAATTGTTAGGAGGAAAGCTCATTTAGTTTCTATTCCTACGGAAATATTACTCAGCTGACATTGTTTTATATACATTGAAGCCAGTCCATCTAGGAATCCTCTTCCAGAGTTTACCACACAGTATGGAAAGCTTAATTTTTGCACCTTCCTGTTTACTTCTTGGCTATAAATGTTTGACAGCTTTAAATTCTGTGGCAACTTGACTAGGGCAAATGCTAACCATCTCATACCTTAGTTAACGTACAGCTCCAGTGTCCACACGTTAGGAGGGCAGAGCCATCTTCCTTTTCTGCAAGACACTTGCACTGGGTGCCATCCCAACAGCTACCCCGTACCGCTCTGTTCCTGAGAAGTATGGAGTACCAGTGCCCACGTTTTGCACCTTAAGATTTAGACATGTGCTTAAGGATGCCCCTTGTGGCAACAAACCACAGCCTTAAATCTTAACTTTCTAGAGAACCAAAATCTGGGGTAGCCTTTTACCAGGAGAATTTCCACACTCTCAAACGCAAGAATTTTAAATACCACTACTGAAAGGAACTGAGAACTCCTGTTCTGAGCCATGCATAGAAAGGGGTCATGTTTGACACACAGCCTTTTGTCTGCAGATTACAGTGTGACTGCGCACTCCCAGCTGGTCATTGTCACTGCTGGTGCCCGTCAGCAAGAAGGAGAGAGCCGCCTTAACCTGGTCCAGCGCAATGTGAATATCTTCAAATTCATCATTCCCAATGTTGTTAAATACAGTCCTGACTGCAAGCTGCTTATTGTCTCCAATCCAGGTTGGTCTTGTGTTGCCTTAAGAAGATTTGGCTTAGAGAATAGTGCTTTCTTCAGTGAGGTGGCATTGGTATACTAATATAACCAAGCATAGGCTTCGGGGAAAAACTTCTGCCACATAACCACACAGCAGGAAGCATCAGCTTCACTTTCCACGCTCAGCAAGTGGTCTTCTGAGAAATAAACCAAGCTGCCTCCAACTTGGCTCTTCAGTTGCCTTGTAAGTGATCTTTAGGACACAGTAAAGGCCACTGATAGTTGCATATGTAACACAAACAGCCTCTCACTTCTGCCTTCTAAAGGCAGTCATTATGTTAGCCCACTGCGGGGCCTAGCCGTGGGCGTTACGTTAGGCTCTATTCCACTGGCATGCAGATACAATTTTTACAGGTGGACAGAAGATACCATCCTAGTTACCAAAGCTGCTCACTTGTGGCACTTCTTGTTATAACCTTTCCTGTTCTACTTACAGTGGATATTTTGACCTATGTGGCCTGGAAGATCAGTGGCTTTCCTAAACACCGTGTTATTGGTAGTGGCTGCAATCTGGACTCCGCTCGCTTCCGCCACCTCATGGGAGAAAGACTGGGCATTCATCCTCTGAGCTGCCACGGATGGATTGTTGGAGAGCATGGAGATTCCAGTGGTAAGGGTGAAAGCTGTCTGGCTATTACACAGAACTTTTTCTGATACTTTGTTTGCAAGAAACATCTCCAAACACTAGAGCAAAACATGGCTCAATACAGCACCTTAAGAGTGCAAGTCTTGCTTTAAGTCGTCTGCTGCACAGAGTAACCCTAGATGATCTATATTTGACCTGAGTTACTCTGCTTGGAAAAGGTCATTACTGTAACCTGAGGAGGTTAAAAATTTCTCGGCTAAGTTGTTCCTGTAACTCTAAAAAACCCCAAACTCAGGGTAAAGGTCTCTGCAAGGCACTCCCAAAGATCTGCACTAGACCTACTGGTAATAGCTCAGTTGTATTTGCTGGCATCTCTTGATAACTTCAGAAACTATATATAGGAACTGAAATGCAGAGGCAAGTCTAGAGGATAGGAGAAAGAGCAACTTTCTCCTTACTTAACCTGTACTTTCTCTAGAAGCATCAGATGAAGTCTGACCTGTCTGCTTCCTGACACTCAGGAGGACTCATTTGGAATCAATTCTTATTTTGAAAAACCTCTCAAAATAGAGTTACTGTCATTTCAGTTCATGTTGCCTAGGTGTTTTGCTTTAATAAAGCTATATTCAAACTTTGTGTATAAAGAAAGATGCTCCCAAATATGCTCCCAAAGTTCTCAGCCCACAATTTAATTGGCCTCATAGGTTATGCTAATATTTAAAGTCATATCTAAATCCTAGTGACGTGTGTTGCAGATTAATCCAGCTAGATCTTAAGTTAACTGTTAATTTGAGGAGGACAAGTAAGTTGTTGGTTTTTTTGCTGTGAGAATTAATCTGTGCAACTCTTCAGTACCTGTCTGGAGTGGAGTGAACGTTGCTGGCGTCTCCCTGAAGGCTCTTCATCCAGACTTGGGAACTGATGCAGACAAAGAACACTGGAAGGAGATTCATAAGCAGGTGGTGGACAGGTAAACACTGATTTTCTTCAGCACCAGAACAAATGATGAAGAGCTGTAGTACCTCTGAACAGCAGAATCGGTATCTGGTTTCATAAATACCATGGTAGCCGCAAACAAATATCAAGATGCAGGCACAACAGAACTTGAAATAATATTTTAAGGAGTAATGTAGATTTGGCAGAGTTAACTTCCCATGGTTAGTGAACTTCAAATTAGGGAAGTGCTTTGTTTTCCAGGTTTCCAGTATAACTGCAGGGAGTAGTATAAAATACAAATAGAAGTCTTCACTGCTGAGTGCATTTCAGTCCTTTCAGCAAATCAGTCAAGCTTCTGATGTCTCCCAAGTTGATTAAGGCACCTCCAAAAAAGTTCTTAAACACTTTAAATTTAATTTCAGTTGATGGTACTTGTTTTTTAATGAGTAGTTTTGTGTCCGCAGTGCCTATGAGGTCATCAAACTGAAGGGGTACACATCATGGGCTATTGGCCTTTCTGTGGCAGATCTAGCTGAAACTATCATGAAGAATTTGCGAAGAGTGCACCCAATCTCTACAATTGTTAAGGTAAGCAGCACCTTTTTTTTGCCAGCTTTTGTCTTACTAAAAAGCTTGGGAATTCTGAAGAACAGTGACACCATCATAGTTTGATTTCAGCTAAGTTTAGTTGAGTTTTTCTGATGAGATGTTCTATAACATACATAGATGTACACAAATTCTAGCCTGACTGTGTCCTTACCTACTTTTCAGGGCATGCACGGAATAAAAGAAGATGTCTTTCTAAGTGTTCCTTGTGTACTGGGCAGTGGCGGCATCACTGATGTAGTGAAGATGATCCTAAAACCTGAGGAAGAGGACAAATTAAGGAAGAGCGCAGACACCCTCTGGGGAATTCAGAAAGAGCTACAGTTTTAATTCTGCCTAAGCAGTTCACTCTTTGCAGTTTAACAGGTTTAGTGGTTTGTCTTACGTTGCACTTTCCAAGTAGGTCAAATCTTTCAATGTATGTGTATCAACTAGAACACACGGAAAGCTCAAATCTGAACAAATGAGTTTCCTAAAGATAGCATTAGGAAACTGTTGTGGGGTTTTCCCGGTTCAGACACCCGTGTTCTTAGCCAGAGCTACATAACCTAGTCAGTCTTGTACAGTGAAGTGGTATGACAGAAATCCAGCACTCAAAGCAGCATTGCCTAGAAAACCCTTTGCCTTTTCCTCATCTTGTCCAATGTTGGTTCAGAACAATAAATAATTATTACACAGTGTGAAACCAAAGACTATTTTCTTGCAGTTAAAGGATTGTCAAGCCAATTGACCAACCTTCTGTCAGCTGAATAGCTTAAATATTTCACTGTGGGTAGGTCCAAATGTGTTTTCCTAACACTGCTTTGGAATTTTTGTGTATACCTTTTTTTAGAGAATGTTATTTTTGTGTACTATATCAGCCTAGTTATAAGTCTGTCTCCTGAGCATGTTTAAAAAGCGTTAAGGTTTTCTGTACACAATAAGACAGTACCAGTCTACCTGTAGTACCAGCTCCAACGCCAAATAAACCACAAACTGTTATTTCCGTGTCTTTGTTTTAATTTATAGGGCCTTGTCTCCAAAATGTAGCTCTACTTGTACTCATCTAAATCAAACAAGTCTTTTTGTTCAGTCACACTAGCTCAAACCTCATCCCTCTCATAATGCTGTGCACAGCTATTCCTTTGCAGGCTCTAGACACTTACGTCGTGAGCTTCCTAACAGTCTCATGGTAAAAATGAAGAAAGAGTAACAGAAGTATAAACACTCAGAACTTAAAACTTGATTCCCACCTTGATGCAAACAAATAGGCTCTACTGCATTGTTGCTCCACTCCCATAACAATGTCAATAAAGGAAGTGTCTTCCTTACCTGCACATACAAAAAAAACGTATCTAGGAAGAAGTCTTTCCACATCAAATACTTGACATCCATAAAAAGTCAACTTGCTGCCAAGCACAAAAGAAGGGTCTCCTTGGGAATAGCAGCTATGTATGGAAACAACCACCAAAGTTACTCTTCAAAGCCCACAGTAACTTAGATGTGGAAGAATTAGGCACCTCTGACTATTCTTTTAAAACAATATTCCTCATTCCAGGGGAGAGGGAAAGGCCTGATTCTTAGCTTTTCTAACATTAGGATGCAGCATGTAGCTTAATCAGCTGATCTGTTTCTATCCTTAAGTCCATTTAGATTTTTAATAAGGACTGCAGCTGGTGATTACTTCTCAGATAAAGTATTTTAGAATAAACTGAAAGTGCTCATGAAGCAGCTTCAGTAACAAAGGAAAAGCTGTGGCTACTGCACTGCTCTCACTTTTATCCACATGACCAAAAGGGCACCTAGAAAGAGAGCACAGGGCAATAGTGACTATGAAGTGTCATGTTATTATGGAGATGACAGGAAGAGAGTATGAAGCTATTTTCAAAGCTTTCCAAAGATCCACAGGACTTAAACTTCAATCTGTTCAGATCCAATGGGTGACATGAAAAGCTTTAACACACTCAGTTTTGAGCCACACTGATTACTATGCTGAGACCGAGAAACCAGTTTTCAAGCTAGCTTTGCTGAGGCAGCCTACAAAAGCAAATGGAAGAGGACAGTAGGATGTGGCTGAGGCAACAAGGGCAGCACCGTGAATCCCTGCAGCACTCCAAGCTGGGAGACGCTCGGTACAACGCGTCAATAAAGGCAGGCAGCACAGTGTTTGACCACCGGGCTTGTTGCTACGAGCTCTGTCCCAGCCAACATTGCCAGAATCCACCCTTCCTGTGGCATATTCTGGTGTGTAGCGTTTTCTGCCTGGCATGTTGTGCGCCCAAGGACGGTTAAACTGACACTGCATAAGCCAGGCCTGATCGTAAAGAAAGTGCATCACACACAGTTCTGTAGAGGAAGAAAATATGCAAGAAGTTTTATTCAGCGTAAGTAAGTTCACCAGCACAAAGATTACAGGGGATAGAAAGTGCATTAATAAAAGCTAGTCTTTACCAAAAAGAAAATATATTATTGATTCAAAATATCTTACACTTGAATGATGTAATAACTTATTCTGGGCACCTACTGATTAAGAGAAACACCAAAAGAATGGCTGCTTCATAAAGAAATCTAACTTCTCAGTGAAAGTCTGAGAATTCAGTAGAGATCACTGAGTCCCGCAGTCTTCCTTGCTTTCTGCATTAACGCCCTCAGCTGGAACTGCTTGCGAGACAGAAGGCGTACATGCTGCAGAAAGAAAGAATAAGAACAGCTGGTTATTGAGAAAGTTTTGATATAATCTTAATGATATTGCAAAACAAATTTTCAAAGCGTGACAAATTCCATGACTCAAACGGGATGCTAGTTTTTTGCAAACGCTGAATGCATTAGTCCACCGAATGGCCTTTTCTTGGCTGAAAATGACTTGCAGGTGGCTACCAAATGCAATCACTAGAGTATACTTCTTGTGATTTTAATGACTAACTCTGCATAGATTCTCATCAAAGAGAAAAGCACCGGTATGTACTGCAAGGTGAAGTCAAACTTCCCATGGGGCAGAGAACAGTTCTTTCAAGAGATAAACAGAACTAGCAAGCTACCTAAGAAGGAAATGTGTCTCTACATAGTGCATTATACACTGGATGTACGTAGGTGGTACCTTGAAGAAAACTTCAACTGTTAGAAAACAGGAAGAACTGCTTTCCCCTGTTCCTCTGTGGCTCCAGTGCAGACTCTTAATACTTCTGCACACTTACCTTTCTAGATCCAGTGGCAACATTAATTACTCTGACATCAGATTTTGTGTAGTTTTATTTAATGTTAAGCAGTGGTTTTAATATTTTCAAAATCACCACAGTTCTGGTTTTATTTCACGTGCCATTGCCATGCACATAAGTTCAAAATAAAGGAAGGTCATTAGACCCGATATTATGAAAACTTTGCCCATAAAGGACAGCAGAAAAAGGGAACAGATTGTTTAAGAAGACTGCTAGAGACAGAAAACTAGCTGGCTTTCTCTCCCTCCCTCCCCTAAAATTCTAATACTTCACTGGCTGCCTCAGCAGAGGCATCCACAGACTACAGATGAAAAGCTGTCCAAATACTCCTATCACCCTTTAGTTTCTCCAGAATTAGAATGCAAGCCTAAGGGAAAGCTTATGGTAACACTGTTGCACCTGTCTAATGATCAATGACTTTTTATCTATAATACTCTAAAAATTGGTCTTTTATCTTAATTCTGAAATTTCTCTTTTAAAACTTAAGTTTCAACATAGAAGTATTCATGTTCTTAGAGGATCCTCTTCAGTGAAGAAACTGATAATATTAAGAAGCTGAACAAAAGAGTTCAAAGTATTTAAACACATTTAAAATGCACATCTTAAAAACATCCCAAGAAACATACCTTTAAAAAGACATCTAGATCTATCACTCCACGTCTCAGTGCTTCCCCAAGATAGAAGATAGTGTCTTCAATTGCATTTTCCTCTGCATATAAGTTCAGGATTTGCTTGTAAAGTGGTGCTGTAGGAATAATAACTTCATCTATGTCATTATTTTCTGACTGACTTTCCATTTTCTCTAGGGCAGAACTGAGCTCCTCATCCTTCTTCTTGAGAAGTTCAATGTTCTTGTCAACTTCAGCCTAAAAACAGTTAAGATGTTTATTTCTTAGGTCTCGAGAGCTTCTTGCGATACAACTGTTGAGACGAAAGATTTTTAGACATGCCAGTTGGTTCTTTACTTCTCTACTCATCTCATGGTTTTTACAAACGAAAAAGCTACTCCATCTATAGATTTCAGATTATTTCATTTAAAAAAAGCCTGCTTTAGATAATGTCCATCCGTTACGAGTTTGTAACTGTAGAGTAGGCATGCTAACCGTTTTTCAGTATTTTGAAGGTGCCACATAAGGAGAAATTACCATTTAAATTAGCTCAAGATAATAAAAGCAAAGCCAAAACAATTATTTTCGTCAGAAATGTGTCTTTTGGAGTAAGCTCCTTTACAAGTTTGTTGAGCGTGGATCAAACAGACACTTAATGGTACTGACAGGAAAAACCCCACAAATGGTGGCTTTACCCACTAACGGTAACTATAAAGTAACCACACGTGCACGAGAAGTACATCCTTTTGCTACTTCTAAATGTGCCTCCCAATAATTTTAATGTCCCACAGCTAAGACGCTGGACGACTGTGCACACCACTGGTTGTCCTCTTACCACTCAAAGCCAGACAGGCTATTACTATATTCCACTCTCTCGGTCCTCACTGTGTTTTTTGCAGACTGAAGTCCTATCTTTCCTAGTCATGTTTTACACGGAAGCTCTCCGATTTGCTGGATCATCCTTCTTGCCTTTACATCAAACATTGGCACTTCTATTATGTCCTTTCTTTCCAAGATAGGAAGGATGAGAATTACGCGCTACATTTAAACTGGGCACATGACAGATTTACGCAGTGACATAATGGTATCCCCTGTTCTCTAGTCCTCAGTAACAATTTCTAACTATTTTTTAAAACCGTATCTGAGCACTGAGCTGTTTTCAGAAACTGGTCATCAATCCTAAAATCTTACTCCCAAGCAATAATGCAAATCCAGAAACTGAGACACAACAACAAAATCATCTCACACCACTGACATCTTTCACAGGGAGCATGGGGAAAAACAGTACTGTTCCTCTACTACTGAATAAGGACATTCGTAAAATCCATGCAGGACAAGGCATCTTACTGCTATTTCTGATTTGTTTCAGTCTGAACACATGCACCTCAACTGGGAAAGAGAATATATATTTAAAAAGCAAGACACTGGAAGCACTGATATTTTTTGATCATGCTTAATAATTAATTAACTGCATGCTTCTGTTCACTACTATGAATACTCAGATACAGAGCAGTGTTTCTTCTCAGCTTACCACTTCCTGATCCAGGCGAGTTACCATCTCTTCCAGTTTCTGGTGTCCCTTCTTCAGATCCTCTTCTGTCCGTTTCAAGGCATTGAGTTCAGCTTGTGCACGATCCATTTCTTCTTTCATCCGCCATCTCAGTTTATCACTGACTGCCGAAATAAGGGAAGCTCGAATGGTATCCTCACTGATAGTCCCATCTCTACTGGGTCCTGCAGGAGAAAATTCACAAGTATAAAATGAACTCCATTCTGTACTGGCTTCAGTATAATGCCAGTTTGAAAAAAAAACCATAAAAACAGCTAACTTGCTGTATGTACATTAGCAATATGACATAGTAAAAGAAACTGTTTTCCGTAATAATTTTCAGAAGCAACAAAGAGACCACAGTGAGATCAAACACACTAAGATGTACACCAGTAAATTTAAGAGTACGCATCCATTCATTCACTTTACCATTCCCATATATCCACAATCTTCTTTTCCTTTAAAAATGAGATGGCCATTTCCCCTGACGACTACAAATGTTGTTAGTCTTAGTCCTTTTAAAAATAAATTTCTGATAATTCCATAGGAATTAATGGATACACGTATTCAACCAAAATTAATGTAATGGCTGGCTCAAGGCAGTGAATTTCCCGATAGGTACTTTATCTTGAGGCTTGCGAATTATCGCTTTGGGTTGTTGGGTTGTTTTTTTTAGATTAATTAAAATACATGAGCACTAAGCTAACAAAAATAATTTCAATGAAAAAGTTCTTTACTGCAGCCCTTTTATGTTTATGAAGATCTAATAGCAGGGGTCTAAGTGACAAATTACTGTACAGTATCGAGTGATTAAAAAGCTACAGCCTAGACTTTCTAATTGGTTTCACAATTATCATTCAGCGATCCCAAGGCAGGTATGGGAGGGCAATGAACAATCAGCATTAATACAAAACATGGGTTATTGAGGTAACCTTACTTTAACAAGCAACATTTATTAACATCTCATTAAGCAGAGAGAGAAATGCTGATCAATGCCTTTAGCATATGGTTTATAAGTATGTTCCAGCAGACTAAAATCAGATGGCAGGTTTTTAGGTACGTGTTCAGTGTTACTCTGGGCCTATCATTTCTTTTTTTAACTTCTGCAGGACGGTACTGTAATTGGAGAGGGGTGCAGGGGAGCATGGCTTATAAAATCAGGGAACAGCACCCATATATAAAGTGAAAAATTATTCATCAAGGCTCCTGTGAATCTTACATAGCTGCAGACAAAACCATTAGCATACCTCTTCTCTTTCCCAAGGAGTCAGAACAGTGTCTGAAGTCAGCTAAAATCTAATTAACCTCTCCACCTTTCTTAATAGCCACAGGCCCTCAGAAAAAAATCAAAGCAAACAAGCAACTCAAGTCATACATTAATCTTGCCGTTTAAGCACAGTAGTTCAAAGATAGGTATTTTTGGAGTAAAGTACACTAAGATAAACAGTGACAAATATATTTTTGAAGATATTATTGATAGTACTCAATAACTCAACTACAATTAGCTAGAAAGAAGATTAGAGTAAATTTACTACAGTTATTGAGGAAGAGGGTGGGCTGTTCAGTGGAATTTCAGCAGTACAGTGTTCTTGGGGTAGGTTTGATATCTTCCTGATAAATCAGGAACGATCCAGAACACAGTTTAAAAATCTAAACTCTGTCTTAGGAAACAAGCATCTGGAGGGAAAAAATAAGTTTTCTGTTAGGGTATCACCATAAATTAAACAAAATTAATTATTTATGGAGTGTCTGTTGGTATTGTTATACTAACAAATGCAAACTGCTGTCAACAGGATGGCACATCTCAAATTCCTTATAACACCCAGAGGATCTTTTGGGTTTCTGCTGCTAAACGAACAAGACCACATAAATGCACTTCTCTTCCCTGTGCCTTTTTTTCTATTCCTGTCAACAAAACCTACACCAAGCCAGGTACGTGCAAAAGGAAAGCGATGCGAATGACAGGAGAGTTCCTACGCACATCACGTTTACTAATCCACAAAATTCTTCTCAAATTAAGATACTAAGATTTTGGTAATTACTAACGTGAGCACTTTACTTACATACAAATTGTACCAAAATATGTGCAATTTAAAAAAAATAAGCTAATTGCTATTGGAAAAAAAGAGATTGAATCAACAAGTGCAAAGATAGCCTTATAAACATAGAAGTGCCCCAACAATTGATTTGTTTTACACTTCTTAAGCAATTCACCCTGTTGCCAGTCAACAAGATAATTGTCAATATTTAGTTAACTATCTATTAGAATTAGCAACAGCAGCTGTCAAATGGCACTATACACACAAACCCAGGTATTCATCAGTGCTGCTCCTTAAGAAAAGAATAGTCCTTCCTACACTGAGAAGTGACTCAGTTGAATCATCTGGGACAAAGAATTTATTCACCGTTTAGGATTTCCTGTTTAAGGCAGGTAATTGTAAATTTATATGTTCCAAATCAGAATGAGAAGGTCCGATTTCACTTCAAGAATAGCATTAGCATGATTTCAGTTACTATTTCCATTATGAATTATTCTCTAACAAAGTCAAAACTAGCCATCAGGTCTTTTTTTTTTCCCTAGGAGCTTTTATACAAGGTTCACTTTATTATTAAAGTAGGACAGAGGAAAAAAAAAAAAAATACAGAAAAAAGAAATCACAATACACCTAACAATGAAAGTTCACACAGAAATGCCAACAAATAGGAAAGAAGTCTTTGAACACATAAAGGATCATTTTAATATAGCTCAGTTAGATTTTTATGTATCTTTTTAAAGAGCATGAACCCATAGCATTTTCTGTCGCTTCCATAATTAGCCCAGCTCGGGGAAGATTTTTATGGCACATAGCAATCAAATCCACAGAGCACTGAAACCCTTAACCTTTACCAGGGAGAGTCTGGTTTCAGAAGTGACCTTACAGAACCATCAAACTAGTAACTGCATCAGAGAGGTGAACAGAAAGAAAAAGCCTGAAGGACCATTTGAAAGAAAAATAACTATTATTTAAAAATTAAGCTACTCTGAATATTCAATTCAAACTAAGTTCACTATAGAAAACACCCCTCCAGCACTCACACAAAACTCCTAAAGCTGTAGCACCCGATATGCTCCAAACTACACACTCATAAATCTTCTCTCACAAATAACCATAGCCAAACAATCTGTACAGGAACTAAAACATCTTCAGCTGAAAGAGGAAAAACCCAATACTGTACTGTCCTGTGGATGATTAAAGAGACATATTTGCATTTCCTTTGGCACAAGAGAGAAACTCCGTGGAACAGGTGTATGACTTTTACCTAGCTGCATCAAATAGATCGGTGGTCTAATGTTAAGCTGCTACTACAAAATCCAGCCTTACAACATGGCATCAGAGGATTTAACCCAGGACCCGAAGAGCCTTCCATGATATATGGCAGATATCCCACCTTTGTTCATCTTCAATGGGGATGAAAATGAGGGAAAAAAAAAATAGGACATATCTATATTTCAAATTAACTCTCTACTGCATAAAAGCAAAACTGGATCTGTCTGAGGAAGGTACTGCAGAAAGCCAATGTTCACTAGAAAGGCCCTTATCACCTCCCTGCATGACAGCCAGTAGAGACCACTAATTCTCAAGGACCCAACTACAGCCCCGCAACACTGGCTACTGTTGGAGCTACCAAAGTGGGACAGCAACTTTCTTGCAGTGTGTGTGGCAGACACGTCACCTCAGAGTGGAGATGACCACCAAAAAAGCCAAAAACTTGCAGGGAAGACTTCAATTCAGAAGGCCGAAAGAACCTGAACACAAAAGACAAGGTCAGGTACAAGAAGAATACGACATACGACTTACTGTTTCCAAATTTGTAATAGGACAACTTCTCAAATATTTTAAGAGTACAGTAGAAGCACTTATCTTCCCTTGCCAAACTGTGAACTTGCTTTGTCCCCCATAAGTGTAAATGAAAATTTCAAAATACACACAGTTCTGGAGGGACAAACATATAAAAAGAACAAGGAGTTTACGTATTACATGAAAACCCTATGGATACACTTCTAAGTGATGGTGCAAGGGACTACAAATGATTGATACTCTGAAGGTCACAAAAGAGTCCATGTCCTTACCATGTAACTGCTGCCAAAAGGACCATCATCCTGTTGGAAAGCTACTGCACCATCTGCCTACTTAACTAGATGACCTCTATCACTGGCTCCCAACCTGTTACATGCACACCGAGAGTGAGGGGCATAGCAGAAACCAGGCTGGCAGATTTTGCCAGCAAAAGGCTACAAAACAGCACGCTGGGAAAAGATACAAGTAAAAAGCCTCGATCTTGCTGCTGAAGGGAAAAAAGAAAGGAGTAACAAGCAGGAATCACTAAGAAGCAACAGTGAAGAGGCTGGAGAAGAAACTCAGTAAAAATGAAGCTCGCTCCAAACGCACTGCAAACCTCTGCTTTAGATAGCTCCAATTTTTGAAATAAAGAAAGTATAAATAAAGAATAAATAAAGTGAGTCCAGTAAATGATGAGGTGAGGATAAAAGCACAAACAGCAACGCTGACAATCAAAGGCTCTTACAGCTAAGGGATGAGAAAAAAAACAACTTAAGGAGGTTACATGCAGTGCTCTTCAAAATACTGACAGAGCACACACACTGCATTCTACAAACCCAGGAGTTTAACAAGTTCTCAACTGAATAAAATATAAAGCAAAGGACATAAGATGTGTTTTATTCTTCCTTTGACTACTTTTCTAAATTGAAGATCAATACTTTGGAAGGTCAGATTAAGAACAATACATTCCTCTTCCCATTTTTTTTTCTTTACGTATCAGTTACAGAGCAAAGTTTCACTTCAGAGCAATTCTTTTAAAGCTACTCACCAACAGTAGTCACAGGAGGCTGAGAAGGGTAGTACTGAACATTGGTGGTTGCTGGAAATGGAACACCACCTGGATAAGGATAATTCGGGTAGCTGCTTGGCCAAAGAAAGAGATGCTCATGTTATGCAACTATTTGTAAAATGTCATCCATGCACCTTATCTTTACATCATCATGTTAAACATTTGTTTACATAATAAAATATTTAAATTGCAGGCCAAGTTATACTTTTTCTCTTCTCCTGTTCACATTAACATCTTTCATAATTTGTATTTCTGGTATGATTTAAGAAGACATCATTTTATCTGAAACCCTACCTCGTTATCGCCTGGTAAAGCACTTGGATCATATCAAATTCTCTTCAATCTCTTAATCTTGCTGTGTGATTTCTAACTTGCCAAAAGAAACCCCAAAAGTATCCCAAAAGAAACTACTCTAGCTACAAACTCAGCAACAGCAGTTTTAGTTCCATAATTTTTTAATATGAGAATAGTTAACAAGATGACTGCTGAGCTGCTTTACATCGATCTAAAAATGTTGTGCAAAATACGGCTGCAAGATGAAACTCCTCCAGAAATTCTCAGGCCTGCTTCTGAAGGATGAAGGGAAGCAAAAGTATCCATTTGTTCACCGACACGATTGTGAGGTGACGTATAACAAGACAGTCTACAATACATGTCTAAAATACATCTCCTATCAACTGAAACAAGGACTCAAATTCCTCAGTACTAGACTGACAGACCCCTGCATACAGCAGAATATTAACCATGGCATATTCTGTGCCTCTCCAGGTAACTACAAATCTCATAGTTCTTAAAACCTTTCTAGTCATTCATAAATTATATTATTTTAAAAATAGTTCTTATTCATTTTCATATAAACATTAGGAGCACTTTAAATAAGCGTATTTAGGAGGAAAAGTCTTGTTATAAGAACTTATCAAAAACCCCATTTTTACTTTTTAAGACTTAATATTTCACCCTCCTGATGGTTACAGGATTTTAATTACCTTTTAAAAAAAATAGAAATGTTATATACTACAGCAATTCCTTATATGCCCCTAACACAAAATCAAGACATAAGGATATTAATAATAAAAATAATTATGATGTGAAAAAACATGTGGTTACACACTAGGAGGCAGCAATCAGCATCTTACTATTTGCTATAGACAGAACTGCAACTCTTCTGGAAAAGCTTTATTCCAAACTATGATATAATATACTTAAAGAAAAAGACTTGTTTATATTAATAAAAATTTTAAAAATAACTTTGTAATCTTCAAATTCTCTTACAGTGCTCTGAATGAAGAGCACGTTTATGCTGGAATCGAGGTTCGTATTAATCCAGCAATTGTTTTGTTCAATGTTTTGAGTTGCCAATGACCCTGAATTATACTAATGGCAATAAAACTCCCCAACTCGTAAGGGTGCATTTCTTTCTATATCATGCAAGCACATCAACTTTATAAAAACTAATCCGATATAGCAGTGAAGCAAGATAACATCTGAGAGTTAGTTAGGTAATAACATTCAAAATGTATTTATCACCCAAGTATATTGTATTTGAAGCAGGCAACACTAAAAAAGCTGAACCTTTCTCAAACTTCCTTTTGGCTATTGACCAGAATTCACCCCTCACTTGTAAAAAAAAAAAAAAACCACCACCTGCTAACATGATAATACAACAAATATACCACAATATACAACATAAAACAAATATACCAAAAGAAAAGATGGCTCAGGCTAGAAACTATTCAGTGAAACTGTCTGTCATGTAAACGATGATGGTTTAAAGAGGTTCTTACCTTGGGTTTGAAGTGCTTCCTGATGGATAGCCAGATATTCCACCTGCAATGCCTGGCACATAGGAAGCTAAATAAAACAATGATTTTGCACATTTTTGCTTTTCAGAAGTGTAATAGATATTAATATCGTGTATAAATTAAGCTGCAGTAAGATGCTTTTCAAAATATTATTGACTAGTGAATACAGTGTAACACAAAGAAACAAGAGAAGTCATTCTATGGCCAAAGCCCCTCAAAAACATGGACCTTGCACCCAGGGCCCAGAAGTGTGGGCCCAGGAAACACAAGGAGTGTGCTTTTGCTCATGAATTCAGTGGCTGTGGGGAACTTAACAGATGGACTTGTATTATCAGAATAAAGAAAAGACAAACATACAAAACCAGTTATCTGAATAACCCCTTTTTCAAGACATCTCTGAATGTTGACAGGTTACCGGTTGTTTTGAGGTGCTTGGGGGGTGTTTGTGTGTGCGTCAGCTTGGGTTTCTTTAATATAAACTTGGATTTTTCCCTCCCTGCCAAAAGCCAAAAGACCAGACACATTCTTCCAACATAGTTCAAAAAGGTGAAGTACAGCACAGGCGTGTTCAGGAGCCAGCAACACAGAAAATCATTCTAGAGTAGAATATATCATCTGTGGGCAAACTACGCAGAGCAACAATTGTTTTGGAATATTAATAGGAGTGTTTGTAGAAATTAGTAACCATGACCACTTACTAGTTGGTGGGCCTGTTGTCTGGTACGGTGGGTAGCCTGATGAAGCAGTAGGCCGAGAAAAGACTGGAGGTTCCTCAGCAAACACAACAATCATGACCTGGATCAGTTCCAGCAAGTCTGACTGGGGCTGTGAGGGCAGGCAAATCACAAACCGTTGATTTCGCTAACGGAGAGTTAAACAGGCTGTAACAACTAAATGGTACCATCCCCTCAGCTCTCAAAAGCCATCTTTTATTTATGGGGTATTAATTTTAAAAACCAAATATACACACACATGTATATGTAGACACACGTATCTATATACACACCTATCTGTGCATATTTAACTTCTTTTCTGGATTCCTTTACAGGCACCAAACCCAGCCAGCTGGTATTCAAACTGCAAAATACTGCTGCAGGAGCGTTTACGCTCAGAATAAAACAGGTAATAGATAGTTCCATATCGGCTGCAGGGCAATAAATGACTAAAGGTGCAACACGACTGTGCAACAATGGATTACAATAATCTTTAAAAACCTCAAATCAACTCTCCATCATGAAAAAACTACAGATCATTAAGTTTCCCTGCATTTCAACTTCATAGAGCATGTCGCTTTTTCTCAGGTTCAGAATAGTGCGATAGAAAAATTATTCTAACCCACTACGGAGCGGCACAAACCTCCTTTTAAATCTAGCTACACTAGGCTTCTCCACTTGTAAATACGTTAATACAGGCATGATTTCACTCAGCCAAAATAAGGACAAGCATCATAAATGCAGCACCAGATTAAATATCCCATTTCCAAATTTTCTTAGCTCTGTAGTCCACTTACTTATTTTGACCAGCTTCTCAAACTAAATGAATTCTCTATCACCTGTATCATAGATGATCTCGATGCTTTGTGCAAGACCTGCATCCTGACCTGGGCAGTCATTTTCCACTATTTACCATGCAGGTACTAAACTGCCACCCGTGCTTAATAAATTTATGCCTGTTAGTCCCTTTTTTACAGAACTGTGCATCTTGTACAATTCTTCTGACCTGGCAGTTTATTTTATTTTATATATATAAATAAAA